>JANRMT010062791.1:193054568-193067272 GCA_026402145.1 Polypterus bichir lapradei
AGCAAACCGCTGCAGCATCAACATCTTCTACAGAAGTGGTGGTTGAACAATTTACACTTGATAGAATCCTACAAAGGTTAGATGATCTCCAGTCTGAAAAGCAGGTACGGCCAGTAACTGCCTCAAGACAGCCATTGTTCTACAGACACGATCTTATTGACATGTTATTTTAGAATCAAGACGAATATCAAAAAAATCAATCCGAATGTCAGAAAGTAATCACTTAATTGGCTAAATCGCTAAATGATCAAAAAATTACACCTGCTCCAACACCTCCTGCGCCGCGTAGTGAAGTACCACACAGACAGGTCCCTTTATTTTCAGGTGACCCACTGGCTTATGCAAATTTTATCAGAGCCTTTGATCACGCGGTTGGTGATGTAATAGCAGACGCACAAGATAAATTAGATTACTTGATTCAATATACAAGAGGTCCAGCTCGAGAAATGATTAATGTTTGTGCACGATTGCCGCCAGATGAAGATTATAAAAAAGCTAGAAAGCAACTTGAAAGTTACTATGGTAACCAAGTGTTTGTAATAGATGCCTACATAAGTAAGGCATTGAAGTGGCCTCAAATAAAACAAGATGATGGAGAGGCCTTGAGAGACTATGCAACCTTTCTTGATAACTGTATGGACTCTATGATTAAAGCAAGACATTGAGCTACATTTAATGGCAATGAAAATTTCCGTAGTATACTCTCAAAACTCCTACGTATGCTACAAAATATGTGGAGTAACGTAGCTTATGAAATTGAAATAGAAGAAGATAGAGAGATTGACATTAGCAATTTAACTTTCTTTTTACATAAACAGGCTAAGATATTTATGCATCCTATTTATGGCAGGAAAGAGAAAAAGGAAAAGACTGACAAGCTTGGGTCTCCTCAGAAGTACGGACAGAGATCGGGAGGTATTTTTACCACAAATATTTCCAGTGCTGATGAAAAGGAGTCAAGAGAAACCTCAGTTAAAAAGACTGTTAATGTTACATGTGCATTTAAAAAGCCTTGTGTATTGTGCAATGACCAGCATATCCTTGCTGAATGTAGTAAAATCAAAGAACTGCCACATAAAGAAAGAATTGACTTTTTAAAATCTAAAGGTTTATGTTTTCATTGTCTCAAACAGGGGCACCTTGGTAAGAACTGTTTATGTTCTTTTCAGCACCCAGATATCCTGCAGATCAAAAAAAGAGAGTGGAACAGCATCTAAAGCTACAGCCGATGTGGCAACATCTACTGAAAAGGAAACTTAGACTGGAACTTGTGCCTTTACTGGGGTCGGAGAAAAATGTGCACTGCAAGCGGTTCCTGTTAAGGTAAAATCTAAGAAGAGCGAGAGGTATGTAGAAACATACGCCTTTATAGGCCTCGGCAGTACAGTAACAATCTGCACTGAAAGGCTCCAGAGACAATTGAGTATTCAAGGGAGAAGGATGCAAGTATTCCTCAAAACTATGAGTAATTATGACGATGATTCAAAAACGCTAACCCAATGTTCTGTCTTATCAGATTTACAAGTCTGTGGTCTCAATGATGTTGAATATATTGATTTGCCAAAGGTCTTCACACAGGTTTCCATTACAGTGAACAGAGAAAATATTCCACTACAAGAAGATATCGATAAGTGGTGTCACGCATGCGCGACTAGGAGACCGCGGATGGATCTTAAAACACATCAAAGGACGTTCGCTGGCGGGGAATGGCGGGGTACTAACCTTGTTTCTTTGTTTTCCAGGACTAAAGACGCTCCGCCATAAGACCTTGCCCGCAGTACGTTCACTTCCGCCCTTTCTCCGCCATCTTCCCTGACGTCAGCAGTCCCATCATCCATCACACCTCCTTCCCAGCGTTCCTGCACTTCCGGCTCCTCCCATATAAAAATGGCCGCCGACGCCTAGTATGGCGTCACGCATGAATGTTCTTTATTTGTGTTTTGACCCTGCATTATTTTTGTTGAAAAGTCTGGAGTGTCGACAATATAAGGGGCCAGAAAACCCCAAACCTTTTTGTTGTCTGCTATTGCATCTTTTACAGTGGGAATATCTTAAAGAGGTTCGTCTATCTCATATTGACTCTGAAGTTGATCTTTTAATAGGAATCAACTACCCAGAAATCTTTGAGCAATCACTAATCATACCTAGCCAAGGAGGTTGACCCCATGCTATGAATACTGCACTTGGATGGGTGGTTGGTGGACCATACAAAGAGGTAGATGACCTTGCAAAACAAAGCGGTAAGATGCCCAAACATTCAACCAATCGTGTGTCAATAACAGAGACTGAAGACATGTTGCTGAACAGTATATCACAGATTTTCCAGAGCGCAGCTGTGAAGAAAAGGAGATGTCAGGGGAGGTCATCAAGTTCATACGCATAGCCTCAGAATATGCAAGACTGGTAGGTGGCCACTATTGTTTAAATTTACTTTTGAAGGATGAAACACTTAAAATGTCAAACAATCGCTGTATTGCTGAACATCGTACTATTGAACTCAAAAGAAAACTGAGGAAAAATTCAGGTTTCCATGAAGACTATAAAGCCTTCATGAAAGACATTATAGACAATGGCTATGCTGTTAAAGTACCCAAAGAACGCCTGAATTGCAATGAAGGCAGAGTGTGGTACATCCCACATCATGGTGTGTATCATCCAAAGAAAAATAAAATTCGAGTGGTCTTTGACTGCACAGCCACCTACCAGGGGATTTCATTTAATGAGCAATTACTAAAAGGCTCTGACCTAACTAACACACTCACTGGCGTCCTTACAAGATGCAGAAAGGAGCCAGTAGCTTTAATGGCAGACATTAAGTCAATGTTCTACCAAGTTAAGACACCAGTTAAAGACACAGATCTTTTACGTTTCTTATGGTGGCCTGAAGGTAATCTAAGTAAAGACCTTGAAGAATTCAAAATGACAGTACATCTTTTTGGTGCTACTTCTTCACCCAGTTGTGCTTCTTATGCTTTGTGTAGAACAGCTGAAGATGCCAGAGATGCATTTCCAGTTAACACCTGTGGTCTTGTGCCTCCTCCAGACCGCAAGGGGGCGTCCGTCCTGGTTATGTTGGGGGCCTCGGGTAGAGGGCTTGGAAGCCCAGCCCTGTCGGGACCCGTGGCCACCGCCAGGCGGCGCCCCGATGCCAGTTTATCCCGTGTGGTCCCCGGCCGGGACGCCATGAAGGACCAGAGGAGGGCGTGTGCCTCCTCCAGACCGAGAGGGGGCGTCCGTCCTGGTTATGCAGGAGGCCTCGGGTAGGGGGCTTGGAAGCCCAGCCCTGTAGGGACCCGTGGCCACCGCCAGGTGGCGCCCCAGTGCCTTATCATCCCGGGAGCCCGGCACTTCCGCCACACCAGGAAGTGCCGGGGGGAAGACGACAAGGGACACCCGGATGGCTTCCGGGTGCGCAGCCGGCACTTCTGCCACACAGGGGTGTGGCCAAGACTAATTGCCGGGAAGCAGCTGGAGCCCATCCGGGTTCCTATAAGAGGGGCCGCCTCCCTCCAGTCATCAGTGGATGTCGGGTGGAAGAGGACAGAGCTGGAGAGAGGACGGGAGGCGGCCAGGAGAAAGGCATTGGAACTGTGTGGCCTGGACATGGGGGAATCGGTGCTGGAGGCACTGGGGTTGTGAGTGCACTAACTGTAAATAGTTGTAAATAAACAGTGGTGGGTGAACTAAGATGTCCGTCTGTGTGTGTCCGGGCCCAAGTTCACACACCGTTCTCAACAACTTCTACGTGGATGACTGTTTAAGGTCGGTGACAACAGAAGAATAAGCAATAAAGCTGGCAAAGGACCTCCGAGCTCTTTGCCTCAAAGGGGGATTCCATTTGACTAAGTGGGTGAGTAACAACAGAGCAGTTTTATTGTCCATACCTGAAGAAGACAGAGCTCATGAACAAAAGGATTTAGACTTGAGCCACAGTCTCCTTCCCACAGAGTGTGCTCTGGGTGTCCAGTGGTGCACAGAAACGGACAGTTTCAAATTTCAGATTAAGTTACAAAACAAGCCCACTACAAGGCGTGGTATCCTGTCTGCTGTTGGCTCAGTTTATGATCCACTTGGTTTTCTAGAACCTGCCTTACTGCCAGCAAAGCTTATTCTAAGAGACTTGTGCAAAGAGAAATTTGGGTGGGATGAGGAAGTAGAAGTCAAACACATTCAGAAATGGAAAAAATGAATGGATGATTTGCAGTTACTTACAGACTATAAAGTGAAGAGATGGTTCAAACCTACTGGGTTTGGAACCATAAAGACAACACAAATGCACCATTTTGCAGATGCCAGTGAAGATGGATATGGCACTGTCACTTACCTTGTCTTAACCAATGAAGAAGGCAAAAAGCATTGTCCATTCCTGATGGGCAAGTCAAGAGTTGCACCATTGAAGCAGGTCACGATTCCAAGAATGGAGCTGACAGCAGCCATTGTGGCAATAAAAATGGACAAAATGCTTAAAGGTGAGCTTCAAATGCCCTTACAAGAATTTACATTTTGGACTGACAGCTCCACGGTGCTAAAATACATTTCAAATGAAAGCACTCGATTCAAGACCTTTGTAGCCAACAGAATCTCCATAATCAGAGATCATTCACAACCTTCACAGTGGAGGTACGTCACATCTGCCCTTAACCCAAGCATCAAGCATCCAGAGGGCTAAGCATAGAAAACTTTCTCAAAAGCACCACATGGTCACAAGGTCCAAGTTTCTTATTAAACCACGAACGACAGTAGCCAAAAAGACCAGATCAACCGAACGATTCACTCTTTAATGATGATCCAGAAGTTAAAACTTGTGCAGTTAACATGACAAAAATAGAGGAGGCGACTGAGCCCATCCACAAACTAATCACTTACTTTTCAGATTGGCATCGCTTGAAGAAAGCAGTGGCTCGGTTACTCAAGTTTAAAGACATACTGCTGCACTTCAGAAATGAAAGAAAAACATTCCAACTAGAAGTCAATCAATCCAAAAGAAATCCAGAAGAACAAAAATCACTCACCACAAAGCATATGGAAAAGGTACAAACTGACTTTAAAAACAAGAACAATTTCTCTAGATGACTTAGCTAAAGCTGAAACAGAGCTTATCTGCCTCAGTCAACAGCAAGAATTTCCAGAAGAATTAAAGGCTTTAAAGAAAAAGACTTGTGTAAAAAAGAAGAGTCAAATCTATAAACTTAACCTGATCATACAAGATGAAATACTGAGAGTTGGTGAAACACTCAACAAAGCTGCAGTACCTGAAGAAGCTAAACACCTCGCCATTCCTGGGTAACGGGTCGAGTCATCAGGACGATGCCAGATGCCAAAGGTGCAGTCAGAAGAGTTTGTGTGCAGACCAAAACCAGCACACTGGACAGACCTGTGAATAAACTGTGCCTGCTTCAAGAAACAGCCAATGTTTGAAATAGGACATTTTTAAAATGCTTGTTTGCAGTGTTATTGCTAGTGAATTGAAAACAATAGTTGATATAAATTTAACTGACTCATATTGAAGTAAAGTATAGTAATTGTCTCCGTTCCTGCATAGCCAATTAGGGGCCAGAAATGTAAGAGCCAATCTTAGAAAGATAAAGTTTTGAATTAAACTCATATTAATCTTTGCTTAATTTGAATAGAATATAATTTCTTCCATAGTCATAGACAATGGTATAGTCTTTTCCCCCTATAAGTTAGTAAGAGATAGAACCTTCTTACTGTAACTGAGATATTGTGTGTGATATTAGATCGAGTTGTGTTTCAAACAGGTGGTCTCAGTAAACGGGGACTTGAAAGACCCATTTTCAACTTAGAAATGAGATAAACATACAGTTTTCTGACCATTTTGAAATACTGTAGTTCAGAGATTATAAGTGATTAGTAACAATTTAAGATGTAACAAGATTAAGCTTAGAACTGAACTTTACTTATTGTTAATTTTTCCTTTTTTGCTATTTTAATTTTCCTTTTTGTGTGAACTGTTTTACTTTGAAACTTAACTAAACTCTTAAAAACGAAGATATTTTGTCTGTGGAATCATTTCCATTTTTTAAGTTAGAGCTGCTGAACTTTGGTAACTTTGGGAAACCGAGCTGCACATGCAGCTACAAACATTTTTGATAGAATTGGTTGCATTTCCTTTTGTTTTCCAACTGGAGCACAGGCAGGTCCAGTGACTTGTTCATGGACACACGGAGTCAGTAGTGGGATTTGAACCAACAACTTCAGGGTTTGCAGTCCAAAGCCTTAAAGACTCCACCACACTGTCTGCTACCCTCCAAAGACTGGATCTTATATCTTGGATATCATTTTCCATACCTTTTTTTTGTTTCTTTTTTAGTCATTGCATGTATTTTACCTTGCCTCGCAGTTAGGAGACCTGGGTTCGCTTCCCGGATCCTCCCTGCATGGAGTGTTCATGTTCTCCCGTGTATACGTGGGTTTCCTCCCACAGTCCAAAGACATGCATTGGCGATTCTACATTATCCCTTAGTGTGCTTGGAGTGTGAGTGTGTGTGTGCCCTGCGGTGGGCTGGCATCATGCCATGGGTTTGCTTCCTGCCTTGCGCCCTGTGTTGGCTGGGATTGGCTCCAGCAGACCCCCGTGACCATGTGTTAGGATATAGCGGGTTGGATAATGGATGAATGGATGTATTTTATCTTTTGATAAGGGAGCACCTGAAAGTGTTTCAATGGAACTGTCACACTGGAAATGCTGATGCAGTTTTTGGAGTAAATGTTTACTAAAACAACTTGATACTCATGACAATCAATAAATAACAAAGTTACATTCAAACACACCAAGACTTCTCAAGTGGGATATGCAAACAAGTCTAATGACAATCCAAACTCCATCTTTCAATGTCTTTCTCTTTCCATCAGCTGAAATACAGAGCTAACCAAGCGGCCTCAATGTGTACCATTAAACAACAGACAAGTCAAAGCTGGAGAAATCCAAACTTAATCAGCAATAAAGTAAAGCACAAAATGGCCTGCTATATGAGAAAGGGAGAGGAAGCAAAAAACAAAGTGAAGAGCCGAGATAGCAACAAGACTGTAATTTTTCCTCAGACGACTGCAGGTCTATTTGAGCAATCTGGACGATATCTGGCCAATTGGCCCAACAAAGCTCACCAGTCCTATCCATTTAATCCTTCTAAAATAACATCAAGTTGAGTTTTGAAAGCCCCTCAACGCCTACGGTTTAACACGCTACTTGGTCACTTACTCTCATGTTTTTCAAACTGTGGTACACGTACCACTGGTGGTACTTAAAGTCCTTCCAAGTGGTACTCGTGTGGTCCTTTATTTTCCATGAATCGATGTTGCTACCTGTCGTTTTACCTGTTTATACACCTCATACTTTTTTAAAACGATTCTGTAATTAGTTTAATAATCACTTTAATGTCATAATTATAGTCATTATAGTGATTATAGTGACTTTTTCTTCAAAACAACACGGGCGTAAATTAACGATTCATTGACAGTGGTACTTCAGTTTACTGGTCCTCGCAGAGTGGTACTTGTTGAAAAAAGTTTGAAAACTGTGGACTTACTCCATGTGTCTGTGGCCCTCTGTGTAAAGAACAACTTCCTAATGTCCATCCATCCATCCTCTTCCGCTTATCCGAGGTCGGGTCGCGGGGACAGCAGCATGAGCAGAGATGCCCAGACTTCCCTCTCCCCAGCCACTTCTTCCAGCTCTTCCGGGAGAATCCCAAGGCGTTCCCAGGCCAGCCAGGAGACATAGTCCCTCCAGCGTGTCCTAGGTCTTCCCCGGGGCATCCTTTCGGTTGGACATGCCCGGAACACCTCACCAGGGAGGCGTCCAGGAGGCATCCTGATCAGATGCCCGAGCCACCTCATCTGACTCCTCTCAATGCGGAGGATCAGCAGCTGTACTCTGAGTCCCTCCCGGATGACTGAGTTTCTCACCCTATCTTTAAGGGAAAGCCAAAACACCATGCGGAGGAAACTCATTTCAGCTGCTTGTATTCACGACCTTGTTCTTTCGGTCACTGCCCATAGCTCATGACCATAGGTGAGGGTAGGAGCGTAGATCGACTAGTAAATTGAGAGCTTTGCCTTACGGCTCAGCTCCTTTTTCATCACGACAGACCGATGCAGAGCCCGAATCACTGCGGACACCGCACCGATCCGCCTGTCGATCTCACTCTCCATTATTCCCACACTCGTGAACAAGACCCTGAGATACTTGAACGCCTCCACTTGAGGCAGGATCTCTCTCTCAACCCTGAGAGGGCACTCCACCCTTTTCCGGCTGAGGACCATAGGTCTCGGATTTGGAGGTGCTGATTCCCATCCCAGCCGCTTCACACTCAGCTGCGAACCAATCCAGAGAGAGCTGAAGATCACGGCCTGATGAAGCAAACAGGACAACATCATCTGCAAAAAACAGTGACCCAATCCTGAGTCCACCAAACCGGACCCCTTCAACACCCTGGCTATGCCTAGAAATTCTGTCCATAAAAGTAATGAACAGAATCGGTAACAAAGGGCAGCCCTGGCGGAGTCCAGCTCTCACTGGAAAAGGGCTCGACTTACTGCCGGCAATGTGGACCAAGCTCTGACACCGGTTGTACAGGGACTGAACAGCTCTTATCAGGGGGTCCAGTACCCCATACTCCCGGAGCACCCCCCACAGGATTCCCCGAGGGATAGGGTCAAACTCATTTCCAAGTCCACAAAACACATGTAGACTGGTTCGGCAAACTCCCATGCACCCTCCAGGACTCTGCTAAGGGGGAAGAGCTGGTCCACTGTTCCGCGACCAGGACGAAAACCACACTGTTCCTCCTGAAACAGAGGTTCGACTATCCGACTGACCCTCCTCTCCAGAATCCCCGAATAGACTTTTCCAGGGAGGCTGAGGAATGTGATCCCTCTGTAGTTGGAACACACCCTCCGGTCCCCCTTTTTAAAGAGGGGGAACACCACCCCGGTCTGCCAATCCAGAGGCACTGTCTCCGATGTCCATGCGATGTTGCAGAGACGTGTCAACCAAGACAGCCCTACAACATCCAGAGCCTTGAGGAACTCCGGGCGTATCTCATCCACCCCCGGGGCCCTGCCACCAAGGAGTTTTTTGACCACCTCAGTGACCTCAGTCCCAGAGATGGGGGAGCCCACCTCAGAGTCCCCAGGTTCTGCTTCCTCATTGGAAGGCATGTTAGTGGGATTGAGAAGGTCTTCGAAGTACTCCCCCCACCGACCCCCACTTCCTAATGTTTGTCCCAAATTTACCCATAACTGCTTTCCAACTGTGTCACCATGTTCTTGTACACATTACAACACAAACAGGCCAGACACCAGACTGTTAGCTAAAGTTGCACAGAGATGGACACTCGGTTGGGTTTATCAGCTCTGAGAATGTGTTGTTTATAATCTTCAAATTAATTTAAATCTCTCTACAGATGCAAGAAAAAGTTTGTGAACTCTTCATCATCTCCTGAATTTTTGCCCAAATTTCTCCTGAGAATGTGGTCTGATCTTCAACTGTACTAAAATCACAGGCAAACACAATCAACCTGAACTCACAGCACACAAACAACTGGACTGTCAATGCTGAACACGTCATTTAAACCTTTACAGTCCAGTCAAGTCAGGTGTTCAACCAATGAGATGAGACTGGAGGTGTGGCTTGGAGGCACTAAGACAAATAAAAGGGAAGAAATGTGGGTTCTGGCAAAGCCGTCTCTTCTCCATAAAGATCTGCTCGTGAACATACAGAACAAGAACATAAGAAATACTGTATAACAGACAAGAGGAGACCATTCATCAGTCCATCAAGGTTGTTAGTTTAGCTAACAGTTAAGGTGTCTCAACATCACATTAATATAACTCTTAAAGATTGTCAAGAGGAGATAATAAGAAAGAGAGATAAGAATAAAGCTGGAAAAGCTAATAAAAGCATTTAAAAGAACATCTTTGCTTATTTAGTGCTTTTGCTGTTTTTCAAATATTACTTGCCCTTTCATTTAGTTATGTAATTTATGTAATAATGCTTTGTTTATATTGTGTCATTTATTATCCAAATATCTTTGTGTTTTGTGGGTGAGACCCTAAAAGACGGGGCCACATTAATGTCACTTCTGAAGGACAATCCCCAGCTCTTATATTGGTAGTTATTTACATTTGATAAGAGCTTTATTTCTAAACCAGTAGTCAATTTTAGGCCTGTGAATGCTAAAGCATCCTGTTGAATTTGGAGTCAGGCTGCCTGGGGTGAGATCTCTCTATAGGTAGACTAGTGAAGGTCCTGAGTTTGGAAGTTGTGATGGTGTACGTGGTAAACTGTGCGTTGATGAAGTATCCTGCTGACCCCTCAGTGTCTCTTATTACCTGAACTATTCATTGTAACAGCAATCAAGTCATTACTTGTGCCAGGTGACAGTGGCTACAACATCAGACAATGTTGCTTTACACCCTTCCTGAAACACAGGGCACAGAGGAGAGGCACTACGATGTCAAGTATGATCTTTCACTCTCAGAAGAAGAGCAAAGCCAGATTGTGACACCCCATGTAGTGGCAAGGATGGCACCAAACTACACAGTGGGTGTCTTTTAGTTCGGTACTGACCGGGATCAAATTTGAGAAAAGTCAGACATGGAAACACAGACACAAAAAGGTGGCATTTCCAAAACAAAAGTGGGTTTTATTTACAGGTGCACAAAAACAAAAATGTCACAATTAAAAAATAGTGAGCAAAATATACAGTGAATTTTACAGTCCTAAAATGAAATATAAAGATAAAAATGTATATTCATCAAAATCGTAGCCTTCCTTAACAGAAGAGAAAGAAAAAACAAAATTAAGCAGGAAAAAAAAAACAACACACAATGAAAACCCAAGAATTCACAAAAAAATAATATAAAATGAAAAAAAGTGTATATGCAAGAAAAACAAAAATTTGCACCTGAAAACCAAACTATTAGACATCTCCACCAAAGCAAAACTGCAACTAGATATCTATGTAATAAAAATTGTACAAATATAGGCACCAGCCGCTGTATGGGATACTAAACGAATGCGCTTTACCAAACACTCTGTACCCGCCACCAAATCTAAAGACAAACCATTGAGGCAAGAAGAAAAGAAGAAATCTAAAAAAGAAAGGCTTAAACTGGTGTTCTGCACTGGCCAATCAGAACACAGAGCTTTACCTCAAGTCAGCTGATCATTCAAGGAATCCCAGAGACATCAGTCAGTCAGTTATTGTCCAACCCGCTATATCCTAACACAGGGTCACATGGGTCTGCTGGAGCCAATTCCAGCCAACACTGGGTGCAAGGCAGGAACAAATCCCGTGCAGGGCGCCAGACTACCGCAGGGCACACACACACCAAGCACACACTTGGGACAATTTAGGATCACCAATGCACCTAACCTGCATGTCTTTGGACTGTGGGAGGAAACCCACACAGACACGGGGAGAACATGCAAAGTCCACGCAGGGAGGACCTGGGAAGTGAACCCGGGTCTCCTAACTACGAGGCCACAACGCTACCACTGTGCCACCATGCCACCCTGAGACTTCAAGGATCTGAAAATTCTGGAAGGGAGGAAGGAAGTAAAATTGAAAACTGAGCAGCAGCTGCAGGAAATGTGTGGTGGAGTCATTGGAGATAAAGGAGGATCAAGAAGTTAATAAAGGTTTAAACAATGTATTCAGGAATGACGAGAAGTCTAACTGTTATTATTTATCATCATAGTGTTTGTTCATTTTTAGGGACTTAATTGAAAATCAGACCACACTGTTAGGAGAAATTAGAGCAGAAAATCCAAAGGATTCACAAACTTTTTCTTGCAACATTCACGTCTGTTTAACATTTTAACTAAAGACAGGTTTAGAAAGTTTACTTAATGTTACAAACTATAATGGAAGAAAAGAAAACTCCTAAACTTGTACCAATATAGTGAATCTGTGTTTTACTGTTTGTTTAATTTTGTTTGAAATCTCATCTAAGTTTCAATTAAAAAAAGCACAAGACAGCACTTTCAGGCCCATAACCCTGACCCTATGTACTCTTATTTTTATTTTTCACTTACTTGTTTTAGATGACATCTTAGGTGGTGGCTGACCTTCCTCAGTTCTAGGAAATGAATTTTCTTCAGTCATCTTTGTGTCAGACTGTAATGATTCATATTTTACATTGATAGATGACTCCGGAGATGAAGAGTGTATGCTATGAGAAGAAACTAACCCGGTCACTGCTTCATCTTGATGTCCATAATGAAGGTCATCTTCCTTGACACTCTCCATACTCCTATAGCTGACCATCTCAGTGCTGACACACTCCTCTTCATCTTCCTCTTTAAAACACACTGACCCCAGTTCACGGTCTTCTTCCTTAATGTCCGTCTTAGGTGGTGGATGAACTTCCTCAGTTCTAGGAGATGAAATTTCTTCAGTCATCTTTGTGTCAGACTGTAATGATTCATATTTTACATTGATAGATGATTCCGGAGATGAAGAGTGTATGCTATGAGAAGAGACTAACCCGGTCACTTCTCCATCTTGATGTCCATAATGAAGGTCATCTTCCTCGACACTCTCCATACTCTTATAGCTGGCCATCTCAGTGCTGACACACTTCTCTTCATCCTCCTCTTTCATAATCACTGACCCCAGTTCACGGTCTTCTTCCTTAATGTCTGTCTTAGGTGGTGGATGACCTTCCTCAGTTGTAGG
>JANRMT010062791.1:193089071-193099595 GCA_026402145.1 Polypterus bichir lapradei
TTCAGCCATTGGATTTGGGCATCATTCATACCCTGAAAGTGTTTTATCACAAGGAAATGATGAGAAAAATTATTGTCAGCATAACTTGTAGAAAGGATTTGATTAAAATTAACACAAAAGCAGCTATGGAAATGATTGCAAATGCCTGGACACAAGTTAAAGAAAGCACTATAGTAACAAATACAGTATCTCATTACAACAAAATTTTATTTACAACAAAATATTTGTTAGGTCCCTAGGAGTTCGCTGTAATGGAATTTTACCTGTATATTCTTACCAATTGATAATATAATGACAGAGATTGAGTCTACCCAAAATACCTTCTTGCAGGCTGTGTGTTTGTCTGTGTGTGTTTTTGTGCGTGTTCCTCATTGTATTTAAAAGCAAATATTGGAACTGTGTCATCTGACCACAGAATTTAGAGATACTTCAGCCAAATTTGTGTTGGAAAAGTATGCATGAAGATGTTTGGGATTATACAAGCTACATGTTGGACTGCTCCGGTACCATTACGTTCATGGGAGCAGTAAACAATGGACTTTATTACTGATATGCCTTCCTCCAAGGGTTTTAATACAATTTAATACAATTTTTGTGGAGCGAGATTGGGTTTTGAAATGTGTGCATCTTATTCCCTTCTACTAAACACCCGGCAGGTGTCTTTCTATAGGGTGGTACAGATCTAATGATGCTATTTTCATTACACTATAACTTAAGTTTATTACACAGAAAATCACCCGAAAAATTCCGGACCATCGAGAAATGTTTGAACTGACAACATGAAGAATCGTCTTTGCGCTGAACTGGAATCGTCCCCCATAAATCAAAATCAACCAGATGATCTGGATCTGCATAATTAGATCTGGACCACCCTGTAGAAAAGACTGATAGTATCTATGGTTTTCTGTATCAAGATGTGTCAAATCGTGGTCTTCTATTTATTTCTCACTTCTAGAAACTATTCTGTCAGAGATTTGGTTGTTCTATAAAACTTAAAATGTTTCGTTATCAGCCAGAAGCTAATGGGCAAATGTAAAGAATTAACAGAGGCCTGCAGAAACACTTGTGCTGTTTAATGTCCTAATCAAGATGACTCGGTTGATTTTCTACCCATTGCTGAGTCTGCTTGGAATGTACCAGTTCACTCTGCTCCTAAAATTTCACCATTTGAGTGCCTGTATGGTTGTCATTCTAGATTCCTTGATTCATTTTCCTCTCCACTTTTCCATCTGTTTTTAAATAATTATATATTTAACAGTTTTGTGAAAAGCTGAATTTGGCTCAAAAACTTTTTGAAAAGCTCTTGGCCAAATGATTTTCTGATTGCAAATGTAAGCCTACTCCTATCGTTAAAGTTGAGCAAAAGGTATGGCTAGAGACCCAAGACATCAGTCTACATAGCGACCCTTTTTAAACTGATACAGCACCAGAGTACTATTTATTTTGAGAAGATCATGCTTTTAATTCTGACATTTTGATTCACTTCATGTAGTTTTCTGATGGACTCATCCATGGTTTTTTGGTGGATGGACTGTTCATCTAAATCAATTGTTTTGAATTTTCGCAGTTTGCCTATTTAAAAAAAAAAAATATATATATATATATTATTCCTAACACTAAACACCTTTACTGGGTGGCATACAGTAATGTAGGCTGTACTAACTGGACTGTCTTCCTATAGTTAAAGTTTGTTTTTGCATTATTTGTCTGATATCACCTACACCCTATTCTGAGTTTAGGGCATGTTTTGTACTATAATATACCCATACCCTAACTGTATTTTTGTTATTTTGATAAGTCATTTTACCCTTCCGTCAATCACATAATTTGTGGACATTTTGTGGCTGCTGACGTGGCTCAGCTCCATCACATGATGTCATATTGTCTCCTTATTTAAGATGGTGGCATGGTATCCTCACTCGTCAAGCTTTGTCATAATTGGCCGTGTTCTTCATATTTGATTTTCATTGACAGATACTGTTCTGTTCCATTTATGTTAATCAGTTTGAAATGGCTTTGTTTTCCTGTCTGTTTTAACTCATTATGTGATTAATCATTTGTAAAATGTTTCATTAGATAATACCTGTGAATATATTAGAGCCACCACTCAGTGAACAGTGCTACAAAATACAATTACGTGAACTGAATCATTTTTTTCTAATGCTCTAAAATGGATGAGAATTTCAAGTACTGTACAAAAATAAAAAGCCATAACATCACAAAGATCAGCCCCTTTTCATGTGGTACAACTGAATTGACAGCAAACAGGAAATGGCTAAAAGCATCAAAATCCTTTCAAACTAATTTCATAGAATGTTTCACACGTTTTAGATGAAATCCTGCTTTAACTAACAATTTTGTTTGTTTAACTAAGTAAAGTTCAGTGAACCAGTTTTCTTCACATTCACAAAGTCTTTGCAATTTCAGAATATATAATGATAAATGTGAACAGGACTGGTTCATCCATTCACAGGTTTTGCACTCCACTGATGCACAGAGATTCTTGCACACAGGCAGACGTGAAACACTTTTATTCAAGAGTGTCTAAATTGTGCAAATTTATTGAACAGTCAAATGGGTGACACGTCTACTCCACAATACTACATATGGAGAAAGCAAAAAGGCAATACATTATAGTTTGAAAGGGTTTCTTCAAAGAAAGCAAGAAACAAACAGATTTGACTTTTGTTTGACTTCTCTTAAACTTGTACAAAATCGATTAAAAGGTTTTCTTCATAATAAAGACATTAAACTAGTAATTAATTATTAAAAAGAGATACAACACAAACCAAGGAAATTGTGAACTGAAAAAACTGCAAGAACAACTCAGCCATGCCTCCTCATTCCAATCCAAAGGATTAATTGTTTCTGTTCCTTATACTTTAAAAATGAAACTCGTATTTTTTAAAAAGCCTTTGTTTCTAAGCAGAGTGAAAATGCAAGAAAGCACCCTTCAGGTAAATCATAACTGCCTTATTTTATTTGAGCACATACCTTCTCCAGTTTGATTTGGACACAATTTCTTCTCGGGCCTCACTGTGTTAGACTTCGAGGATTCTGACGGCTTGTGGGCATTACTGTCCTTCAAGGAGCAGCGTCTGCCCAAACTGGAGCCCAATCTGTTTAAGTCTTCATCTGGGCCCACATATTGAGGATTACAGTCTTTCACCTTGATACGGTTATTAATTTTGCGGGGTCTCTGAATGTTAGTCCTACCCTTTCTTTTGTTCCTCTTTTCAGAGACATCCTCTTCACGTTGACATTCTTTCTGTAAACTCTTCTGGCCAGCTGGATACATTTTTGGCATCTTTTTCTCTGTACAGAACACAGGGTTTAATTAATTCAGAAGTGCAATACAAATGTAACATATTTAAATCCCATTTTTCTATGTCCTCATCAGTTAAGAAAGAAGCCAAGTCAAGTTATTCACCGAGACCACAAGTACAGAGTAAGTAATCAGTCTTCATACCAGGTGACCAGATATGAAACAAACAGTCTCAGGGAGTGTTTCATGCCTTTACGACACACCATTATGACTCTGCACCAACTGTTGATATTAGGGGTGTTATGATATTAGAACTTTTGTATGTCATACTAATACAACACAATTTTACAATGCTGGATACCCTTTGATACCACAGCAAACACAGAAATCCTATTCATTTTTCCCTCCATTAAATTACTGGTATTCATAAATCTCAAAATATAATACAAGCCTTGAAATGTAATGTGAGGCAGGGATGGAGATCCCCCAGTGCAACAGCACAAGGTAGGGTTTACAATCTTGGTGGGAGTTTCAGCAGAGAGTTTATAAAGAATGATATATCATGAACTGTCTGATTTATCTTAGCATGTGCACATTTCTAATCATTCACGGACAGTAGTTGAAAAACACTGCTTAAAATCCATACTAAAAATTAAAATTCAAAACATTATTATACTGTTGAATTACTGAATTCCAGGATTATTCAGGATACTTTCATTTAAATAAAAACTCTTTAAGATGTTTTTGTAACAACATGGTTTTAAAGTTTCGTTAATCACAAACCCATTCTGTGTGAATTGCAACACTTGCTATTGCAAGATTTAAATTTGCATCATTAGCTGGTTAAAAAATATTACTAAAGAGCAATATTGAAGAGAATAGTCAAATTAATTCAAAAAATCAAATATCACAAGCTTGTCTTGCTTTAATTTTCTATATCTGCCCCTTTTTACCAGCTTTGAAGCTTCCAGTGTGAAATCAAACTTGTCAGTTCAACATTTATCCTTTATTTCAGAGCTCCTGTTAAGCAGCATTTATTTAACTGCTTTAGATGTTTCTTACAAAAGTAATGACACCTTGTTATTGTGTGTGTTGTGTATAAATCCAGAATTAGAAAATGACCTGTCGTCACACATGAGTGACTAGGGATCACCTGCAGAGATTTGTTCAGATGAGAAATACACCCCAGGATGAGAGGGAGTGCTGCTGCTAACTATCTCCTCTTTTTTATCTACAATGCAAAGAAACGCCCAGCCGAGGAGTCACCACATCCTCAGCTCTTATCTGCTTAGAAGAACGACGAGGCCATCTTGCACAGTTGTGTGTTAACAGTATTCACTACTTTGATTGAACATTCATACTGTTAGGGTCCCGGAATTTTAATAATTAATGTTAAGGAAGGTTTATACAAGTTAGGCCTCAGGATTATGTTAAGAAACAGAAGCATATGAAGGAGGAACTTAAAATCACTAGTCAACTTGTCTAATGTGACATTACCCCAAGCTTACAAAATCCAAAACCATTGTTAAGTCACAGCCTTCATTTACATAATCTTAGTGAGATGGAGGCAGTTGGCGTTGTGTCCCTGTAAAGATGGCTGCCTAATGTGAGACACCCAATGTCTGACTTCAACTAGCCTGCGACTCGCTAAGATAAATTTAAACAGGTTTGATTTTGTTTTTAGTCTTAGGGGCAGACTGTGTGTGCAGGAGAGCAGACAACCAGTGAATGTTTCCCTGAAGTAGAAGGAATAGAGTTAAGTTAAGACGAATAAGAAACTGCAGGTTTTGAACCAAACAAAAATAAGAGATGCTCCTCTTTCTGTTATTTTGTGTTTCAGATAGCAAAACAAAAGGGGAAAAAAATAAAATCAAATAAAGGGTGAAGTTGCTGCTGAAGAGCTACAGCTATTAACCGTTTGTACACCACAGACGTCATCAGCAACCTGCTATTTGTTGTTAGAAACAGGGCTGAGAACGACTCTGCTGAATGGTCGTTTAAATTAACATGGTTAGGTGATGAGATCAGCAACTGTGGTTGGCAAATCTGATATGATCCAAGACACAAATATTCTTCAAAACAACTTTGTCATTATCAACAACTTTAAAACAAGTTTCAAGTTTATCAGCTTCATCTTGTTTAAGTACACACTGCACACATCACAAATACTTTAGTACTTAACACATTAATAAACTATTAAATAGCAGCACCTCCCAGTATTGTGAGATTGGCATTGTGGAGGCCTTGTGTGCCTCAGTCATCATTTAACGCTCCATTTGTGCTTCTCATGGACCAGTTTGCTATGGGTAACCCTAAAGGGGGTTGGGGCAGTTGAGTTAAAGCGGTTCATTATTGACCTTCATGAATACTCTAATTAAATGAAATTGGGTCTTAGCCAGAAGACAGATGCAAGTCCTGACAGTTCACCTAAGAGTGACACAAAGAGATGACCCACACAGCCCACCTCACCACCGTGGTCCAGTGCAAAACAAACACAAACAGAACTTATTGGGGTACCTGTACAGGGCAGAAGCCAGCTACAGACCACCATAGGGTACACTCACATTCAAGTCCACAACCACACCAAGACAAGTTAGTTAGATTTGCCAGACCACTAAACCTGAGTATCTTTAGAGATGTGGAGAAAATAAGAATAAAAGAGCAGAGATGGAAACCTCATTGAGACTTAAAAAACAGGCTGAGAGTCAAATTCATTCTGACAGAACTGTAAGGCAGTAACACAAAGTTGCCCCAGGGACTCCTCACCGCTCTTTCAGTGGCCGGCGGTCACCAACCCCGCAACTGTCATAACTGAGCGCCGCGGAGTGACAAATAAGAAACAAAGGCAGAAATCAAAGCGTCTTACGTGTGGAATGGCCGTCTGCTCAATGCCGGCGATTCGCAAAGGAAACGACAAAAGAACACTCGGAGGGGAATGAACAGGCGCCAGCGGTGTGTGGGAGCTACGAACTAACACTTGGGACTCAGCCACGTGAAGTGAACCGCTGATACGAATGAACAGCAATGGCACGCGGGTGGCCACAGGAGGATTCACTCGAGCAAAGTTCGGCGGAGGGCTAACAAACACGAACTCGCCGCGCGCGGTGTTTCTAATGGAGCGAATAAAAACTCACACGTCCATAAAGCGCATCTCCAAAGTACTTACTGTCTGCCTCTTGCCGAAGAGATTCTTTCTGAACTCGATCACACTTCTGCCTCAAATAACAACAGTCCCTCGCCTGTAGTGTTTTACAAAGGGAGACTGTGCCCAAGACCACCTGGCTGCAGCCACTGTGGAGCTCCACAGTAAGCGGAAACACGTGACCTCCACAGTCGGCGGAGACCGCCTTCAAGTATTAACGCATGCGTTAAACAGATTGGGCAGCACCGTAAAGTGCGTGATGACGTAGCCTTTCAATACGCACGCGCACGCAGATCGGGCCGGCAACGGGAATCAGGTAGTGACACACACCGCATGCGCTTAATGACAAAAATATTAAAAACAAAAATATCCACTTTACGGCACGGCCCGATCGGAACTGTGCATGCAGTACAATTTGACATTACAGTATATTATTCATTTTAGTTCCACATTAGTTGACCATAATGAAAATATTAATCCTGCAAAATAAACGAAGCAGCCTTTGTGGTGTAACGTTGATGTCCAATGTTCAACCGCCGTAAGAGGAAGCTTAGGTGTGCACACCTGAAAAGCCCCAATTAGGGCGAAAGACATGCGGTGTACTCTTTGTATTATTTGGCAGGTACTGTACTATATATATATATATATATATATATAAAGTATGTAGTGTTTTTATTTTCTCACTTCCCGTTTTGATCTATTGTTGCAATTTCCCTCTTATGAGCAAATTGTGTGTGTTTTTTTTTTTTTTATATCTTTAGACATCAGTTATTATTAATAAAATTGCCATTTGTCTTAAGGCATCAGGTTTATAAAACCTAACGTATCCAACCAGTTTTTATAGAAATATATGATCCTTTTTCAAAAAAAGAAAAGAACACTGTGTCGCTGACTGTCCCTGTCCTTAGTGCTGTTACTGTCCATTTGTTAAAATTCTTTAATTCGTTCTGAGTTGGGCAATCAGGTCAGATGCCGAAGAAATGAAAAGCATAAAGCCACTGGTTCAAATACTCATTTATTCCAATGGCTATTAATCTTACAAAGAAGTTTAACTTTATATCCACAGACTTAAATTAAGGAAATGAGCTATTATCACTTGAAGCAATCTATTTGATCTTTTTTTTTTACAGTAAGTTGCTTGCTGCTATAGTTCGTATTTGTAATACATTTGTTCTTAGTGATGTTTTTAATGTTATTTCAAGGCATCTTTGTAAAACACCCTGAGAAACCAACTTACCTATTAATATAATACAACTGAACTGAATTTAACAGCTGTAACATAAAATATTCTCCACTAACTGAGCATGAAATAGTTCAGTTTATGATGAACAGCATGTGGACAGAGGGCAGTGATATTCTTTCTTACAAGTTTAATCAACATAACACACAGCTGTTTGTGTGCAGACTCGTCTCATGTCAATGGTTTTATTCACCCATATACTAACGTCACATTTGTATATGAATAACTCTGTCCCAACCTTTACGATCCACGTGCGCGGTTTCCGTCACTTTGTTTTTCCGACCCGCTGTGGAGGTCACGTGTTTCCGCCTACTGTGGAGCTCCACAGTGGCTGCAGCCAGACCCCTCTTCCTCGCAGCGGCGCTTCGAAAGCTCGACACGGTGTCAAAACCTCAGTATCTAGCGGCCTAGCACTACTAGACATTAGTTCAGCCAGCCTTCTAGGCAGTCAGTGTGGCGAAGTGGTTAAGGCTTTCAGCTTCAAAACCTGAGGCTGTGGGTGAAGTGCTGCTCCCGACACGCGGTGTGACTCTGAGCAAGTCACTTCACCTGCAAATGTGCTCCAACTCACATGAACAAAACAAATGCAACAATTGTATTAGGATATAGCCGTCAGTAAAATAAATAAATCTAAACTACACGGTAAAGGCGAACCTCTCAGGACAAACAGAAACGGCATGGACTTCGTCTTTCGTACCGCAGTAAGTAGAAAAGTAACCAGAAAGAAACTGACTTCTTTTTTCCTGCCACCTGTTTTAAAAGCTGCATTTTAAGGTTTTAAAGACACATCATCCCGACACAACGAAATTAAAAACTTTGATAAATCAACAGAGCACGTGCGGGAGAAGGAGCGTCTGCGCATGGCATACACATTACCGACCGGCATAATTAAAAGATCGGAAACCAGAAATATGCCTGGCATAAGGACACGTGTGTTGACATGAATGTAAATATGCTCTCATTTGTGGACTTTGTATAAATATATGTAAATGACTTTTTGGTGGTGACCAAAGGGTGGCAGTCGTGAGCCAAGATTGTTAATAAAGTTTTAGAGTTTTTTGTATGCCTGAGACTGAACGCTTCCCGTGTGTTTCATTCCTCCAGAATTATATATATATATATTCGGTCTAGTATTATTACTTTACACGCCAGAACTGCTGTGGCATTAGTTTCTGCTAACAGGTTATGGGCCCAGAGTGTTTCTTTTACTCGCCGAAAGAAACATCGCAACGTACCGCGTGTCCGGTGAGAGTTTGTGTGATATACTAGAACCATGAGTAGAAGGGTCGCCGAGTCAAGTAGTCGATGGTCTCCGCTAATTTTTGATGGAGATGAAAAGAACTATGAGCTGTTGGAGACAAAATTTTTGGGCCATCTTCGGTTGCAAGGTCTAAAAGATACAATTTTAAAAGAGCCCACAGACGACGAAGACGAGGCCGAGGAGAAAAATGCGGAGGCATATGCTGAATTAATCCAGTTCCTCGATGATAAGAGTTTATCGCTGGTGATGCGAGAAGAAGCGGACGATGGACGAAAAGCGTTAAAGATTCTGAGAGACTATTATGCAGGTAAAGGAAAGCCACGTGTAATTAGCCTGTACACAGAACTGACCTCACTCCGAAAGTTAAGTAGCGAAAGTGTGACTGAGTATGTCATACGTGCGGAGACGGCCATCACGGCATTAAGAAATGCAGGCGAAACATTGAGCGATGGACTATTAGTAGCAATGGTTTTAAAGGGACTGCCAGAATCATTCAAACCATTCGCGATCCATATTACGCAAAGTGAAGTGACAATTCCTTTTGCGGAATTTAAAACTAAATTACGGAGTTATGAAGACACTGAAAAGATGCGCGCCACAACGTCCGACGACAACGTGATGAAAGCGCGAATGCAACCAAGTGCGAAACCTGCTTCGGTGAGTACGAGTGACCGGGGAACCGAGAGTACAGATATAGTGTGTTTCAGATGTGGTCTAAAAGGACACAAGGCAAAAGCATGTCAACGCAAACATTGGTGCAGCTGGTGTAAAAACTCCACACACCGAGACGCAAACTGCAGACGGAAACAACGACGCGACAACGCGAGACAAGTTTCAGAGGAGATGAGCGGCAAGGAATATGCATTCCGAATGAGCGACAGAAGCGCGGGGGTCCAACCAAGACACGACATGAATATGACTGGTCTGATGGTCGATACCGGGGCAACCTCACATATCGTCACGGATATAACAAAGTTTAAGACGTTCGACGATAGTTTCCAAGCCGAGACGCATTATGTAGAGCTGGCCGATGGCACGAGGTGCCATGGAGTCGCGGAGCGCAGAGGTGATGCAGAGCTCTGTTTGATGGACAGCGCCACACCACGACGTTGAGACAGGCGTTGTACATCCCCTCCTACCCGCAGGATATCTTTTCTGTGAAAGCAGCTACTTCCAACGGAGCAACTATTATCTTTAAGCAAGGAAAAGACATTCTCCAACATAGAGACAGTACAAAATTCCACATTCATGAGCATAACAGACTATACTATTTACAAACAGTAAATGATGAATGTGATGATCAATGTAAGAGCTGTCATGGCATGATATTTTGGGGCATTGTAATTATGATGACATTCAGAAATTACAGGGAGTTGTTAATGGTATGACAAAGGTAAACCAGACAAATCAGTACTGCACTGTGAGGTGTGTATCCAGGGAAAATTTGTCCAAACACGTAACAGAGAGCCAGATGTAAGAGCCAAAACAGCTCTTGAGTTGGTGCACACCGATCTTGCTGGACCAACAGGTCCAGAGTCTAGAGATGGGTACAGATTTGCATTGTCGTTCACTGACGATTTTTCCAGTACGATTTTTGTGTACTTTTTGAGAAATAA
>JANRMT010062791.1:193099695-193158841 GCA_026402145.1 Polypterus bichir lapradei
ATTGAGCGAGATTATTTAAGGCTTTGTAAACCATAAGCAGTATTTTAAAGTCAATCCTGAATGACACAGGTAACCAGTGTAGTGACATCAAAACTGGAGAAATGTGCTCAGATTTTCTTTTCCTAGTTAGGATTCTAGCAGCTGCATTCTGCATTTGTTGCAAACGATTTATGTCTTTTTTGGGTGGTCCTGAGAGGAGTGCGTTACAATAATCTAGTCGACTGAAAATAAAAGCGTGAACTAATTTATCAGCATCTTTCAATGATATAAGATATCTAACTTTTGCTATGTTTCTTAAGTGAAAAAATGCTGTCCTAGTAATCTGATAAATATGCGATTTAAAATTCAGGTCACAGTCAACAGTTACCCCTAAATTCTTTACCTTCGTATTGACTTTTAATTCTAATGCATCAAGTTTATTTCTAATAACCTCATTATATCCATTATTGCCAATCACTAAAATTTCAGTTTTTTCTTTATTTAGCTTGAGAAAATTACTATTCATCCATTTAGAAACACAAGTAAGACACTGTGTTAGTGAAACAATAGAGTCAGGGTCATCAGGTGCTATTGATAAATACAGTTGCATGTCATCAGCATAGCTGTGGTAATTCATGTTATGCCCCGAGATAGTCTGATCTAACGGAAGCATGTAGATCGAAAAGAGCAGCGGACCCAGGATAGAGCGTTGCGGAACACCATATAGAATATCATGTGTCTTTGAGATGTGATTACCACAACTAACAAAGAATTTTCTACCTGCCAGGTAGGATTCAAACCAATTTAAGACACTGCCAGAGAGGCCCACCTATTGACTAAGGCGATTTCTAAGAATATTGTGATCAATGGTGTCAAATGCGGCATTCAGATCTAAGAGGATGAGAACAGATAAATGGCCTCTGTCTGTATTTACCCGCAAGTCATTTACTACTTTAACGAGTGCAGTTTCTGTGCTGTGGTTTGTTCTGAAACCCAACTGAAAATTATCAAGAATAGCAGGTTTATTGAGGTGGTCATTTAGCTGCATAATGACAGCCTTCTCTCGAGTTTTACTTAAGAAAGGCAGTTTGAAATGGGTCTAAAATTTTCAACAGCAGAGGAGTCGAGATTATTTTTCTTGAGCAGGGGTTTAACTATAGCAGTCTTCAGACAGTCTGGGAAGACCCCAGTATCTAATGACGAGTTTACTATGTCAAGAATATTGTCAGTTAGCACGCCTGATACTTCCTTGAAAAAACTTGTTGGTATTGGGTCAAGGACGCAAGTGGAGGGTCTCAGCTGAGAAATTATTTTATATAAATCAGGTAAATCTATCCTGGTGAAAGAATTTAATTTTTTTATAACGGAGTGCTGGGGTTTAAGAGGATGTGCAGTGTTGGGGAGATATACTATATCATTTCTAATAATAACTAATTTTTTGATTGAAAAATACAGCAATAGCCTCACAAGTTTCACTGGAAGTATTCTGGAGGCATTCCATTGAGTTACCTGGGTTTAGCAGACAATCAATCGTAGAGAATAAGACTCTGGGATTACTAGCATTGTTATTTATAATCTTAGAGAAATAGCAGCATCTCTAAAGACGGACTGTGTGATTGTATTCTGTTATTTTAACCTTCAATATCTCATAGTGGAAAGTTTAGTTTTTCTCCATTTACACTCAGCTCTATGGCATATTCTCTATAAATCAGACACTCTTTGGGTCTTCCATAGTATAACAAGGCAAGATGATCATCTTCCTGTGCTGTCGGAGTAGCTGCGTAAACTCTGTATTTCAGTGGCGGCACTTTCTGAGGTGCACAGACCGGGGACTGGCCATATCTCTGTAGGTGGATACACCTTTTATTGGTCTGGTTGGTCTGATTGCTGTCATAATTGAGGAGTAGCTGTTGCTGTAGCGGATTGGCTTCTTCCGATGGTGTCCGATGTCACTCCTTTCAACAAGCATATTATGGGACTCAGATTACGGCATTCCCTGGGTGCCTTGTCTGTTGTCTCAGTGTATGCTCTGACCGCGGTGAGTGATGTCTTAGCAAGGGAGACATTTTATTCGCAGCTTCGCTTGGTAGTTGATGGGCGCCCACAAGGTGACACTCCTCTGGTCATGGGTGACTTCAATGCAGCCACTGGCACTGACACGGCTGGTTATGAGGATTGTCTCGATCCCCATGGGTCTGGTGACCGTGGTGAAAGTGGCTCCATGTTCCTTGACTTTGCAAAAGGTCAGGGGCTGCGAATCACTGGATCCTCGTTCCAGCACCCTGAACCGCATCATTGGACATGGTACTCCAATAGTGGTGGTGCGATGAAGGAGATTGATCACATCCTTGTTGTCACACGCTGGAGGCTCTTACAAAACTGCAGGGTCAACAGAAGTGCCCAGTTTGTGAGTTCTGACCACAGACTTGTTGTTGCTAATCTTAGGATCCAGCTTAGGTCCAGTAGGTTTCCACCTACTAGGAAAATGAGCCTGGACTTGGCCAGACTCCATGACCAGGCTGTTGCTAATGAGTTTGCAAGCAGTTTGTGTGAGGAACTTTCAGATTTCGGTACGACTGCTAATCCTAATGTGATGTGGGAGACCTTCCATAACAAGACCCTAAAGGTTGCTGAGGGTTGTGTTGGTGTTACTGGTGTTCCCAGAAGGAGGTGTTTCAATTTGCAGGGCTCCATAGATATCATCGAGAGGAGCTGCAACGCACGGCTCAGTGGCAACTCTGGTCTGTACCTGGAACTGAGAAGGACGGCTGTGAGGGCTCCGAGGGCAGATAAAGAGGCGTTTGTTAGAGGAATCTGTGAACATGTGACCCACCATCTGTGGTCTAGCAACCCACGTCCTGCTTACAGAGGAATCGAACCATTACACACATCTGAATCTGTTCCTCGGAGAGTCACAGACGGGGCGGCTGATGGAACGGTCCTTACTGATGACACTGCAGTTGTGAGCCACTGGGCTGGCTACTTGGAGCAGTTGTTCAAAGCTGATCCTCCGGCAAGGATGTTGGATATCACTGGGTCCACAGTTCTTGAGGCTGATCCTCCAATTAGATGTGAACCACCCAGTCTCCCTGAGATTGCACAGGTGGTGAACCAGCTGAGGGTGGGGGAGGCTGCAGGGATCTGTGGTATCCGGGGTGAACTTCTCCAGGCTGGTGGTAGGGCTGTCCTCCTGGCATTGCAAGTAATCTTTGCTTCCATTTGGGTGACTGGCATCATCCCAACTGACTGGAAAACGGGCCTTGTCGTCCCTACCTGGAAAGGGAAGGGTGATATCGCCTGGATTGCAGCAACTACAGGGGGATAACACTGCTCTCTGTGTCAGGTAAGGTCCTTGCTAGGGTTGTCCTCAATAGGATCCGTGATCACTTGCTCACCTACCAGCGACTGGAACAGTCTGGTTTTACGCTTAAGAAGTCTACCATCGAGCACATCCTGGCACTGAGGGTTCTCATGGAGCGTAAATGCGAATATCGGCAGATTCTTTGCAGCCTTTGTTGATTCTTTCAAAGTGTTTGACTCAGTTGATCGAGCTGCCCTGTGGGACATCCTGAGGGTTCGCAGGATCCCTTCGAGGTTGCTGGATATCATGGCTGGCCTGTACACTGGTACTGTGAATGCTGTGCAGAGTGGAGGCAGGACCTCTGTGTTTTTCCCAGTGGATTCTGTGGTTTGTCAGGGGTGTGTTCTGCTCCTACTCTGTTCAATGCTTATATGGACTGGGTATTGGGCAAGGTTGTGGGGTGCAGTGGTTGGGGGGCATCTGTTGGTGAAGAATGATTCACGGATCTCGACTTTGCTGACGATGCAGTGATTTTGCTGTGAGTCAATGAAGGGTCTGATCGGGGATCTCGAGAGACTGAGTGAGGAGTCTGAGTGTCTGGACTTGCAAGTGTCCTGGATAAAAACCAAGATCCAGTCCTTTAATGACCTCTTGGGCACAGCCGTCAGCAGTGTCTCTGTTTGTGCAGAGAGGGTTGACCTTGTTGAGAGGTTTACTTACCTCGGCAGTGACATTCATGTCTCTGGTGACTCTTCTTGTGAAGTCAGTAGATGGATTGGGAGAGCATGAGGGGTCATGAGGTCACTGGAAAGGGGTGTGTGACGCTCCCGATATATCCATGCAAAAAGACGAAGGTCCAAATCTTTACAGTCCTGGTGCTTCCTATCTTGCTATATGGTTGCGTGACATGGATGTTATCCAGTGACCTGAGATGAAGACTGGACTCCTTTGGTACTGTGTTTGTCTGGAAAATCCTTGGGTACCGTTGGTTTGACTTAGTGTCGAATGAGTGGTTGCTCATGCAGCCCGGAATGAGGCACATTACCTGCATTGTGAAGGAGCGTCAGTTACAGCACTACGGCCATGTGGCGCATTTCTCCAAGGGTGATCCAGCTCATAAGATCCTCATTGTTGGGGACCTGAGTGGCTGGACCAGGCCAAGGGGTCACCAACGTAACAACTGGCTGCGGCAGATAGAGGGTCATTTCCGGATGGTGGGACTGGACTGTGTGTCTGCCTGGAAGGTTGCAAACCGGGACCCTGAGTTGTTTCGCCATTGTGACAGATTAGGGTTTCCTTGCACCCTTGTACCCTCAGACCACACGTCAGACACCAGGTAAAAGTCCAATAATAAGATTTATTATAATAATAAAGTGCACAAAGCACGCTCCTCTCCACAATACTCAATAATCAAATAAACAATAACAATTCCTCCAAACTCCCAGACACTTAGCCACCCTGCCTCCCAACTCAGCTCAGTGTTTGGGCTTTCCCAGAGTCCTTTAATACCCCATGACCCGGAGGTGTTCCTGCCCCACAGTCCACAAGTCCTTACCACTTCCGGGTCAGGGTAAAAAGTCTCTCTTCAACCTGGAAGTACATCATTCCTCCCGTTCACGTGACCAGGACGCACTTCCAGGTTATAGGGCACATAAGAGTCTACGAGCCTCGCTACAGCGACTCCTTGTGGTCCCCAAGGTATCCAGAAGGGCTGTGTATAAAAACTACAAACTCCATGAGGCCCTGCTGGAACTCGGGGCACGTCCATGCTGTCGGCCTGGGGGTGAGGGCTGGCAACTCTTGCCGGACATCCATCACACCATGTAGTGGGTGCAGCAACACACTGTACTAGTGCATGCTCCCCAACTTGACTTGACTTGACTTGAGCTGAAACATAGAATTCGTTATCCAGTTTGTCTATGGTATTCCACTTATGAGGGTACTGTATTTCTGCTACGGTATATTTGAACTTCTTCTTTTACCCTTTCTTGTACAGCACTTTGGTTCAGTTCTGGCTGCCTTTGTAAATGTGCTTTAAAAATAAAAATTGCCTTGCCCTGCTTTATAAAACATTATTTTAATACATAAGCTGAGACAACGGACTGCAAAGATGAAGTTGGTTTGCAGCATTTATTACAAAAAAGTTAAAGAATATATAAAATATAGAACAAGAATTGTAGGTTGTAACTGAACAATCAGGGCCATGTATGTTTGATACATTTTCTCACAAAACAAAGTCATTTCCCTTTTTCCTCTCACATTATCTAAAAACAGATGCATGTCTTCCATATCTGAAAAAATGATGATGAAGGGTTTAAAGACCTCTCATCTTCTTCTGGAAACTCAGACAGCAACTCAGATGTCTGAAGGGCCTCCTCAATGTCGTCTTTGTCCATTGACAGTAATGAAGGGAGTGAGATGTGCCCCCTGAACACAGAAATGTTCTCAGCACACCACTTCTCTGCCTCGGTAAGATGCTAAAGGATTCTGTGCTGCTGTAATACGTTTTATTAAAAAAAACAAACAAACAAAAAAAAAATGGTCATAATAAACCTTACAGCCTTGTCCTCCACATTTACAAGGAATGTAAGAAAAGGAAAGTAAAAAAAAAATAATGTACAGTATATTCTGAATTTATTATACATTATTAACATTACTGCTTTCGATCGCAGATTCTACAAGTCTTTAATGTTTCTTACCATACACTATTATTAACACATACAGCACACAATGCATTTCAAATGTTTTAAGGCACGGGTGTCAAACTCCAGTCCTGGAGGGCCGCAGTGGCTGCAGGTTTTCATTTTTACCATTTTCTTAATTTGTGACCAGTTTTTGCTGCTACTTACCTTCTTTTGCCTTAATTTTAATTACCTTGACTCAGGCCCCTTAGTTGCCTCCTTTTTCTTAATTAGCAGCCAAACAATAACGAGACACAAAACAAGAATCCAAATGACCAGCTCATCTGTGCCCATCGTAAAATATGTGAAAATAAAGAAAGATGGAGGTCTCAGTTAGGCTGATCTCTCAGCTCACCAAAACATTATGAGGGTTGTCTTAGAAAAAACAGAAAAATCAAAATGTCTGCTTTGGCAGAATGAGAGCACCAACAACCTATGGAATTAAATAACGAGTTTAATTAATAGCAAGAATCTGCTTCTCATTGTGAAACTGGTTGGAGTTTGAAGCCCCGATTTAGCTGGTCATTTGTTGGCTCATTTCATGCCTCAGTTCTGTTTGGCTGCCATTTAATGAAGAAAGGAATCAATTTAGAGGACCAAATCCTTAAAAACAGGGCTATTAAAATGAAGGGAACAGGAGTTAATTAGCAGTGAAAACTGGTCACTGATTAGGAAAAGGGTTAGAATGAAAACCTGCAGCCACTGCGGCCCTCCAGGCCTGGAGTTCAACACCCCTGATGTAAGGCCTTTAAGAGTTGTACTAGTACTCCAGTTTGTCAGAAGATGTAAAACAGGCTTTTAGTCTTTTGGGCTTTGACTCCTACTGGTTAACGATTAACAGTCATCATCTGAGACAAGCATGAAGTCTTTTTACACATTTTATTCACTATACCATAGGCATTGTAAGCCAGCATCAACAAAATGTAATTCATCTTTCTTATTGAAGTTTATAAAGTGAGGTGTCTGTACCTGCTCATCAGTGCCCTGTGCTGGATGTTGTTGAAGGGAGGCTGATGTTTCTTCTAAAAGTAAAGATCTGAAATCTGCAGAACGCACTGCTATGGAACAGAATAGCAAGACATTCATTTTTTTATTTCAGATGTAGTGCAAGTCTTTACTCTGTCTTCTCATTAATGGCTAAATAAAGTCGAAACCTGAAAACAGAGACAATAATATTTACCTAAGGAAATGTTAAAAATGAACCAAAAGAATAAGCACAATAAATGACCTGTCCTGGCTGTCCATTATTTCTCAGTCCGATGTCAGCAGTTACTTCAGTGATTTCAAAAACAAGCACTAAGTTTATAATGGTAAGGATTTTGACTATTTGTCTTTGATTTACAATATGGCTAAGTTATTTGCCACATTACCACAGAACTAAATGAAAGTTATTAAAGGAAATTTAAATGTCATTTACCCCTTGGGCTGGAGTTCTCAAGTGACATTCTACACCAGCACTTCCTCAAAGCCGCCATGTCATTCTAAAGAGGACTGAGCAGAGTCACGTTGTAAAAAGGATTTTAATGTTTCAAAAATATTTATACAAACCATTATAAACATACATTTAAAATATCTGGATTTTGAAAGGTAGGCATTCCTGGAACATCAAAACCACCAGGGACAGTATGCTAAAATAAAAAAAAAGTACAAATATAATAAAATAAACATAACACAAATAAACAACACAAAATGTAGAAGGTGACAAAAATGGGAACCAACAACAGATATAATCCTCCCTCTACATTGTAATAAATAAATCTGGCCGACCGAGAGTTCGGGATATTGCCATTGCATCAGGATATAACTGTTGCAATGCTCTTGGACTACCTTGATATGACGATGGTAATATTACTGCTTTACCTATTTTGAATTTGTCTGAACTATTGATATTTGAATTTTGAATGTGATCAATGAGACCTTGCATTGGTTAGACGTTGAGATGACAGAAGTGGGCTAAATACATGGGAACGTATGGCTAATTTTGACCCAAAATTCTGTGTGGGTGTTATTCATTTATCAGAATTTGTGTGTGTCATATTGTACGACCATCAGGCTGCGGAGGTGGTGACCGGTTTACTAACATAAAGGTGGAGGTACACATATATTAACCATTTCAGGTGACTACCTGTTGAAGCTCATCGAGAGAATGCCAAGAGTGTGCAAAGCAGTAATCAGAGCAAAGGGTGGCTATTTTAAAGAAACTAGAATATAAAACCTGTTTTCAGTTATTTCACCTTTTTTGTTTAGTACATAACGCCACATGTGTTCATTCATAGTTTTGATGCCATCAGTGAGAATCTACCAATGTAAATGGTCATGAAAATAAAGAAAACACATTGAATGAGGAGGTGTGTCCAAACTTTTGGCCTGTACTGTATATATAGCAAAATACCCGCGCTTCGCAGCAGAGAAGTAGTGTGTTAAAGAAGTAATGAAAAAGAAAAGGAAACATTTTAATAATAACATAACATAATTGACATTGTCATGAGTGTTGCTGTCATATATATATATACATATATATACACATATACAGTATATATACTGTACATATACATCCACATATATATACATAAATATATGTGCACAAAACCACGCTTTTATCAAGGCTTCCGTTGGGTAGTCTTTTGAAATGAAATTTTCCTCCAATCAGTCGTAGCAACGCGCTTTCTTCCGACTATTACATTTTTCTAGCTCTGATGTGTACATCAAAGTAATCGGTGTACCAGGAAATCATGCATTGACAGGAGTTCCCCTTTGCTTGGAATGCAAAGTGTGATTAAATGCGCTATTTTTTAACGCGTTATGGAGCACATGCATCAAAGCTTCTCAGCTGTGCTTGTGCTAAAAAAAGGAAACATTTTAAAAATAACGTAACACGATTGTCAATGTAACTTTTTGTAAGTAGTGCCTGGAGGATTCAGTGTGGAGAAACTCTAGAGACAGCGTGTGTATTAACTTGTGGATTTTTCTGTGAGTATTTGGTGGCAGCGTCACAAAGTTGGTTCCTCAAGACGGCGTTAGCTGCGGAGCTCAGCTCACAGCGAAATGAGGTGAATGGGAGGGGAGATGATGACGTGACTCTCCCACCCTCCTTAACTGTCAATCCCCCACAAAGACAGTCTCTCGGAATTTGCATAAGCACAGCCCTTCACCAGTAATTTTAACTTAGTTACAAAGTGATCAAAACTCTCGTTTATATCCTGCGTCCTCTCATTAAACTTGTATCCCGCATTAGCTGTGGGCATGACAAACGCCAGCGGCAGCCTGTCTATGAACTTAATTTAAACTTTAGGTTTACACCGTGCTTTGTTTCCGAAGTAGCAGCACTCATGAATATGGTTCTATGTGTGACTCGCTCGCTTCTTATTGTTTTGCTGCCTTCTCAATTGTATAATGCATGTTTTCTTCAGCGCTTTTTGGAGCTCTTCCTTGTTTTCTACGTACTGCGTTGACAGTCAGTTCACGTGATTACATGGGAGGCGTGATGATGTCACACAAAACTCCGCCCCCCAAGGCCATCGAGCTCAACTCCATTACATTATATGTAGAAAAATAGGTTCCAGTTATGACCATTACGCGTAGAATCTCGAAATGATACCTGCCCAACTTTTGTAAGTAAGCTGTAAGGAATGAGCCTGCCAAATTTTAGCCTTCTACCTACACGGGAAGTTGGGGAATTAGTGATGAGTCAGTCAGTGAGTGAGTCAGTCAGTGAGTCAGTGAGGGCTTTGCCTTTTATTAGTATAGATAATTCTTTACATTTACATAGCGCTTTACTTGCTACTCTCACTGCTTTAGTACACAAGGAGGTCCCTGGACAGAAACCCCTGATCTCCTTAATGTGTGTCAGCGGAGCTACCATTGCGCCACTCACACTGGTGAACTGTACTACATAATATTGTGCTTGATAGTTTAAAATTACAAATACACAATTTCCAAAGTCAAAGAATATCAACCTTAAGTTGGACAGGTGGTCACAGTATCATAGACTACTAACCCCACCTCTTGACACAAAAACACACTGCATTGTGGGTTGAATGTTGCTAGGCTACACAGACTGTTGCATTCATGTTCTGTACTATTGTAGGAATTTATATAGGAATTTCTGAACGCTTACAAAATGTGTTTTTCTCAGTTTTCCTCTGTGTTTCTGGTTGGTCCACTGGCTGGGCAATCAGAGGTTGCTTCTGGACTGCAAGTGGCCAGTGGACTGGCATCATAATAGGCTGGGTGTGCAGTTTTGTTCTCCAGGCTACAAAAAAGACATAGCAGCTCTAGAAAGGGTCCAGAGAAGAGCAACTCAGCTGATTCCAGGACTACAGGCGATGAGCTATGAGGAAAGATTAAAAGAGCTGAGCCTTTAGAGTTTAAACAAAAGAAGATTAAGAGGAGACCTGACTAAAGTGATTAAAATTATGAAGGGAATTAGTCCAGTGGATTGAGACAGTGACTTTAAAATGAATTCATCAAGAACATGGGGACACAGTTGGAAACTTGTTAAGGGTCAATGTCACACAAACATTAGGAAGTTTTTCATCACACAGACAACCACAGAGACATGGAATAAGTGACCAAGTCGTGTGGTGGACAGCAGGACCTTAGGAACCTTCAGAACTCGACTTGATGTTATTTTAGAAGAATTCAGCAGATAGGACTGACGAGCTTTGTTAAGCTGAATGGCCTGTTCTCATCTGGATTGCTCTGATGTTGCTGTGCTGTGTGACGTACTGCCAAAGCTGTAGCAGGCTGTCTCTGTGGAGTCTTCAACTGTATGGAGTGGCATAAATGTTTGAGTAGCAGGTTGTTGATAATCACATTCCCTCATTTCATTTTCTTTTCCATTAGTGTTCGACAGGAGTGCTTCATCATTACTATGATGTTCTCATGAGCCGGACGTGGAAACTGAATTTGTTTATAGCGAGACACGTGTTCACGACGTTCATGGCACATATTCACCTTTTCAGATCTTCTTCTATAGCTATTCTCATTTTTATATATGGTCACTATGTTTGACTAGACTTCTCCAATGGAAGTTTTGCTGTGATTTTTATGACCGGTGCTTTATTGTAGCATGCTATCTGTCGAGCTGTGCTGTTTAGGATTACTGCACATGCTCACAACACAGTTACTCCACGTTTGATAACGTGACGATAGAATCACGCTGCCTGCATTTATAACGGTAATGTTCGACATTTGTCTGGAGTTTTTGTTCATTTTTATGAAGTGCTTGAAGGAGTCTTTGAACCGTTTGCCTGGTGTTTGTGACCTGACATCCAGATATTCTGTGGTTTCCCAATTCACAACATGTTTTTAAATCTGTGATTACTTGCAGTTATTCATATGATCCTTTAGATAACTGATTTACTACATGCATGCACCTTTATGCTTTCAAGATGTGATTTGTTATGGGGTTATCACAATTATTAGAAATACAGCTATGAGGCGTGTACAAAAAATCAAATAATGTATCATAATACAAGTCTCTTTACACACAGTTAGTTTCTTCTTATTTTTGGAGGATTTCCTTTAGCTGTTAAAGTTGCCGACTCTGTGTGTGGTAGTAGACCACAGATCTGTCAGTTTGTGCTACAGTAGTACAGTTTGATAAAGCAGGACGAGTCGATAAAACACCAAATGCATTTCTTGATGCCAGCCCTTCTTATCCTAATCTTACATTCAACTTTTTGAACAGACTCTTAGTGCGGACCTCCAGAACTCCACTCCATTGAGGAGGGTGTTGCTTTATATTATACATCAGTGATGACATCCGGTTACATTACGGTGAAGGTTAGGGTTGAGGGAGGATTTATCTGACTCAAGTAAACCAGGTGACAGAACACTGCGATCCATTTGGCTGTCCAGTGAACTACTCAATCGCAGACCCCTTCTGCTGGACCCATTGTCACTACCCGATCCGTGTTGCCCGCCTGATCTGTACTCATGTGTATTGAAAGTCTAATTCATTACACAGTTTACGGTGCTGACCAATCTATTTTACATAAGTGTTAATAATTTATGGAGTGTGTGATATCATATCTGAGCTGATGTGACTCACTGCACATGTGCTTAATGAAGATAATAAAATAAACTCCACTTTACAGCACGGCCCGATCTAAAACTGAGCGTACTGATCCACCACTGACGGGGCTGTATTGTCAGTTCAGTTCCACGTTAGTTGACCATATTGAGAATATTATGGAAATACTTTGTTATTCTGCCGAGATTCATTGTAGGCTGTGTCTTCAGGGCTTTATTAACAAGGTTACTTTATTATTAATTTTTATTACACAACAAAACAAATTTACACATAAGAAAGGATTACAAAATAATACAGGGATGTTGCTGGATTCAAGCCCTTAAAAGATTTTGGTGGCCCCATATATATCTGATTCAAATATAAACAATAATAAACTGTAAAATAAAATGTTATTTTTCAAAATGAAAGAAAACTTACAGTAAGATGGAAAATAATGTTTTTTGTATGCTTCCACTTTATTCACAGTATATTTGAAAAGTGTTCTCTTACTTTTTTTTATTACAAAGTCTTTGATCAGATCCTCACTTTAAGGTGGTGATCATTCATTCAGATTGAGATGGCAGGGAGGCAACTGAAGATCTCGGCTGAAAGCAGTGAACTGTAAGAGAGAAATGAGAGGAGATCTGTGAGTCACCACTATTGACGTGGTAGGAGAAGCCATGAGATGAAATAACATTGACAAAGGAACAAATGTACAAGGAAATGAAAAGTGAATCTAACCCCAGTCCTTGAAGCACATCTGTAGAAATGTTCTGTCAGGAAGACAAGGAGTTAGACCAGGAGACACAAAAGGATCAGTCTGAGAGGGAGGACTTGAACGTGTTCAAAGCAGAACCGCTTATTCCAATTTATTTAGGAGAAGAGATACGCAGGGGGTGGTGAACCATAACAAAGGCACATGAAAGGGCAAGGAGGATGAGGACAGAGGAGGGAGAAGCAGCTCGAGCAGATCTAAGAGCATTTGTGACTGAAAGCAGTGGAGTCTCAGTAGAGGGACCCTTGGAGAATCCACACTGAAGTACATCTAGTTGATTATAATCAGACAGAAATGAAGAAAGGTGTTTATGGACTATGAGTTCTAGGGTTTTGGACAGAAATGGCAGAATAGATACAGGATGGTAAATCTCAAGGGCAGATGAGATGAGAGAAGGTTTTTGAGCTTACGGATTCAACAAGACATCTTGAAATTAGTAGAGAAGATACAGGGGGGTCAGGAAGGCATTGAAAAGAGAGGAGATGTAGGGGATCAAGGAAGGAGAGATGGACTGCTGAAAGGTGTGAAGAAATGGGGTCCAGAGCACAGGGGTCTAAAATGTCAGAGTAATTTATAATAGAGAAGGATGAAAGAGGGGAACGACACAGAGGAAACTCAGAAGATGTCTTTGGGGTGTTTTAGTGACTTTGAAAGAGAAGAAAGAAACAAAATCATCAGGAGAGAATGACAAAGGTCTTGGAGCAGCAGGAGGACTTAAGAGAGATTTATAGGCAGAGAAGAGGTGGTGAGCATTTCTTTCAGAGTATGCAGTTAAAACGGATTTCTTTGGAGATACATAGATACAGAGAAGAAAGAGAGGAGGGACCTACACTTATCCTGGAGGGACTGAAGTTTCTTATTATAAAAGGGTTTTAGCTAGCATGAAAATGTGCGTAGTTTAGGTTTTATACATTGCCATTTGAGGATGGAAACTGGAGTACGCAACATTTTTGTGCATACACACCGTTTATACATGAAGCCCTTGGCCTCCTCCAGTCTCAGAGACACTAAAGACAGGCTGATGTGTTCAGCACACCACTAGAACCTGATGGAGTCAAATGGAGGATAAATGAGATATGAACTACAAACAAACATCTGGCAAGTTTCAATCTCTAAATGTAACATTTGCATAAGTAATATATATTATAATAAACATGTATTTGATGATCTTAGAGGTGTTAAAAATCCCAAAAGTAATAAAAGTTCAATTAAGTCAAATAACTAAATACCCTGATTAAAAACTGCTCAATTATTACTCTTTTTAGGGCATAATATTTGCTCTTCACAGATCGTTTAACATAGTAAACTTCATTATAGAAATAATAATTGAAATGTGACTATCAGCACTATGATAACTGCGTGTCTTAGGTTTAACATTGATAACATGCAGAGACAGGCAAAGGATGCTTTCAGTTCACAATTTTATAGCCAGCTTTCCTAATGTTGTGTGTTCCCTGAATCATGAACGTGAGAGTGTCAAGTATGTGATTTATAATATTTTGTAATCATAATATGGCTAAGAAACAAACTTGAATACGAGATCCACAGGCAAGAAACTCACTAGAGCTGCTGGTGTGTTGAGAACAGACATGAAGAGCGCAGAATATTAGACAGACATCAGCAAACAAAGAACAGAGGCTGACCTGCAGGCCGAAGGGGCTACAATGGAATATTAGGAAAAAATAAATAAACGTTGATAAACAGTAATGAAAGTAATAAAACACATTTTTAAGGTTGTGTATTATAGAAGTAAAGATTTAAAGTTTAAAATTGTAATACGTTTATAGCCCATCTTTACAAGCCCGACTTGTTAAATTTAGGCGACTATTTCATTTGGACATTCAAGTAAACAACAACATTTAGACATTTGTTTTAATCTGACTGACTCAATCAAGTAGAGCCCACACTTCAGTCTACGTCAATCCATTAAAATTAAGCGGACACAAATTTGTATTCATATGCTCATTGAAATTTTCTTCAGATGTTGTTAAGTAACAATTATTATCTCATATCCAAACTTTTATGATCATTATTTTCTAAACCGTTAATCATACTGTAAATGACAGTGGTAAAAATACACTGCAGTGTTAATAAGTCACTCGACAGAGTACTATAATTTACGATAGTGGCACTAGCAGACTACCATCACATACGTACATTACGAATATACACTTTTGTCTCTTACAGTCACTTTATCTTAATGTCCACGTTAAAAAAAAAAAACAAAAAAACACTCCCACCTATAATATCCATAAGGCAATTGGCTAAAATGGAACGTGAATGACAAATAACACCGACTGGTGATTTGCTGAATAAACTGGTGAGTGACCGCGACATTTAAATTTTCGATTGGCTGATTAGTGCCTGACGTACACAAATTTAATATTTGATTGGCTGAAGTCAAAAATGATATGCCACACCCATTTTACTCTGGCCTGCAGCAATATCTACTTGGATTTGGTCAGCCACTCACTTGGCTCAAAGCGTAAAAGACGTTCGTCCTGCTGCATCTGTAAGGTGTGCTGATGCGAGTTCAAGTCCTCGTTGGGGATCGCGCATGCTCCTTGCCCAAAGTTAGGTTAAGCATCTTATCAAAGGCTGCAGTTGGGTGGGGGGTATTCTTAAACCATCTTCAGTTCCACAATCCCCTGCAGTCACTGACACGTTTAACATTCCCTGCTCCTCATCTGTTGTGTTACCCAAAGCATCAACACGGATTTTCATTCAAGGCGTTAATGTCCTTCCTGTCACACACAAAAAATTAGACACACATTTCCTCTACATACAGTGCATCCGGAAAGTATTCACAGTGTATCACTTTTTCCACATTTTGTTATGTTACAGCCTTATTCCAAAATGGATTAAATTGATTTTTTTCCTCAGAATTCTACACACAACACCCCATAATGACAACATGAAAAAAGTTTACTTGAGGTTTTTGCAAATTTATTAAAAATAAAAAGACTGAGAAATCACATGTACATAAGTATTCACAGCCTTTGCTCAATACTTTGTCGATGCACCTTTGGCAGCAATTACAGCCTCAAGTCTTTTTGAATGTGATGCCACAAGCTTGGCACACCTATCCTTGGCCAGTTTCGCCAATTCCTCTTTGCAGCACCTCTCAAGCTCCATCAGGTTGGATGGGAAGCGTCGGTGCACAGCCATTTTAAGATCTCTCCAGAGATGTTCAATCAGATTCCAGTCTGGGCTCTGGCTGGGCCACTCAAGGACATTCACAGAGTTGTCCTGAAGCCACTCCTTTGATATCTTGGCTGTGTGCTTAGGGTCGTTGTCCTACTGAAAGATGAACCGTCGCCCCAGTCTGAGGTCAAGAGTGCTCTGGAGCAGGTTTTCATCCAGGATGTCTCTGTACATTGCTGCAGTCATCTTTCCCTTTATCCTGACTAGTCTCCCAGTTCCTGCCTCTGAAAAACATCCCCACAGAATGATGCTGCCACCACCATGCTTCACTGTAGGGATGGTATTGGCCTGGTGATGAGCGGTGCCTAGTTTCCTCCAAACGTAACGCCTGGCATTCACACCAAAGAGTTCAATCTTTCTCTCATCAGACCAGAGAATTTTGTTTCTCATGGTCTGAGAGTCCTTCAGGTGCCTTTTGGCAAACTCCAGGCGGGCTGCCATGTGCCTTTTACTAAGGAGTGGCTTCCGTCTGGCCACTCTACCATACAGGCCTGATTGGTGGATTGCTGCAGAGATGGTTGTCCTTCTGGAAGGTTCTCCTCTCTCCACAGAGGACCTCTGGAGCTCTGACAGAGTGACCATCGGGTTCTTGGTCACCTCCCTGACTAAGGCCCTTCTCCCCTGATCGCTAAGTTTAGATGGCCGGCCAGCTCTAGGAAGAGTCCTGGTGGTTTTGAACTTCTTCCACTTACGGATGATGATGGCCAGTGTGCTCATTGGGACCTTCAAAGCAGCAGAAATGTTTCTGTAACCTTCCCCAGATTTGTGCCTCGAGACAATCCTGTCTCGGAGGTCTACAGACAATTCCTTTGACTTCATGCTTGGTTTGTGCTCTGACATGAACTGTGAACTGTGGGACCTTATATAGACAGGTGTGTGCCTTTCCAAATCAGGTCCAATCAACTGAATTTACCACAGGTGGACTCCAATTAAACATCTCAAGGATGATCAGGGGAAACAGGATGCACCTGAGCTCAATTTGGAGCTCCATGGCAAAGGCTGTGAATACTTAATGTACATGTGATTTCTCCATTTTTTTATTAATAAATTTGCAAAAATCTCAAGTAAACTTTTTTTATGTTATCATTATGGGGTGTTGTGTGTATAATTTAACCATTTTGGAATAAGGCTGTAACCTAACAAAATGTGGAAAAAGTGATGCGCTGTGAATACTTTCCGGATGCACTGTACATGTTCAACAATAATAATAATAATAATAATAATAATAGAAAAATTGGCAGGAATGAGCAAAAACACAAGATAGGAATATTAATGAGAAGGGCCTGGGCATCAGGGTGAGGAGGGGTCTTGTCTCCCATTATGTGAGCTCGTCTGCCACCCCTCACTTACACTGGCACGCATTACACTTGGGGGGCAAATGCAATGGAAAATACCGACAATGTACACCTTCAGAAGTGCAATAAATCGACTGTACGCTGAAGCATTTAATTGTTAAACATAAAAATACAAAGTAGAATGTTTCAGACAAACTGATTTTTGTTAATTATAAACAATGCAACATAACTATTGTATGTGTTGTTAAATTTTTATTTATTCTCACCAAACGTGGGAAATGAATATGGGTAATATGTTTATAATAAGAGGGTGGCACAGTGGGTGGCGCTGGTGCCTCACAGTTAGGAGACACATGTTTGCTTCCTGGGTCCTCCCTGCGTGAAATTTGCATGTTCTCCCCGTGTCTGTGTGGGTTTCCTCCCACAGTCCAAAGACATGCAGGTTAGTTGTATTGGCGATCCTAAATTTTCCTTGGTGTGTGGGTGTCTGTGTGCGTGTGCCCTGCCTGGGGTTTGTTTCCTGCCTTGCATCCTGTGTTGGCTGGGATTGGCTCCAGCAGACCCCCGTGACCCTGTAGTTAGGATATAGCGGGTTGGATATTGGATGGATGGAGGTTTATAATAGTTTTGTTTTAAATACACTGTCAAAATATATTAATGAACAAAATGAGACACATTGGCCTTTAGGAAATATAAAAAGATTGTGCATGTCATTTAGGACAGAAGGCATTGTTAGGGTCACGCACTCTCTACTGACATTATGTCACGAAAAGAAACAGCACAGTCCAGAATATAAAACAGAATCTCAATGAGTATGTGTGTGTGTGTATATATATAAATTATACTGTATATTGTGACAGGTGGCCGGAACACCCCTTCACTACATCTGCCAGGGGGACAAGGCTGGGAAGCCCAGTATCTTCCCCTGGACATTAGATGGCAGCACCCCTGGGTTGCAGTGGTGCCTTGGACTCTCCCATGGCTTCATGGGGGTTGGAGTTCTGTGCAGCTCTGTGGGGTTCTGCAGGTGCGGCCAGGGGGTGCTGCAACAGGAGCGGCTGGCCCATTTTGGGCACTGGTTTCGCCATACCTGGAAGTGCAGCCAGATGTTAGCAATCAACCACCTGGAGCACTTCCGGGTTCCTGATAAAACGGAGCCAGCAACCACCACTCAGCGGCCAGAGTCAGGTGGAGATGGACAAAGCTTGCGGAGGAGGAGGAGGAGGAGGAGTGGTGGTGAAAGAGATGAGAGAAAGAGTGCTTGGTGTACTGTGCTTTATTTGGGACTGTGTTGTGGCTGGAGGGATTACGGGGAAGACGTGCCCTCCAGCTGAAGAAGAATAAAAGTCTTGGGTGTTTTTACACGTGCCTCTGTGTCAATCTGTGCTGGGTCGGGCACTATATAGCGCCTTTTATTACAATATATATTCTCTGTCTCTGCTTTTTTTTTGATTTATCATCTCCGGTGTGTGATTTAAGTGTAGTGTGTATGTCAATTATGTAACTTACACTTGGAGTGTCATCAAAACTGGAGTTAAATTCCTTGTATGTGTGCATATTTGGCCAGTAAATGTGATTCAGGGAAATGTATGCCACATTTATTACAGACAAACTGCTTCTCCCTGTTTGAATTCTATTGTGAGTCAAAAGGTTGTTTCTTTGTAAAAACCCTTTGTCAGATTTACAGAACTCATTTGGCTTCTCCCCTTTGTGAGTTTTAATGCGGGTACAGAAATGGCATTAATGCACGTTGTAATTGACATTCTGATATTCTCTGATGAAGGAAACTCCACTGGAATTCTGTTGTTAGACTTAAGCACAGCGTTTGACACCATTGACCATTCTATTTCAGAGCACAGGCTAGAAAATGACGTTGGGCTCACAGGCAGTGTGCTCGCCTGGTTTAGTTCTTATTAATCAAAATGATTCCAACACGTACAGAAATGTGCCGACAGGACTCCATCATTAAACACAGAAGTGAGATATGGTGTCCTGCAGGGCTCAGTACTCTGACCTTTACTGTTATCACTTTTCATGTTTCCACTGGGATCTCTCATTAGGAAACATCAGGTTAATCTTCACTGGTATGCAGATGACACCCAGTTATACCTTTCATCAAAACCACAGATAGTCCCCTACTTGTGAACTTTGGAGATGTGAACTTTCATATATATGAACAAAGTGGTCCTCAAGTCCAAAATTAGCACTTAAGGATAATTTGCATGTCCGCCAAATGGTGGCAGCAGGGTTGGGAAGATCTTTACAATAACAAAAATAACTATTTAATGTACAGTACTTGTAATTTGCTCAAAGTACATTAACCATTGTTTATATGTCGAAATCAAGAGCTCTCTGAAACTAAAAAAATCATCAACAGACGTGCTGGAGTTATGAATAAAATGGACTTAAAAACAGACTGCTGGAATGGAACCTGTTTGTAAGTAGGAGATCAACTGTAATGGATTACACAGCCTTAAATAATCTCACCCAGTCCTACATTTTGGAATGTCTGTCCCCTTACACTCCCAGTCATAACCTCAGATCTTCAAATGAAGGTCTACTTATAATTTCAAGATCCAACCTGAAAATAATTGGTGAGGTGGCCTTTTGCTGTTGAACACCAAAAATTTAAAATACTTTACCAATGGAAATTCACCAGGCTAATACTGTAGCACATTAAAAAATGATAGAAAAGCCCAATTATTTTAAAATGTTTTTTTCATAGCTACATTTTAGTTGTATCCCTTTTAGTCTATATGGACACTGGATTATCATTTTCCTCTGTGACGTGCAGTTCCATATTAATCTGTACTATTCTCTGCTGACTTCTCCATTTCTCCTGTGGTGACGATGTGCTCCACCACCTCCTGATCAACATATCACAATGCTTCGTGTTTACGGATTGAATGGCGGGTGTCCAAGGTGTCCACATGGCCATCAACATCATCAAATTCTTCATGTGTAGAATGTAAACTATGAGGACTGATTTAGGTACAATGTTAGCTAGTGCCCATTGGCGGTAGGGCAGTATTTTGGCCTTGGATCCCCTGCAGATTTTTTTCTCTTCTGCCTTTTTTTTTTTTTTTTTTGCTTTTTTTCTGTCCACTTGGCCATTCAACATTACCTTTTTCTTTGTTACATGCTGTATATTATTGCCTAATCTTGTTTATGTTTTATATTAATTTCCTTCTTATTACATCTTGTAAAGCAGTTTGAGCTACATTTATTTATATAGCACATTTTCATATAAACAATGTAGATGTTGTATCCAAAGGATTGTTTCTCCATGAAAACTGTTTGCCACATTCAGAACACCCATTCTGCGTGAATTTTAATTTGCAGTAGAAGAGTATTTCTGTGCCAGAATTGTTTACCGCATTCAGAACAGCAATTCAGCTTCTCTCGGGTTTAATTCTTCCAAATTTTCTTGGTGTGCTTACCATCAAAACAGGAGTGAATTTCACTCTTTAGTCAGGACAGCCTCATTGTACTGCTGAACTTCTCACTCTCGTAAGTTTGCCACAAGGACTCAGTGTAGAACCTGCATTGTTTCTAATGAGGCTTTATTTTATTGGAACGTCATAAGGAGTTATTAAAATCTGTCAAGATGGGCCTGAATGTTTTTCTTTATCAATTCTGTTCATTCTACAACAACAGGCACTTCTTCCATTTTGTTTTTTGGTCCACATTTCATTTGTCATAATCTCAGACTGCATTTCTTGGTATTTTTTTTCTTTCTTGCCTCTCCATTCTTAGGACTGAGTAGTCACTAGGAACTAATACTTCTGTTATCCAGGATTTCTTACATCTGGTTTTCTGGCCTCTGTTTTCAGTCAGTCAGTATTGCTGTGCTACAAGTGACCTGCACCTCCTCATTTTCCATTGTACAGTCTGAGTTGTGGTCTCAGTGTCTTTCTTGTGCTGGTAAGTTGTACTTCTTGCAGAGTTTCCAGCAAATGAGCCTGGCCACTTTGTGGTGTTGTGCAGTGTATAATACTTCAGTAATCAGTACCTCACACCCAGCATCAAGATGTGTGACTGTTTCCAGCTCCAGTGTGTTTACCACTTTACTTGTAGTTTCCCCAATTAGTTCTTTTTTTGTTTTCATCAAACTTTTTGAATTCTTTCTTCTGCTGCTTAGCATAATGTACTGTGTTCATCTGTGGACAAAGGGTGGGAGTTTCTTTCATTTTTTTCTCTTGTGTGAATACTTTGATGTTTCTGAAAACAGCCTCTCTGTGAAAACTGTTTACCACATTCAAAACAGTCATATGGCTTCTCCCCTGTGTGAATTCTTTGGTGGTTCTTAAGACTGCTTCTCTGTGAAAACTTTTTTCCACATTCAGAACAGCAATATGGCTTCTCCCCTGTGTGAGTTCTAATGTGTTGCTGAAGAGAAAAACGGTGAGAAAATTGTTTCCCACATTCAAAGCAGCAATAGGGCTTCTCTCCTGAGTGAATTCTTTGATGTTTCTGAAGGCTGCTTCTCTGTGAAAACTGTTTACTACATTCAGAGCAGCAATACGGCTTCGCCTTTGTGTGAATTCTTTGGTGGCCCTTAAGACTGCTTCTCTGTGAAAACTTTTTGCCACATTCAGGACAGCAATACGGCTTCTCCCCTGTGTGAGTTCTAATATGTCTCTGAAGATAATTAGTGCGAGAGAATTGTTTACCACATTCAAAGCAGCAATAGGGCTTCTCTCCTGTGTGTATTCTTTGATGTTTCTGAAGACTGCTTCTCTGTGAAAACTGTTTCCCACATTCAGAACAGTCATACGGCTTCTCTCCTGTGTGAATTCTTTGGTGGCTCTGAAGCTTGCCTCTCCGTGTAAACTTTTTACCACATTCAGAACAGCAGTGAAGTTTGATTCCTGTATAAAGTTTTTTTTTTAAAAAAAAAAAAAAAAAGCTTAGTTTTTAATCCACTGCTTTAATACTGACATTATCATTCAACATTAAATAGATGTTGGTTTAATTTATGAACAAATGTTGATAAGCAATAGAAAAAATTAACAACTGTTAAACACATGAGCATAATCCAAAACGTTCTTAAAATGTTATATAAAATTATATATTTTTTTTTTAACTATTGGAGGTAGAAGGTGATAGTCTCCAATATAATGATAGGTGAAGATTGTCATGTCAAACGTGAAATGCACTTTTATTAAACAGAATGTGTCTTAATATTTCTAAACAATTAGTCCAAATCCAACTGACTCCATAATGTGTTTCCTTTTTGTTTTTTGATTATAAAAGAGGCAAAGGATAGCAAAGCAAAAAGCTTTAAATATACAATGAGAACAGAGTAAAACATAAATGAATAAAACACACAGGTCAGTGAAAAATCCCAGAGACCCACATGACACCTGACCTGAAAACAGCAAACTGGACACTGTGGCTTAAATATAAAATATACTTCTGTCTTCATACCACCTCCGGCAGGGGCTTTTGTTGCAAATGGATTTAAAAATGCATTTTTCTCAACTTGGGACATGGAGGCTAACGAATCTCATCTGTGCAGTCTAAGAGCTCACAACTTGCTCAGTTTAGCACCAGAGAGACAACTACGAATGCACATGAAATGAATTCTCAACTCTGCACAAGATGGTCATTTACCTTCTCTCTGATTAGCGGTATATTGAGCTTGTGGACTGGATCAGAAAAACACGGGTGACTTTAAAAGATTATTCAGATGCTTCTCAAGATTGTCAATATTACTGTATGCCAAGTGATTTTTCTTCAATCAATCTCCAACGCATAACAAAACCTGCCTTCTGAAACACCTCAAGAACCACAAACCTTCAGAGGCACAGCATAGTGAACTCGGCCCAAACCTCCATGTTTTTTACTAGGGGCAGACGAGTACACAGCCACACAGTAACACCTTGAGGCAGCTCGATGAATGTTTTTTGTAACCAAAAGAAATGATTCTTGAAAACAGGCTGTATCAGCATAGCTCAAAGATAATAAATCAGCAACACTTGAGTGCTTGCAAGTGGAAGAGAGCAACCTTACAATCAAAGAGAAGACACTGAAATTAGACAGGAGAGAAGAAAACCAAGAACAGCAACAAAGGAGAATTGTAAATGAAATATATTACAAGGTGCCAAATGAGTTAACCCTGTAGCCATGCCAGCAATCACGTATAATGTAACAGTAACTTCAGAATCTCACCCCTAAACTGTAAATGCAAAAAACTAAACCAAGGTCTCTCAAATAAAAACACAGGTAAAAATCACCAGGTTCTGCTTATTAGTGGGCAAACAAGGAGAGAGCTCAGTAAACAATCCCATCCTAACCCCAACATTCAGAATACAAGAGTCAATGAGGTGATAAAATGAAAAAACACATCTGAAGATAAATATGACATGCAAGCAAATATTAAACCATTGTGGGTCGAGAGAATGTGGCGTATGCAAGGCTCGTGTCCTGACCCCTCACAACCTCCAGTGACTCTCTAATCACATGTGTATGTACAGAAAACAAAATACACATATGAAAAAAAAAGAAAGAAGTAGTAATTATGAATCAAGGAGTCAAGGACATAAAGTGCCTGTTGATTGTCGATGGACAGCCGCCGCCCTCCCAGGAAGGACGTTTGAGGCTTGGCCAGATAAATCAGGAAAGCAGAAAGACCAATTTGTGGAGCCTTTGTGATTACAAGAGACATGGTCTTGTGTGGTGTGGACCGAGTCATTGGCAGTAAATGTAGACCTTCTATCCTTCATAAGTCACATTTGAATTGTGGAGTTCCTCTTTCAGAATAGTAATTCAGTCAGAATAGTGAAGCAGTTTGATGATAATTGGACGTAGACGTGCACTCTCACTTTCTCTCGTTTATATTCTATATGCCCACACAATTTCAGCACTCAAATTTTGGATGGTCAAAAACCGAAAAGTAATAATTTTTTTTAAAAGCTGAACATATCCCCACTCTTAACATCATCTAGAACTCCAATAATTCTGATGTTGTCTCTCATTGTTCCATCTTCTTGTCCATAAAGTTTCTTATGGAGAGTTTGGGCCTCAGCATAGGAATGTATCTCAGAGTCCTGACACTCCAGTTGAGTACAAACCTGAATAAAAACTAACAAGAGTTTCTGCTGTTTATTTATGATTTTGACAATATCAGCATGAAGGTCAGAAAAATCTTCTCTCCTCTGATGTGTTCAAGGTCACACAGCATTTTGCTCCGACATAAAGACCTTCAGTTGATCAACAGTGGAAACTGCTCCAGAGTTATCTGACACCATGGCAGCCTCAGACTCCGCTGGGATTTCTTTACTGGCCTTGAATCAGAACCACCAGGGTGTGTCTTCCAATTTGAACAATTCATATGTCACACAGACAAGAAAGAAAAAGAGTATGTTGAGGCTCTGATGGGACATTTTGAGGTTAATTTGCAAAAACAGTAATGGCAGGGTAGCTGAACAAAGCTGAACACAGCCATTACTCCACCGAGCATCAAGTGACCCCTCAACTACAAAATGTATACAAAAAAATCTTATTTAAATCGCTAAATCAAAACAGAAGAATGAACAAAGTGAAATATTATGCACTGACATGCACTGCCATGATTTATTTATGCTAACAAAATAGAAATTTCAGTGATTTTTGTGTATTAAAGTTATCGTGTGAGTTCATGTGCAAATGATGTGTAGTTGAGTTATTCATTCTATGGTTGTCATTAATCAAGGACAGGCATCTGCCACCTTTTGATTAATTTCAGTCACACCAGGAGATGTTCCTGCTATAATCGTATGAAAGACCTCATTCTTTAACCTGATAATAGTTTCCCTCACTTCTAGTATCTATTTACCTTTACTTATTTGGCTGACACCTTAATCCAACGTGACTTACAACATTTATGATACAATTGGTTGCATTTCGTTTGGTTTCCAAATTGGAGCACAGGCAGTTCCACTGACTTGTTCATGGACACACACGGAGTCAGTAGTGGGATCTGAACCAACAACCTCAGGGTATTTGAAATCCAAAGTCTTAACGACTTCACCATACAGCCTGCTATCCTCCAAAAAGACTGCTAGGACTGTCACCATGACCGACACCAACAAGATCCTGTCCAGAGCTCCTTAAAGTGGCCTTTACTAAGGAGTTCTTTAACGTTGTCAGTTCAGACTCTACTGTGTAGATAAAAATGAGTACACTACAGTATACATAATATATCAAAGATACTAACTGAGAAGAAAATGATCAGTAGATACCAAAAGACGAGCCCGAGTCAGAATGGTAAGTCAAACTGACAACAGAGGAAATAATTCTTGAAATGAGAAATCAGAAACAATTTCAAATTCCCAAGCCAACCTTACTACTAATCACCAATATGATGTTGTAATCATCACATACCAAGGAATGCTGGGTAAGTCCACAATGGACACTACAGGCACAATGGCAATAAAATGGCTGGAAGTAAACAATTTCGATAAGGGAGCACCTAAAAGTGGTTCAACTGAACAGTCACACTTGAAATGCCGGTGCAGTTTTTGGAGTAAATCTTTACTAAAACAACTTGATACTTGTGACAATAAATAAATAACAAAGTAACATTCAAACACACCAAGACTTCTCAAGGGGGATATACAAGTAAGTCCTATAACAATCCAAACTCCACCTTTCAATGTCTTTCTCTTTCCATTAACTGAAATACAGAGCTAACTGAGCGACCTCAACATGTACCATTAAATGACAGAAAAGACAAAGCCAGAGAAATCCAAACTTAAACAATACTAAAGTAAAGCACAAAAAGGCTTGCTATATGGGAGAGGGAGATGAAGCAAAAAGCAAAGTGAAGGGCCGAGAGAGCAACAAGTCTGTAATTTTCCCTCAGGTGACTACAGATCTACTAGAACTTCAGAAGAATCTGGACAAGAACAGGCCATTCAGCCCAGCAAAGCCCACCATTCCTATCCACTTAATTCTTCTAAAATAACATCAAGTCAAGTCTTGAAAGCCCCTAAACTCCTACGGTCTACCATACTTGGTCGCTTATTCCAATTATCTTTCTTTGTGTCAAGAAAAACTTTGTAATGTTTCTGGCAAATGTACCCATAACTGGTTTCCAACAGTGTCCCCATGTTCTTGTACACATGACAACACAAGCAGGCCCAACTCAAGACTTGTTAACTAAAGATACACAGAGATGGACACTCAGTTGGATTAAGTAGCTCTGAGAAGGTGTTGCTTAAAATCTTCAGTAGAATTTACATCTCTCTACAGATACATGAAAAAGTTAGTGAACTCTTTGGAATCTCCTGAATTTCTGCCTTAATTTCTCCTGAGAATGTGGTCTGATCTTCAACTGCACTACAACAACAGACAAACACAATCAACCTGAACTCACAACACACAAACAACTGGACTGTCAATGCTGAACACGTCGTTTAAACCTTTACAGTCCCATCTGGTCAGGTGTTCAACCAATAAGAGGAGACTGGAGGTGTGGCTTGGAGGCACTCAGACAAATAAAAGGGAAGAAATGTGGGGGCTGGCAAAGCTGTCTCATCTCGATAAAGATCTGCTCATGAACATACAGAACAAAAACATAAGGAATGTAACAGACAAGAGGAGACCATTCATCAGACCATCAAGACTGTTGGTTTAGCTAACAGCTAAGCTGTTCAAACATCACATCAGGATAACTCTTAAAGATGGTCAAGAGGAGATCATAAGAAAAAAAGAGGAGATTAAAAGATGGACAAGCTAATAAAAGCATTTCAAAGAACATCTTTGTTTATTTAGTGCTTTTGTTGTTTTTCAAATACTACCTGCCCTTTCGTTTAATTTATGTAATTTCATGTTTTGTTTATATTGTGTTTTGTGAGCGAGACCCTAAGAAACAGGGCCACATTAATTTCACTCCTGAAAGACCACCCCCAGCCTTTATATTAGTGGTCCTTCAGAGGTTCACTGACATTTGATAAGAGCTTTATTATAATTATCTAAACCAGTAATCCATTTTGGGCCTGTGCATGCCAAAGCCTCCTGTTGAGTTTGGAGTCGGGCTGTCTGGAATGAGATCTCTCTATAGATAGACTAGTGAAGGTCCTGAGCCCTCATTTATAAAGTCTGAGTACACACAAAATGAGACTATATATGTCGTGATTTACAAAAGAAAACTTGACAGGGGAACAAACACATATTTACAACAAGTCTGACCAATGCATACATAATATTTCAGAGAAACTGGGAAATGACGACACCCTTGATCAAGTAATAAAATGCAGCCAAACCAGCTAAATGACAACTTGGAAGCACATTTCATTTTATCGAGCCGTTCTTATAATTTGCGTTGATGTGACAAACATTACACCACAATAATGATGACTATGATGTACAGACTGTATGTTAGTCCCCTTTAAGAGCGCCAGTGATACGTATTTGCAGTAACGAAATTCTGTTGTGTCATCACTTTATATCAGCTAGGTGTTGTCACTTCTCAGGGAGCTGGCAGACACCTCAACAGTATCTCAGCCGAGCGTCACTCCATTACGCCTGCTGTGCTGGAAGTCATTAAATGACTGTTGATGAACTACATCCGGTGTTCGTACAGTGTGGGTGTACACAAATAACATGACGTGTTTCTGACAACATAAAACGGCAATCATCAGCCGTGTCCAGCTCTCCTAACTCAATCAAAGCACTTTACTGCTCTCGTATTATAATAAGGGCATCTAGCAAGACAGAAGCTGCCTTTGTTATCTGTAAGCAGTGGCATTTGTCAAAGAAAACCTTTACAGGTAACCCCGGCTAATCGTCCTGTTCTCCCTTTATGTTAAGTAAAATAAGTACACTCAGGAGAAAGAGTCAATCAATCTTCTTTTACTTTCTAAGTCTTTCAAGGGTAACACTCAAATCAGCAGAGCAGTAAAATGAAATTGTAACAAAGACGTATTCATGCTGTGTCCTTTTGATGCACTCCAAAGTCAGATCTTTAGTTCTTACTAATAACATAAGTTCTAATACCATTGGTTACTCCTAGTTGCTAACAGGACATAGCAGGACAGAGATACCTTAACCGGTCACTATCAACCTGGTCCACTTGGCCGGATGGCCGCTTGTCAGTTTCGTCATCCTTAAACGATCTTGACATTAAAGGTGCCAAAGTATACTAGGGTCTTAAACTTCTATACGCTTATCCTGCACAGTCCAGTCAACCACAAGTTACCTGTTCCATTGTTATTATGACTTGTCAGCCGCAGACAATCTAAGCAGATAAATGTCAAAGCAATTACATCCTAAAGAAAAGCACTTTTAACTTAATTTTATGTATTTGTTGAAGCCTTACTTTTACTACAATACTAAATAATAAAACACACTTAACTGTCTTTTTCTCACTTATTTCAAACTTTGTTATAGTACACACCAAATTATACCTTAGCTTTTAAGCATAAGCTCAGAAGAGCAGAGACTCCATATAAACCCAGTAAGTAACGTTGCCGTTTTGTTCTTGTCTTGTCAGCACACCAACATTACATACCAGGTGCACAACGGACCGGTGATCCAAATCCGACTTCTACACACTCCATTAATACACAAGTCATCCAAGATGTGGCTGACAAACGTCATGTCTCCATGGCCTCGCTCAACCCGTGATTCATTTATTTTGAGGCCAAGTAGCTTTGACAGACGTGATGGTGCTGTACGTGGTGAACTGCTTGCTGGTGAAGTAACCTGCTGACCCCTCAGTGTTTCAAGTGACCTGAACTATTCATTGTAACAGCAATCATATCATGATAATTACATGTGCCACGTGACACTGGCTACCCACTCAGATGATTTTGCCTCACACCTTTCCTGAACTCCGGAGCACAGAGGAGAGGCGCTGTAACTACACGTGTAATCTTTCACCCTCAGATGAAGAACAAAGTCAGATATTCTTGAATGGAGGTGATGGGCTCTCAAAGCGTCAGGAAAGAGGAGGCTCTATCAGTTAATGAAGTTCTGCAGCATCCTGACTGCATTTGTAGGAAATGAGTTAGCAGACTCCATGTAGGTCTTTTGAAGGCCTGTCATCCCATGTCACCATGTGTGTGTCCCCATTTCATGGTGGTTTGGAGGTAAAAGAGCACAGCACACTAATGCTAACACCTCATGGTAGAATCATAGTAGGGGGCTTTATTGCTTCTACAGGACCAGGAAAAGATGACATCATCAATATAAATGCCGAGTTAAAAACTATTATGAAGAAATATGAGAGGAGAATGTCAGGATAGTGAGAGCTTGATAGGAAGTAGGTAATGAAAGAAGACAATGAGCAGAAAGAAAACAAATCTACAAGAAAAAGGCTTAAATTGAACAAAACTGGTGTTCTGCACTGGCCAATCAGAACACAGAGCTTTACCTCAAGTCAGCTGATCATTCAAGGAACCCTGGAGACATCAAAGAATTGAACACTCTGGAAAGGAGGAATGAAATAAAACTGAAGGCTGGGCAGAAACTGCAGGAAATGTGTGGTGGAGATCATTGGAGATAAAGGAGGATCAGCAAGTTAGTAAAGACAGGCTGTCACAAATTGGACTGTTCAGGTTTAAACAATGTATTCAGGAATGATGAGAAGTTTAACTGTTTAAACTAAAGATGATAGTGTTTGTGCATTTTTGGGGACTTAATTGAAGATCAGACCACACTGTTAGGAGAAATTACAACAGTAATTCCAAAGGATTCACAAACTGTACATTTGTTTAACACTAACTAAAGACAGGTTTAGAAAGTTTACATAATTTTATAAACCATAATGGAAGAACAGAAAATTCCTAAAATCTGTAAAAAAAGAAATTGAGTTTTACTGTTTGTTTAATATTGTTTGAATTTGAAATCTTGTCTAAGTTTATCTTTAAAAAAAGCACAAGACAGCACTCTCTGGCCCATAACGCTGACCCTAAGACGTACACAAATTTTTATTTTTCACTTACTTGTTTCAGATGATGTTTTAGGTGGTGGCTGACCTTTCTGTATTTTAGGAGATGAATTTTCTTCAGTCCACTTTGTGTCAGACTGGAATGATTCAGATTTTACATTGATAGAAGACTCCAGAGATGAAGAGCGTCTGCTATGAGACGAGACTAACACGGTCACCGCTCCATCTTGGTGTTCATAATGAAGGTCATCTTCCTTGGCACTCTCCATACTCCTATAGTGGTGTATCTCAGTGCTGATACACTCCTCTTCATCCTCCTCTTTAATACTCACTGACCCAAGTTCACTGTCCTCTTCTTTAATGTCCAGACACTCCTGCTTGGGGTGGACACTCGCCAACTCAAAGACCTCCTTCTTAACATTTATGGTCCTCTCCTCCATGATATTCATGTCGGCCTCAAACGTCTCCTCTTTCACATCCATTTAAACGTTACAGTAAATGGAAGATTTTTCTGTCTGTGAATAAAAACAGAATTCAATTCAATTAAAACTAATCTAAAAGACATTTGATGTTTACAACATCCTCTCAGTTAAAGCTGATGTCAAGTCAGGCAGTTCATAGCAAGTTGACAGTAACTCATCACTTTTCATGTCAAATGAGGTGTAAAAATGAGTTCAGGAATGAATGGAGGGTCAAACAGTGTAGAAGAAGGAGGCCATTTTTACAGTTGCGTGTCAACAGTATTCACTACTCTGATTAAACATTCAGTACTATTGGGGTCCCAGAATTGTGTTATCAGTTAATTTTAAGGAAGGTTTATACAAGTTAGGCCTCAGAATTATGTTAAGAAATGAGGCAAATGAAAGAGGAGGTTAAATAAAGGGTTTGGGGTATGCAATCTTAGGATGATGTCACACTGGACGACTTATCCAGCAACTGTAAGTGATAGCCTTCATTTACATAATCTTAGGCTCTGTGCACATGGGTGTCTGAACTGAGCGTTTTCCTGCTGTCTGAAGCATCAGGTGAGCGCAGATTGAATGTCGAGCATTTTTCTGCTCATTTCAGTGAATCAGACCATCCACACGGGCTTTCACCATTTACATCTGGTCAGATACGCATTCGGATTGCATCAATTTCTATCAAAATCCCAATGAAAGTGAATAAAATGTTGGCATTGCATTGACATGTCGTTCATTTAATGTTCTGGAGGACCAGATATATCCCTTGATTACATGTATACATACATTGTGACAGGCAGCCTTGGCCATGCCAGCTGAATCAAAGGACCAGGAGAGAGAGCATCCAGGAAGAGAGGAGGCAGGAGGAAGGACAGAGAGATATAAAAAGAGAAGAAGAAGAGGACTGTGCTTTGGTGCCGTGTTTGCATGGTGTTGCTGTTGGGGAAACGAGACAAAAAAGTAATCCCAACAGAAATAAAGTGTGTGCTGTGTGGAAATTTGTGTCCTGCCCGTTTGTGCCGGGGTTAGGGCGGCTTTACACGACCCTGTGGTCCACAACACACACACAATCAACAAAATAATAATGATAATAATGGAAAAATTGAAACAGTTTGTAGGCATGTGCTAATTTTGCAACTTTAGCTACTACAGATTATTAATGCCGGTGGACGAGTGCGGAGGCGAGTCTTGTTGGTGTGTTTGCTCACTTCAAGGTGACAAGTACCGGCTCTTCAGGACTAACACTGACTCACATATTGGTTGACTGGCGTGTCATATGGTGCTGTACCAGCATCAGCAGGCAATCAAAACTCAAAACTGACATCCCACAGTATCTGAAGAACTTATGTGGAAGTCGAAGCACTTCTTCAGAGATTACACAGAAGCTTCCTTTCTTCACACGCTGTGCAGTCAGAAGTTGAACCCAATACCAGCGCCGGTGTTTTCTCAGGCTACGTCGCCATATCAGGAGGATTTTTAACACAAGAACGTAAATGTTCAGGTCTAATAAAGCCAACTAATCCATATTTCTTAAATCCATTCCTGGACTTAGGTAAATACACAAAACTACAATCTGGCCTACAGGAAGGCGTTTACCAGAGGCAAACAAACGCAAAACTAACGCCATATTGAAGTCAGTTAAGCGCTACTACAAAACACAACTTCAACACCTTGATCGCTCTGAGCACATTCATTTAGCTAAGATTTGAACGCATGTGTAGACAGGGCCTTAGCAAGATGGAGGCAGTTGGCGGTGTGTCCCTGTCAAGCAGATTGCTTAATGTAAGAGAGCGGACAACCAGTAAATGTTCTCCTGAAGTAGAAGGCATAGAGTTAAGTAAAGAGGAATAAGAAACATGCAGGTTTCAAACCTAACAAAAAAAAAAAAAGAAATGCTCCACTTTTCTTGTGTCTCATGTCTCAAATACCATAAGAGGTAAAAATAAAATTAAATGGCCGAGATTACTGAACAGCCACAGCCGTTAACCCTTTGTCCACCACGGCTTCATCAAGCAGCATAATATTAGAAACAGGGGTGAGCAGTCTTAATCAGCTGGCAGATCAGGTGGGCCGCTCTTGTAGTGACGTTACTAGCCCAACACACCACAGCATAGACAATCATACTGGTCATCAGAGAGTTGTAGAACATGTAAAGGACATCATTGGTGTGTATGTTTGTGTGCAGATAAAAGTAAACACAATGATTCAATAGGACATCAGATAACAAGTACACTGAATGAACATGTAGTATATGAATGAAGATGATGAACAGCAAGAATAAAATACAGTGATAGAGAAACAGTTGAACAGCGGAGGCCATGACAGTGACACATGTCATCCTATCACTGGACTCTTCCGCAATTTTAAAAAGCTTTGGTGCTACGTGTGCACTGAATTTGTTACGGGGTGAACTTCATAAGTGTGAGTTTGTCACCTGAGCTCGTCAGTGAGTGATGTTGTGCTGCTCTGCTTGTTAAGTAGTCAGTTTGGCTGCAGGAGGACAAAACCCAGCCACAAGGTTTTTTACAAGGTGAAAATGAGAGTGCAGGCAGGGATGAATGGGTGGAGAAGAGTGTCAGGAGTGATTGGTGACAGACGGGTATCAGCAAGAGTGAAAGGGAAGGTCTACAGGATGGTAGTGAGACCAGCTGTGTGATATGGGCTGGAGACGGTGGCACAGGAGACAGAGCAGGAGGTGGCAGAGTTAAAGATGCTAAGAGTTGCATTGGATGTGACGAGGATGGACAGGATTAGAAATGAGGACATTAGAGGGTCAGCTCAAGTTGGACAGTTGGGAGACAAAGTCAGAGAGGTGAGATTGTGGTGGTTTGGACATGTGCAGAGGAGAGATGAGGGGTGTACTGGGAGAAGGGTGCTAAGCATAGAGCTGCCAGGGAAGAGGAAAAGAGGAAGGCCTAAGAGAAGGTTTATGGATGTGGTGAGAGGATATGCAGGTGATGGGTGTAACAGAGCAAGATACAGAGGACAGAAAGATAAGGAAGAAGATGATCTGCTGTAGCAACCCCTAGCAGGAGCAGCTGAAATAAGAAGAATTTTGCAAAACCCAGCTAATAAGCTGAGCTGATCCCTAACAGCTCCATCAGAAGCTATTGGTCCAAATACAATAACCTCAGTCTTACTCTGATTGAAATGCAAAACATTTACCGCCATCCAATGTTTGACATCATCATAACATTTATGTAGTGAATGTAAGGACTCCTTAGTCATAGGTAAATAAATCTGGGTATTGTCAGCATAAAAATTAAATTAAATAACATATTTGCGAAATTTGAACACAAGGGGTATTAAATACAAAGAAAACAAATAAAAGACCCAGAATAGACCCTTGTGGAACACCATATTTCAAACAAGTAGTAGAGGTAAAGACAGACTTGTTACCAACTGAAAAAGTCCTATTAGTGAAATAAGATTTGAACCAAGCTAGTGCACCCCGTCGGATTCCTAGCCGCTTATCCAGCCTTGACAATATGTTGTGATCGATGGTATCAAAGGCTGCAGTCAAATCCAAAAGAACTAAGACTGGCGAGACCCCAGAGTCAGCTTAAAGTAAAATATCATGAACAGCCCTGAGTAAAGCTGTTTCAGTGCTGTGATAAGTTTTAAAAACGGACTGAAAAACGTCTTGACCACCATTACAATCCAAAAAGATCTGAAGCTGCTGCAAAACAACTTTCTCAAGTATTTAAAATATGAAAGGTAGTCGAAAAATCAGTCTAAAATCATTTAAGTCATCCTATTAAGGTTTGTTTTTTCCGTAAGGGCTTAACCACTGCATGTTTAAAATAGGCAGGCACAGTTCCAGTGGTATGAGATAAATCAATAATATGTAATATATATGGTGCGAGTGTATTTAATGATCCTCTGCATTAGAATATTAGAAGTTCAAAAAGTAACCTTAAGTCCATTTCTAATGTCTATGAGCGAAGAAGGAGACACTGGTTCAAACTGGTCTAGCACAGCATTACAGGAGGAGCTGCTGGTGGACTTCAGGCCAGCCAAACACCCTCCGAGACCAATCGCCATTAGGGAGGAGAACACAGAAATGTGCAGAGCTACGAGTACCTGGGGGGTCACATAAACAACAAACCGGACTGGTCTGATAACACAGTGGCGCAGGTTAAGAAGGGCCACCGCACACCGAACATCCTAAAGAGACTCCGGGCTTTTCATGTATGAAGCAAGTTGCTTCGGGGTGTTTCAAAGTAAAAATGGGACTCGACCGCGTGAAGTGAATCGGAGACACAAACACCAATGAACGGCAACAGCACCAGGGATGGGGTTCACAAAGATCGCTATGGGGCTGAAGAACACTAACGAGCTGTGCGCCTCACTCTCAAGTCCAAGTGGAGCGAATTAAAACTCACACGTCCGTAAAGTGCGCCCCCAACATCCGGAGCACTTACCCTCTGTTTATCGGTGATGGAGAACTTTCTAACTTCGTTGAAACTTCTGCCTCACCCCCAACAGTCTTTCTCTCGTGCGGCTGTCGCTACAATGCGAGGAGACAGCGTGGCTTCAGTAGCCGTCGCCCTGGATGACGTCAGCCGTACGCGACCATAGTTACACGGTGACAGTTTGGTAAACAGTTGAAGGACAAATTTAAACGTCGACCGGGAAACCTAACAGCTGTTCTATCTAATCACGCCATCTGTCGAGGAGGTCAGTCTAGGATTACTATCGATGTTCACAAACTTTTGATTACGAATACTTAGGGATGGGCGGATGGTCAAAAGACTTGAGATTTATGCGTGTGCGTGCAACATTCATCAGTCTCAGAGCGCTCAGGACTCTGATCGCGAGTTCACAGCATGGAAGGACAAATAAATTAATAAAGGAGCCGCAGCGAGTCCCCCGAGTCACGTCAATGCGCCGATGACTGTTAAAACAGAACTGGCGACGGTCGTCTAGTCGTAAATGAAAATATCGCAAATGTTAAAACGAAACTTATAAAAATGGCCAGATTAGATTTTTAACTACTGCAACAAACGGCATTTGCAAAACTAAATAATTCCAGAAAATGTATTTATTTATACATAATACATATATATAAATATGCCGGACGTTATCCACGACTTGGCTTAGCGATTATTACTGAAAAGACTTTAGGAGACAGAAGGGGGCATCAGAATGACAAAAATAAAACACAAATCTTTAGTAAGGAATCTTCATGCGTGTGTTAACAAATGAGGCTGCTGCACAAGTCAAGTCAAGTCAGGGAGCATCCACTGGTACAGTGCGTTGTCGCAGCCACTACAAGACAAACAACTCGGGATCCCGGTTGGCAGCCCAAGAAGCGGAAATCATCCTCTATCTGCCGCAGTGAGAAGTGTCCGGCTGCAGGTCGAAGACTCGGCATTTACCGCCTCCTGCCTTTCACAGTCCGCCCCACGACCGCCCACAGTCCGTAGATAGAGAAGGAGAAGAGCTGCTGTGCAGTTTTTCCAATCCGAAAAGAAAAAGGAGCTGAAAACGTTTTCCGACACGGAACAATGGCACAACAGAATCAGGTATGGACTCACAGAATAAACAGCTCAGTATATTTAAAGAAACTTTAGATTTATTAAATAAAACTAATGAGATGTACGATTATATACTGTATAGCGAATCCAAGTGTTCTCTGTTTATCGTCATTACTGACATATCCTATTTTTAAGCCTATCGTTTTGATTATTTTTTTATCTCTTGTATTATTTATTTTTAATATTTTCCATATTATTTCATCTATATTAACTTTCTCACTTATTTATGAGATATGTAGATAATCTGAATGTCAGTGTACAATATGATAGGTATTTATGTTTATTGTCGTCATTAACGTTTGTTAAATATCTTAAACTTGATTTTTCTGTAGTTACGTTAGCTATTTATAAAAGCACGTTAGCGCTTTCTGTCAAATTAGTATTACATATTATTTTTGTCTTGATTTCCATAGCCACATTTCTCCACAAAGGCAGAGAATATAAAACCAACTTTGATTACATTGATTAAATATCAAAATGAATCCAAGTGCCTTCTTTGTACAATGCAAAGAGACCACAGCATCCTGAGTCATGAAGGCCACATTGTGTAACAATACTGACGTTTAGATTTCTGAACTGGAACTTTTTTAAATATAGTTAAAAAAGCGGAGCTAATCCTGTATTTTCCGTTGGTTGGAAGGTTTTACTATGTACAGATGTAACACAGGGTGTGTCAGCAATTTCCATTGCTGTTTTTGTTTAAAAGTCATTGTCAAAATGTCAGTATTTAATATTTGTCTTTGATTATTTTTTTACCCCTTGTATTAGGGCCTTCCAAGTCAGATGAATAGCCATGACTGTGGAATTGTCATGTTGATGATGTGACCATTTCATATTGTAACTATCTTTTTTTGTATGTCTGTATTTAATGTTGTGTCCAGGTTTCCAAAGAACCATTTTGTGGTTTCCCTGTATTTCATCCTCAAGGCCCCCTTCACTTTTAATGAGTTGTGCCACAACTTTAGTCCTCTCTTCTTTCATTGTAGTATTGTAGAGGTAGGATTACATCTGGTTGTTGGTTCCCATTTTTGTCACCTTTGTGTTGGATATTTGTGTTATGTTTATTATATTATATTTGTATTTTTTTTTTAATTTTAGCATACAGTCCCTAGTGGTTTTGAAGTTCCAGAAACGCCTACCTTTTAAAATCCTGATATTTGAAATTAATGTTTATAATGGTTTGCATAAATATTTTTGTAACATTAAACTCCTTTTAACAACGTGACTCTCCTCAGTCCTCTTTAGAATGACATGCCGGCTTTGAGGAAGTGCTGGTGTAGAATGTTACTTGAGAACTCCAGCCCAAGGGGTAAATGAAACTTAAATTTCCTGTAATAAATGAAAGCCAAGAATCAAACAACAAATTAGAAGGTACAGGAATAGTGGACAGCCAGGACAGGTGATATGTATTGTATTAAACTACATGATTCACAATGCCGATAGTAACCAGAAGGTGGCACCAAGCAATTGATATGTGGTGCATTCTAGTGAGTTGTGGTTAATGCAATAAAGAAGTGAGTGGTCGGATACTCCGCACCACTACGGACAAACTTTGTTTTGTGTGTATTTATGAAATGAAGTATCACGCAACATAACATAAATTGGCGACGAGTTGTGTCAACGAGAAGAAGCGACCGCGCTGTGTAGTGGCTAGCTAGTGAGCTGGTTTAGACTGTTTAAAGGAGATTCTTTTCCGCCGCTGAGTCTAACGTGGAGTGCGAGGTGCCGACGACATGGCTGGAGTAATCGGACGGATGGATCCCTTCGAGGACGCTGGTGAGCAATGGACGACGTACACTATATTGAACGTTTTGAACATTACATAAATGGCTAATGACATTACGGCCGCGAAGAAATTGCCTGTGTTGTTTAGTGTAATGGGACCTAAAACGTACGGACTACTACGCAGTTTGGTAGCGCCTACGAAGCCAGGGGAGATGGAGTATCACCGTGTTGCGGAGGTTTTACAAGCCCATTTCGCCCCGAAACCACTCGTGACAGCGGAGAGTTACCGGTTCCACAAGCATAATCGGGGAAGGGGAAACGATAGCACAGTACGTAGCGGTGCTGAAAAGTCTTTCGGAACATGTTGTGAGTTCGGTGCATATCCGGAAGACGCACTACGAGACAGGTTTGTGTGTGGACTAAAGTGTGAAACTGTTCAGAAGCGCCTGATGACTGAGAAAGATCTCGAGTTTCAGAAAGCAGTTGATTACGCAGTTTCAGCGGAGACGGCAGCGCGCGACGTGCAGCAGTTAAGTGCTTCCCTTAAAGCGAATGCGGTGCTTTCTAAAAACTGTGACAAATGCCATGCCATGCCATGAAATTGAATCATACTGATGATGACTGCTGGTATAAAGACCGTGACTGCCACCAGTATGGAAAAAAGGCCACACTAAGAACATGTGTAGGAACAAAACCAAAAGCTATCAGGACAGAGAAAAGAAATGGAAAGAGGGAAATCTTACTCAGAAGGATAATATAATTAAGCGAAGGATGCAAAATAAGAAGAGAATTCATCATGTCGAGGCAGGAAAAGATGAAAGTGAGAGTAAAGAAAATAAATCTGATACTGACAATGAGTTAGGACTGTATTCTCTGTCTCAAAAAGGCAAATATTCACGAATTTCCGTGCTGCCTATAGTAAACGGGAAGAAAATGGAATGGCATTGGATTCAAGGGCTGCAGTGTCTTTGATTCCCTGGGAGCAGTACAGAAGCACACTGAGCCAAGTGGCTCTGCAACCCACAGATATCATGCTAAAGACGTACACTGGGGAGCCACTGGCACCTGAAGGGGTTATCAAAGAGCAGGTCAAATTAAATAATCAGTGTGCTAAGTTGCCTTTGTATGTAGTGAAAGTAGACGCACCCCCACTGTTTGGTAGAGAATGGCTGAGAGTTATTAAACGGAACTGGAAAGACTTAAAGATGGTGCATGCCATTGAGCAAAGAAAAAAAGAAAACTTGGAATCTGTGTTAAAGAGACACTCAGCTGTTTTCTCTAAAACGCTAGGCACAATGAAAGAAATTACAGCCAGACTGACTCTCAGACCTAACACTGCACCCAAATTCTGTCCACCACGGAATGTCCCTTATGCTCTTCAACCTCGAGTGGAGGCCGAACTGAAACGCCTGACTGCACTTGGAGTGATCTCACCAGTGGAGCACAGTGACTGGGCCACACCCGTGGTGCCCGTAAGAAAAAAGGATGGCACAATTAGACTTTGTGGGGATTTCAAGGTCACACTCAACCCAGCTCTCTGTGTGGATAAGTACAAAATTCCACGCATTGAGGACCTTTTTGCCTCTCTAACTCTTTAGTAAGTTAGACTTGTCAAATGCCTATCTACAGATGGAGGTGGAAGAGAAGTCTAGGAAGCTGCTGACTATCTCAACGCAAAAAGGGCTATTCTGTTTTAATTGCTTACCCTTTGGTGTAGCGTCATCACCCGCTTTATTTCAAAAGACTGTGGACCAAGTGCTTCTCGGACTGCCATATACTCACGGTTACCTGGATGATATCCTTGTGAGTGGCCCTGATGAGCAGACCCACCTCAAAACTCTGGATACAGTTCTGGGTAGGCTAGAGGAGTATGGCCTGCATCTCAAACAAGAGAAGTGCTTGTTCTTCCAGGAGTCTGTGGAATACTTGGGTCACATAATTGATGCAGCAGGACTTCACAAATCACCAGAAAAGTTGCGTGCCATTGTGGAGGCCCCAGCACTACAAGAGGTTAGTCAATTATGTTCTTTTCTGGGAATGTTAAACTATTACGGACGTTTCATTCCTGACCTGTTCACTATCTTGAAACCACTGAATGAACTGCTAAATAAGAAGAAGCAATGGCAGTGGACATCAGCCTGTGAGTCCGCATTCCAGGACGCTAAATTACTCCTAGTATCGCAAGAGGTATTGACCCATTATCATCCAGAACTGCCCCTTCGACTCGTGTGCGACGCTTCACCTTATGGGGTCGGAGCTGTGCTCTCGCATGTCATGCCTGATGGCAAAGAAAAACCGATAGCCTATGCATCACAAACTCTTAGTAAAGAGGAACAAAATTATGCTCAAATCGAGAGGGAGGCGCTAGCGGTATTATTTGGAGTACGCAAGTTCTACCAGTACCTTTACGGTAACAGGTTCACGCTGCTCACGGACCATCGCCCATTAACCTCCATCTTGAGCCCATCGAAAAGTACGCCGTCAATGGCTGCTGCCCGAATGCAGCGTTGGGCACTCCTCCTGTCTGTGCATGATTACACCATTCAATATCAGAAAGGTGCATTACATGCAAATGCTGATGATCTTTCACGCTTACCAATCCCCCATGCTCATGAAGAGAAACTAAGCGCAGTAGATGTATTTTACACGTCTCAGTTGGACACCCTACCAGTTAGTAACACCGAGATCAGATGGCACACCATGTCTGATCCCATTTTATCTCATGTTGTGGAAATGGTCACCACTGGGCATTTCCCAGCTGCAAAGAATGCAGATGAAGAACTGGCACCCTACTTACTGCGCCGGCATGATCTCACAATACAACTGGGATGCCTCATGTGGGGTATGAGAGTGATTGTTCCACCAAAACTGCGTCCCTGGGTTCTGAAAGAGCTCCATATAGCACATCCAGGTATAGTGTGAATGAAAAGCATGGCACGCAGTTACGTATGGTGGCCTGGCATTAACTCTCAAATTAAGCTCCAAGCTAAATCTTGCAACTCTTGTCAGAGTAGAGCCTGGGCTAGCACCTTTTACACCCTTGGATGTGGTCCTCTAGTCCCTGGGAAAGTATACATGTGGACTTTGCGGGTCCATTTGAAGGAAATATGTACCTGGTTGTGATAGATGCACATCCCAAGTGGCCTGAGGTGCATATTATGGACAACACCACAGCCGGTAAGACCATTCAAGTGCTCAGGAGCCTTTTTAGTCGATATGGCGTTCCACATATCCTTGTGAGCGACAACGGACCTCAGTTCTGTTCTGAAGAGTTTAGTACATTCGTGAAGTCCATTGGAGTAAAACACATCCGCTCAGCTCCGTACCATCCTGCCACCAATGGCTTGGCCGAGCATTTCGTGCAGACATTCAAACATTCCTTAAAATCTTCTAAAGGCACAGCACTTGTGCAACAGCGCCTGGATACATTTCTGTTAACATACCGCAATACCCCTCATGCAACAACAAAGGAGACACCAGCTAAGATGTTCCTTGGACGCAAGCTGCGATCACAGCTGGATTTCCCGAAACCCAGTGTTGCTGGTGTAATGCACAGGTCACAAGATGCTCAACAAGAGCATTGCCGACCATGCTCCAAAGACAGACAGTTTGATATAGGAGAGCCTGTCCTCGTGCGTGATTATCGGAAGGGGGAGGAGAAGTGGACCCAAGGTGTTATGGAGAAGACTGGACCAGTGTCATACAAGATAAATGTGGGTCAACAAGGGGTATGGAAACACCATGTGGACTAGATGCTGACACGTCCCAATCCAGAGCTTCAGCAGGCTGCAGTGAACCCTCCAGTGGACCCCCGGTGTTACTACCCCAGAGTGATAGTAGTACCACACATCACACTAGTACATCTCACCATGACAAGAATGATCAAGTTCCAGAGATAGATATACCACCAAAAACACCCAAGTCCACTGATTCACGACACACGCAGCATACTCATAGACAGAGACTGTCAGACGTTATCCTGTGAGGATCACTAAACCACCACTACGCTACCGTGATGAGTGAACACCCACTGAGATGGAGAACATACAAGTGTGTGACTGTTCAAGTTCAGAGACATATTCTTTTTCAGAGTTCTGAGATATATTTGTTATAAAAAAAAAAAAAATCTTTGTGTTATTGACAATCAATCTTAGCAGGGAGGAGATATGTTATGTATTGTATTAAACTACATGTTTCACAATGCCGATAGTACCCAGTAGGTGGCACCAAGCAATTGATATGTGGTGCATACTAGTGAGTTGTGGTTAATGCAATAAAGAAGTGAGTGGTCGGATACTCCGCACCACTACGGACAAACGTCGTTTTGTGTGTATTTATGAAATTAAGTATCACGCGACATAACAACAGGGTCATTTTTTGTGCTTATTCTTTTGGTTCTTTTTTAACATTTCCTTATGGAAAATAGTATTTCCTCTGTTTTCAGGTTTAGGTTTTATTGAGCCATTAATGAGAAGACAGAATATCAGTAAAGACTTGCACTACCTCTGAAATGAACAAATGTCTTGGTATTCCATAGCACGACGTTCATGCAGGCTTCAGATCTTTACTTTTAGAAGAAACGTCAGCCTCCCTCCTCCAACAGCCAGCACAGGGCACTGATGAGCAGGTACAGACACCTCACTTTATAAACTTCCATAAGAAGGATGAATTATATTTTGTTGATGTTGGCTTACAATGCCTATTGTATAGTGAATAAAATGTATAAAAAGGGCGGCACGGTGGCGCAGTGGTAGTGCTGCTGCCTCGCAGTTAGGAGACCTGGGTTCGCTTCCTGGGTCCTCCCTGCGTGGAGTTTGCATGTTCTCCCCGTGTCTGCGTGGGTTTCCTCCGGGCGCTCCGGTTTCCTCCCACAGTCCAAAGACATGCAGGTTAGGTGGATTGGCAATTCTAAATTGGCCGTAGTGTGTGCTTGGTGTGTGGGTGTGTTTGTGTGTGTCCTGCGGTGGGTTGGCACCCTGCCCAGGATTGGTTCCTGCCTTGTGCCCTATGTTGGCTGGGATTGGCTCCAGCAGACCCCCGTGACCCTGTTCGGATTCAGCGGGTTGGATAATGGATGGATAAAATGTATAAAAAGACTTCATGCTTGTCTCAGATGCCGACTGTTAATCGTTAACCAGTAGGAGTCAAAGCCCAAAAGACTAACAGCCTGTTTTACATCATTTGACAAACTGGAGTACTAGTACAACTCTTAAAGGCCTTAAAACATTTGAAATGCATTGTGTGCTGTGTTAATAATAGTGTATGGTAAGAAACATTGAAGACTTCTAGAATCTGTGATCAAAAGCAGTAATGTTAATATGTTAATATTGTATAACAAATTCGGAATATAATGTACATTTTTTTACTTTCCTTTTCTTACATTCCTTGTAAATTTGGAGAAAAACGCTATAAGCTTTATAATAACTGTTAAACAGTGCGTGCGTCAAACGGGTGTGTGTCGGTGGCACCAAATCCTAATCCCCGATAAGAAGGATGAGGCAGACCAGAATTAAGGTACGAAGATCTCAATTAACTGCTCAACATTGCAAAGGAAGGAAGTGTCGCAATGGCTTTGTAGCGCTAAATGTTTAGTTGCAGACAAATATGTATGTGTGGTTTCTGAAACAGAACAAATACAATAACATAAAATAACTCACAAAATAAAAGCTCAGAGAACCTAAAACAGGTAATGCCCAAAAAGGTCAGTAGAGGGCAGCAGAAATTAACAGAGTGCTATGACGTGCTGTCGTTGGCAAAAGGCACTAAATAAAACTTAGCAAATACGTTAGCGCTGTACAGACTCAGACAAATCACGACTTAAACAACTATTACCAAGTCTGTTTTCTTGAAGCTCTTATGTATTAATAAAGAAGCGACATTTCTGAATGTACTTGTACAGTTTTGAACGTTAAACTGAACACACTTTGACATAAAGGGTTGTCTGAACATGTTAGTAAAACAACGTTACGAGCTTTATCATTACTTGCAGAAAATCATTTCTAATAAAATAAACAGCAAAGCGTAACATACATCAAACAGACGCACACAAAATCAACAAACAATTGAATAAATGCGGGTACGTACAGACTACTGGAAGTCCAGCATTTTCCGCGTATCAATGGACAAAGACGACATTGAGGAGGCCCTTCAGAGATCTGATTTGCTGTTTGAATTTTCAGAAGAAGAGGAGAGGGAATATGTCCTTGGACCCTTCATCATCCTTTATTCACATGTGGAAGACATGCATCTGTTTTTAGATAACATGAGGGGAAAAAGGAAAATGACTGTGTTTTGTGAGAAAATGTAACAAACATACATGGCCCTCATTGTTCAGTTACAACCTACAATTCTTGTTCTATATTTTGTATATTCTTTAACTTTTTTGTAATAAATGTTGCAAACCAACTTCATCTTTACAGTCCATTGTCTCAGATCTGAACTTCTTAGTGTTATGTATTGACATATTTTTTTATAAAGCAGGGCAAGGCAATTTTTATTTTTAAAGCACATTTACAACAGCAGCCAGAAATGAACCAAAGTGCTGTACAAGGAATAGAAAAGGAAGCAGTTCAAATATACTGTATGTACACATCACAAAACTGAAAGAATAACCAACCATTACATAAAAGATCAACTCAAAATACCCATACATACATATTGATAGTCATGAATGTACAGGAGCCAACCTATACACACAATGTCAACCTCTTGCAGCGTCAAATGCCAGCAAGAAGAAATAAGACTTTAATGATGACTTAAAAATGGCCGGTGTTGGAGCAAACCTAATATAATAAGGGGAGCCATTCCAGAGAAAAGGAGCAGCCGCTGCAAACACCCGATTCCTCCTTTGCTTCAGCCTCAAACTCGGGATAATTAAGAGCCTCTGACTAGTAGACCGCAGGGCTCTTGTTGGCACATACAAGTGAAGAAGTTCCGAGCTGATCCACTCAAACATTTGAAAACAAGAAATAGAATTTTAAAATCAATTCTGAAACGGACTAAAACCAATGAAGCAACGTCAGTATTGGTAAAATATGGCCACACTTGTGAGAGCCATTGGATAAGTGAACAGCAACGTTGTGGAAAAGTTGCAGGTGTCGTAACAGGGCCTGATCAACACTTACATACAAAGAACTGCAATAGTCCAAATGAGATGTTGTAAAAGCTCAGATGGCCTTTTCAAGACCACTGTAAGAAAGAAAAGCCTTTACCTTAAAGTCTCAGCTGGAAAAAGCTTCATTTAACCTCACAATTTATCTGTTTGTCGAGTTTGAATGAGCTGTCACAGATCACACCTGGACTAACTGAAGCTTTATGATACATACTGTATATGGCAACGGGTCCAAGAGCAACATCTTTCTTAACTTTTGGACACCATGATCCCAGTTTTCTTATCATTTATTTTAAGAAGATGCATTCCCATCCAGGTTTTAATATCATTCAAGCATGTATGGTGGGTCTGTATTTTCTCGCTTTGATTTTAGTGGTAAATATATTTGAGTGTCATCAGCATAGAGAAGCCATACTTGTTAACAATGGAGCCTAAAGATAACATGCATATCAAAAAGAGAACTGGTCCAAGGATGGAACCCACAAGTAAGAGGAGCTACAGAGGATGAGAACTCACCCAAATGAATAGAAACGCTCTTATGTCTTAGATAAGATTTAAACCATTTCAGGGCATTACCTTGGGTGCCTACATACTATTCAAGGCAGGATATAAGAATTGTAAGATTCAAAATATCAAAGCTGAGGTAAGATCTATCAGTACAAGAATGGCAGAATCACCAGCACTAGTAGTTGGGAAGAGGAGGACACTGTTAACCTTTAACAAGGCTCTTTCAGTGCTGTAAGAACATCTGTATCTGGATTGAAATTTTTACAGAATACTATTTTCATCCAGAAATGTTTGTGTTAGGACATTTTTTTCTAAGACTTTAGATAAAAAAGGCAGTTTAGAAATTTGCCTGAAATTTGACACATTAGATGGTCTTTATTTTGTTTTTTATAATACGTTTCTGCACCACAGCGTGTTTCAAGACAGCAGGAACACAACCAGAAATCAAGCTAGCATTTATTAAGGTAACAATACTTGGTCTGACAGAATAAAAAATAAACCCTTAACTAATCGAGAGGGGACACTGCTGTCCAGGGGGCAATTTGTAGGATTCAGGCATTGCACCAAATCAGACAACAGAGACAATGAGACACACAGGCTCAAAGTGGTCAAAGACAGCTGAACACACTGTGGGAAGAGATGAATCTGAGCAGGCAGTGAGACCGATGACCTAATTATGGTAATCTTAAATACAAAAATATTATATCTCCGTTTGGAGAGTAAGTCGGGGTATGCGACAAATGACAAATTCCTAATACAAGAAATGGTATATGGCGAATAAAGCATTTATAAAGAGACCTTTCTTCCATCGGGGACTATACACCCACACTCGGTCGCCGGAGGAGTACGGGTGTTCTCTGGCTCTGATGTCATAATGCCACTTTTGGTTAAGGCCAGCCTTGTGCAGATGGTCCCGTGCGAACGCGTGAGCCCTGTCGTTTTGGTCCTGAAGACAGCAGGCATAGTCTGGTCCAGACTGATGTTCTTCCCTTTCTAGTGGCAAACCATACTCGAGAGAGGCTGGTGTTCTCAGTTCCCGGCCCAGCATTAACATAGCAGGGGTGCACTGCGTAGACTCCTGGACCGCTGTCCGGTATGCCAGGAGAACCAAAGGTAGTTGCTGATCCCAGTCGCGTTGGTCCTTGTTTACCACCATAGCCAACTTAGCCGATAAAGTACGGATGAATCGCTCGGCCAAACCGTCTCTCTGGGGGTGAAGCGGGGTGGTGCGCGTTTTCCGAATGTGTAGCAAATCGCACACATGATGAAAAACATTACTTTCAAAATTACGCCCCTGGTCTGAATGGAGTTCTAGCGGCATGCCAAACCTACTAAACATGCCTTCAACTAGGGCTGTGGCCACGGTTTCCGTATCTTGGCTAGGAATAGGGTACGCCTCCGGCCACTTGGAGAAATAGTCTACCCCAACAAGGATGTACCTATTTCCCTGACATGAACGGGGAAAAGGTCCCAATATGTCTATTCCAACCCGCTCCATAGGCAGACCGACTTGATATTGTTGAAGGGGGCAACTGATTGTTCAGGGGGCCCTTTTCGCGCGGTGCACACATCGCAACGGCGGCAGTGATCTTCAATATCTCGTCGGCATCGCCCCCAGTAAAACATCTGTCGGAGCCGCTTCAGCGTCTTACTAACCCCAAAGTGGCCAGACCCCACACCCCCATGCACCGACTTCAGAACATCATCCTGTTTCCCCTTTGGCACTATCACCTGCCAAGTGATCTCTCCAGTGGCAGGGGCACGCCATCTTCTCATCAGCACCCCATCCCGAATGGTCAAATTGTCCCACTGGGCCCAGAGACCCTTAACAGTCATATCCTCTGGGGCTACCTTCTCCCAACTAGGTCGGTGATTGTCTGTCACCCAGGCTCTAACTTTCTTTATCTCTGGATCCTGGGTCTGCCAAAACCCCCAATCGCATTGTCTCTTAGACAGCGCTAACACTGAGCAACTGTGTCTCACCTCCCCTGTTCGCTCTCGGTCCTCCTGACGGCGGCAGTAGTCACAGTTTGTCTGAGCACATGGCCTGCGGGATAGCGCATCTGCGTTGTGATGTTGACCCCCCCGGCGATGTTGGATTTCAAACTGAAACGACTGTAGCCATTCCAGCCACCTTGCCACTTGCCCCTCTGGCTCCCTAAAAGACATTAGCCATTGTAAGGATGCATGATCGAAGCGCAGTGTAAATGCAGTCCCTTGTAAGTAGTGTCGAAAATGCCGGATTGCTTCCACTACTGCCAGGAGCTCTGTCCGTGTGACACAGTAGTTTCTTTCTTCTCTGCTTAGGGCTCGGCTGAAATAAGCAACTACTCATTCTCCCTGGGAGTATGGTTATGACAAGACGGCACCTAGACCTACATTGCTGGCATCCGTGTCTAAAACAAAAGGCAGGGCAGGGTCAGGTGGGGCTAAGATGGGAGCCTGGCATAAGGTATCTTTCAGAGCTTGAAAAGCGGACTATTCCTCTGCTCCCCAGTGGAAATACTGACCCTTCTTTGTTAGCTGGTGAAGGGGAGCAGCCACCGTAGCGAACCCAGGAACAAAACGCCGATAGTAGGATGCCAATCCGAGGAACCCCCAAATTTGCCCTACATTAACTGGAGTCAGCCAGTCATGGATCGCTCGAGTCTTGCTGTCTTCTGTGGCCACCCCCCTTCCACTTACTCGGTGTCCCAAGTAGGTGACTTCTCGGTGCAGCAATTGGCACTTATCAGGGTGTAGCTTAAGTCCTGCTTCTCGCAATTTCGCTAGTATGGTTCTAAGGGAGTGCAAAGCAGTTTCAAACATGGGTCCATGTGCCATCACATCGTCCAAATATACCAGGCATCTGGAACGAGGGATGCCCGAGAGGACACGGTCCATTAGCCATTCAAAAGTTGCTGGCGCATTGCACAATCCGAAAGGGAGCACTCGAAACTGCCAAAACCCACCCCCGGTTGAAAATGCAGTTTTTTCCTTGGCTTCCGGGGCTAACTGCACCTGCCAGTAGCCACTTCTCAAATCTAGCGTGGAGAACCAACGCGATCCAGACACCAGATCAAGGGCCTCGTCGATTCTAGGAAGCGGATATGAATCTTTTCGCGTAACTGCATTCAACTGGCGGTAGTCGACACAGAAACGCAATTCTTCTGATTTCTTTTTAACTAAAACAACAGGGGAGCACCAAGGAGAATCTGATGGTTCAATAATGCCAGAATTCAACATCTCAAGTACCAACCGATCTGCCTCGATCTGTCGTGCCAGGGGAATGCACCGCGGATGTTGTTTGATCGGGTGCGCATCTCCCTTGTCGATGTGATGGTGGACGAGGTGAGTTCGCCCGATGTCCTTAGAAGAGGTGGCGAAACAGTCTCCAAATTCCTCCAATACATCCTTAAGTTGTTGTCGCTGAGGTTCCTTTAATCCCTGGCAGCTTCTTTTCCAAAGGTCTTCCAGGATATCGTTCCATTGCCCACCGTTATTGCTCACAGGGGTGGGGGAGGCTCCCAGTTGATTGACAGAGTGGGGAGGTGGTCCCGACTGAAACTGACAGCCCATCAATTTACAGGGTGCACTGCCAGGTATTAATAGAGTCCCGTGGCCAAAGTCAATCTGTGCCTGGGTTTTAGTCAAAAAGTCTACACCCAAGATGCAAGCGTCTTTAATTTTTGCTACCCAAACAGGGAATGTCCAAACATGTCCTCCTATTCTTAGAAGAGCGGTGGTCCGGCCCTCCATCACAGCATGCTCCCCCGTGGCAGTAACAAATTGGCCGGGAATGGCTTGTAGGGAACAGTTTTTAGGTAGCAGATCACATCGCACTACAGTAGACGTAGCCCCGGTATCTATCCACAGCCCAGCTGTCCCACCGGGTTCACCGAGTCGTCCCAGCCCGCATTTGTTGTCGGTTGCAGCGGGACTACTAAAGGGTCCGGAAATGTCCCGCTTACTCCGAACCCTGGCCATTTCCCGACATTTCTCTGGAGCCCAGAATAGTTGCTGGACGGAAAGGACAAAATCGACGAAGATGCCCGGGTTGACCACAGCGCCAGCAAGTAGGTGGTGTAGCGGCCGTAGCTGATGTTCTCATAAGGTTTGGTCCCACCGGGGGAGTTCCTCCTGAGGGTTCCTCTCCCAGACACAACACATAGTCACGCAGTGGCTGGCGGCACATCCTTTCCTCTCCCTCTCCCGACCCTCTGTACAAGTCGATTCCCCCTCACATACCAATTCAAATTCTACAGCCCGCTCGAGGGCCGCTTCTAGAGTTGCTGGTCGGGCAAGTTGAGCCTGGTGGTGCAACGCTTTAGGTTCAAGTCCACGGAGAAATGCGTCACGTGCCAATTCGTCCCGGACCCTGTGGGGTAAATGTGCATAGGCTCGCCCCACAAGTCCCTGCACTTCCGCGGCAAATGTTCCTAGACGCTCTCCAAACCTCTGAGTTCGTTCGTGCAGTTGCCTTTGCAGTCCTAATATGGTTTCTGTCCTCCCGAAACAATGCTCAATGGCCTTTAAAAGCAGCCCTAAGTCTGTTAAATCCTCCCGCGGAACATCCTCAAGGATTTTCAAAGCCTCCCCTTCCAACGCCGCCACCAACTGCACTACTCTATCCTTGACTCCCCACTTATTCGCCTCTGCAACAACTTCAAACCTGTTCCAAAAGGCTTCCCAGCTGCCCGTCCCGTCGTAGCGTCCTGGTTTCAACCTTGGTAAATCATGCCTTTCCCTCGCGCCTCTCGGTTCTTCATGTTTGACCTCGGGTTCTTCTTTGCACTGCAGTAACCACTAAGGTGGAGGGGGAAATTCTTCGTCCGCCATTTTCACGTCCTCTGTTTCTTGCAACAGCCGTCTCAATGGGATGCATCGTCCCGCTTCTGACACCAGTGTAATATCCCTTCCCAGACGGGCAAATAAATCTCGCAGGCAAGTGGCGGCAATTAATTGTTTTTATTCACTCTCCTTCTTACTTTTTTAACAAACCGAGCAACAACAACGTAGTCAGGACAAGAAAACAGAAAAAAAACAGCAAAACACACCCCACAGCAAAAAAACCCAACCCACATACAAGCACCCCACCCTTCCCAGCACCCCAGAGGCTGTTTTATTAAGAGTGGCAGTTGTTTCTGCCCGCCCCCCCTTTTTTTTTCTTTTAACTATTTAGATAGATAGATACTTTATTAATCTCAAGGGGAAATTCACATAATCCAGCAGCAGAATACTGATACAAAGAAACAATATTAAATTAAATAGTAATAAAAATGAAAAAAAAAAAAAAAATGTTAGCATTTACTCCCCCGGGTGGAATTGAAGAGCCGCATAGTGTGGGGGAGGAACGATCTCCTCAGTCTGTCAGTGGAGCAAGACAATGACAAAAGTCTGTCACTGAAGCTACTCCTCTGCCTGGAGATGACACTGTTCAGTGGATGCAGTGGATTATTCATGATTGACAGGAGTTTGCTTAATGCCCGTCGCTCTGCCACAGATGTTAAACTGTCCAACTTTACTCCTACAATAGAGCCTGCCTTCTTAACAAGTTTGTCCAGACATGAGGCGTCTTTCATCTTTATGCTGCCTCCCCAGCACACCACCGCGTAGAAGAGGGCACTCGCCACAACCGTCTGGTAGAACATCTCCAGCATCTTACTGCAGATGTTGAAGGATGCCAACCTTCTCAGAAAGTATAGTCTGCTCTGAACTTTCTTACATAGAGCATCAGTATTGGCAGTCCACTCCAATTTGTCATCCAGCTGCACTCCCAGGTATTTATAGGTCTGCACCCTCTGCACACAGTCACCTCTGATGATCACAGGGTCCATGAGGGGCCTGGGCCTTCTAAAATCCACCACCAGCTCCTTGGTTTTGCTGGTGTTAAGATGTAAGTGGTTTGAGTCGCACCATTTAACAAAGTCTTTGATTAGCTTCCTGTACTCCTCCTCCTGCCCACTCCTGATGCAGCCCACAATAGCAGTGTCATCAGCGAACTTTGCACGTGACAGGACTCTGAGTCATATTGGAAGTCTGATGTATATAGATTGAACAGGACCGGAGAAAGTACAGTCCCCTGCGGCGCCCCTGTATTGCTGAACACAATGTCAGACCTGCAGTTCCCAAGACGCACATATTGAGGTCTGTCTGTAAGATAGTCCACAATCCATGCCACCAGGTGTGAGTCTACTCCCATCTCAGTCAGCTTGTCTCTAAGGAGCAGAGGTTGGATGGTGTTGAAGGCGCTAGAGAAGTCCAAAAACATAATTCTTACAGCACCACTGCCTCTGTCCAGGTGGGAGAGGGATCGGTGTAGCATATAGATGATGGCATCCTCCGCTCCCACCTTCTCCAGGTATGCGAACTGCAGAGGGTCGAGGGCGTGGCGGACCTGTGGCCTCAGGTGGTGAAGCAGCAGCCGCTCCATGGTCTTCATCAGATGTGACGTCAGAGCAACAGGCCGGAAGTCATTCAGCTCACTAGGACGTGATACCTTTGGGACAGGGGTGATACAAGATGTTTTCCAAAGCCTTGGGACTCTCCCCTGTTCCAGGCTCAGGTTGAAGATGCGCTGTAGAGGACTCCCCAGTTCCAATGCACAGGCCTTCAGCAGTCGTGGCGATACACCATCTGGACCCGCTGCTTTGCTGGCACGAAGTCTTTTCAGCTCTCTGCTCACATGGTCTGCTGTAATTGTGGGTGGGGATGTCTGACCTATGCTGGTATCAGCAGAAGGATGGTTGGAGGAGGCAGTACTCCAAGGTGAGAGTGGGTTAGGGTGATCAAACCTATTAAAGAAGTTGTTCATTTGGTTTGCTCTCTCCACGTCTGTCTCGATGGCGGCACCCCGCTTCGAGCTGCAGCCAGTGATAATCTTCATCCCATCCCACACTTCCTTCATGCTGTTGTTCTGCAACTTCTGCTCCAGCTTTCTCCTGTACTGCTCTTTCGCCGCCCTGAGTTGGACTCGGAGTTCCTTCTGCACGCGCTTCAGCTCATGTTGATCACCACCTTTAAAAGCCCTTTTCTTCTGGTTCAAAAGGCCCTTGATGTCACTTGTAATCCATGGCTTGTTGTTAGCATAGCAGCGTACTGTTCTTACTGGAACTACAATGTCCATACAGAAGTTGATGTAATCAGTTGTGCATTCAACAGCCTCTTCAATGTTCTCACTATGTGACCCCAGGAATATATCCCAGTCTGTAGTTCCAAAGCAGTCTCTCAGAGCCTGCTCTGCCTCAGTATAATTAAACACTCTGCCCAGTGGCACTTTCTTTCCCAGATCGTTACAATATATATACAGTATATAGTACCTGCCAAATAATACAAAGAGTACACAGCATGTGTTTTGCCCTAATTGGGGCTTATCAGGTGTGCACACAAGATTCATCTTACGGTGATCGAACCTTGGACATCAACGTTACGCCACAAAGGCTGCTTCGTTTATTATGCAGGATGAATATTTTCATTATGGTCAACAAATGTGGAACTAAAATAAATAAACCATAATGTCAAGTTGTCTGCATGCATAGTTCCAATTGAGCCGTGCAGAAAAGTGGATATTTTTTGTTTTCAATGTTTTTTTTTTTTTAGCGCATGCAGTGTGTGTCACTACCTGGTCCGCGTAGACATAGAATTAGTAGATGCCACATGACCAGCAGCATCGCATGTCAATGTCACCACCATATTGCGAGTGGCACTGCTGTGGAGTGAAGTAATGGATAAAGATGCCTCTCGCATGTGCTGTTTGGGATTGTACAAACCGCTGTACGCTCCAAACAAGATCACAGGGGATTACATTTCATAGATAAGGCTGAACAATTGTTTTGGTTATATTTGGCCATTAGAAAATCCCATTTCATAATCTTAACTTTAGCTACACCAGGCTAAGCTAGCAAAGCTATGCATTTATGTGTTCAAGTGAGCATCCAAACAATTTTTTGGCTAAATATATTTAGTCACTAACTATGTAGATTGTTGTTAGCTGTTAACATTTCTCAAACTTTGAAGGTTTCCCAAAGAAATCCACCTCACGAAGCAGTGGGAGGTCAGGTAGCCCTTAGACGGGATTTTGAGAAAGCTGTCCTGTGATGTGTGCCGTGCTAGTTTGGTAACAGATGCTGTACCGGCATCATATGATCAAAGCTACCACTCGCTCATATTAATATATTAACAAAGGAGGTTTGATGATTCCTTCTGAGGGTACAATCAAGGTGGTCAAGGTAGCTGAGCGTGTTACCGGACAGTCAACATTAGGATAAGCTGTCAGTGTATCTTTGATCAATCAGTTTGTTCAGGATGAGATTGCTTCAGATGTGTTTATTCTCAAGGAGCACATCGAGGAAACACAGTTTGAAATTGACAACCATCATTTTATGCTCATGTCTTTAGTGGTGTCCGTCTTCCACAAACTAAGGCTGCACCATATTGCCAGACTGAATACTCTCAAATTACAGAGTGGCAACACATGGAAAAAGTTATGTAGGACAGTTCTGTTTCAAGGATTTTAGATCCTATCCTGTATATATTTAAGTAACCACATTTTGTGTGTGTTTGAGAGAGAAAGAGATTGAGAGAGGAATGAGTGAAATGTTCTCAGAAATTATTAAGCCAACTTGTATACAATAAAATTGTTTATTTTTGTAATTGAGTTTATCATTTCACTGTTAAAAGAAAGACCAGACTGCCAGTTGCAGCCTTACTATTTTGACTTTCAAACATTGGTCAAGTTTTTGTCTCAATAATAATAATAATAATACATTTTATTTAATAGGTGCCTTTCTTAGCACTCCAGGTCACCTTACAATAAAATCAAACAACATAAGTAAAATTAAAACAAGAGAATGATAAATCAAAAAGCAATAGTTAGCAAACAAACAAAAATAACTGGCAGTAACAGTGCAAAATTCACAATTGGTATGCCAGTTTGAAAAGATAAGATTTGAGGACAGTTTGAAAATGTGTTATTGAATTGAGCTGATGAATATGAGATGGAAGAGAATTCCCGAGTTGAGGAGCACAATGAGAGACACTCGAGCTCCCATAGCACTGAGTCTGACGTGTGGTGCAGAAGGTTGAGCTGCAGATGAGGATCTGAGTGAACGAGAGGAGTGTCAGTCTGTAGGAGATCAGTGAGGTTGTGGAGAGCTTTAAATGTTAAGAGCGGGACTTAGTATTGTATTCTGTAATTAACAGGGAGCCAGTGAATTTGAGAGAGAAGAGGTGTGATATGTTCAGTGGATTTAGAACAGCAGGTTATTATCCTGGCAGCAGAATTTTGAAGAAGTTGTAAGCGATGGATACGTTTTTGTGGGATGCCAGATAGAATAGCATTACAGTAATCTATATGTGACGCGACTCGGGCATTAACCAATAATTCAGTACTGTGTTGCGAAAGAACAGGACAAAGTCTAGAAATGTCTCAGAGATGGAAGATGGCAGTCCGAAAAATGTTACTTATATGGGAGGAATTATATAATAATAATTATTATTATTATTTAAAATTTGCAATATTAGTGTATAAATTCTCCAAAATCTGTTGCATGTAAACGATATTGTTTTAAACGTTATTGTTTTTTCATCAGAAAACCCGGTTTCCACATCTACCTGTATTAGTTTAAAAGTCACTTTTGACACTCGCAATATGGCGGACGCACTGACGTATCGTGTCGACTGGGAAACACTGTGAATGTGGCGTCTATCTATATGTCTATGGTGATAATCATTGATTTTGAATTGATTACCCCACAAACACAAGCCAAATCTTTCCTGCTACTGAGTTTTGTTTAAATCAAATGTTTAATTTGTAATCATATAAGTGCTTCATTAAACACATGATAGGGCTTAGCTGGCTACAAACAGACAGGTGATGTTCATACTCCCCAAATATACTGAGGCTGAACTTGCAGTTTGGGGGGCCCTTAGTCGCTTCGATTGCCTTCTGCTTCTGTAGAGACTTCATAGAGCAAGAAATGGCGCTGTATATTGTACACAATTTTTATGATTTTCATCATTTGTAATGGTTCTAAATTATGTGTTTGCATGAGGACACCTGATTAAAAATTCAATTGCAATTAATCTTTCAGTTCAAATTTGTAATGGAAAGTCACTATGTATTAAATGCAATTTGTCATATTTCCTTCAAGCAAATTAATATTTTTCTTTAAAGCAGAAATAACTCAAGGATTACTTTCTAATACAAAAGAGTTTTAATAATCAGTTGCCTATGTATATTAAATTATTTTGGTTTCTTTATTGAACAGTTTTGTGTAAGAGAAACAAATGAACAAACAGTACAACACGAATTAGTGAAAGGCTCAAAGTCGGATTAATTAATTCTTTTGAGCCACACAACAATGCAAAGTAGCTGGAACTTTGATTGGTTATGTCAATAATTATGTCTTTAAAATGATATGAAGATGAAAAATAAAACATGATTACATTTCTGCCTATTTATTTAGCCAGTTGCTTAAGCAGACTTCAGTTTATTTCCATCAATTGTTTAAGTGTTGATATCCCAGATACAAAAACAAAATTTCACAAGCGACCACTGCTGGGAAACGCTACTTAAATTAAATTCATTACATTGCTCATTACTTACAAAATCCTAATCTCCTCCAGTTCAGCGCATTTCTTTTCTTCACTTGTTTTGATGGGGGAAAAAACAAAGGGTCAGAATAAAGCTGTACGCACACTGCATGTGTTGCTGCCATGATGTGATTTAACTGATCGGTTACTTTACTGCATTTCTCTGTTTGCTATCTGCGCTTTGCTTGGAGCTCGTGATGGACAACACGTTACCTCTGGAAGGACAGTATCTCACATCCCAGTCCAAACGGTGAGATGGAATCCTCGTCTCTCAGCAGCCTCGGCCGAGCACTTCAAGCTTAGTGCACTGAGCCCGTTGTCTGAAAGGCCATAGCGGCGCCCACAGATGGGTTGTCTGCAGTGTGTGAGTTGGGGTTTGGCTGAATGAGGAGATGTCAGCTCAGATGTTCTCTTCTACATCGATGGCACACACTGCCTTGTCAATTTTGCTCTCGGGTTGGTCAGTTTAGCTTTCGGCTCAAAAGACCATGTAAAAGAGGGGTTTCACAGACCTCTGGAAAATGTGCTAATTCGCAGGGTTTGGCCAACAGAAAGCAGAGTGCAGGAGTCACCGTCAGATGACAGGAGATGACAGACAGGTGATTGTAATTTATTCAAAACAGCAAATAATATACAACAATGAAGTAAGCACACTGTAGGTAAACCAAGATAGTGGAATGCAAAGTCTCTTGGGAACAGGAAACCCTTTCTGGTTCAAAGACGTGACTTTACTAAACTTTTTGACAATAAATAATAATAATAATAATAATAATAATATTTTCTGACGCTGAGGAGACTTACAACATTTGAGACACAATTGCTGGCATTTCTTTTGCTTTTCCAGTTTTAGCACAGACAGCTGAAGTGACCTCCTCATGGTGACACACTGCCAGTGCCTATCAGTCCTAACATGTCAAATCCTTTTGAAATTCATTCTAAAACATGTCTTTGACAGGTTAACATAGCTAGTATCTTATAAAAGATCTCTGAAAGAACATTTTTCTTGGTGAAAAAAGAAATGCCACCTTTAATTTAACATAACAACAATTCAGTAATTAATAATTTAACACCAAAATTAAATGCAGGTATTTTATAACAATTATATTTTTGGGGTGGTATACCATGACAAAGGGTTGATAGCCCCCGGTGAAGATCTTCTCCAACGAAGTCCACTTCTGGAGGTGGCACCCAGTCTGGATTCTTTGCGGCCCAGAAGATTCCGATTTGTGAGAATTGTTGGCCGCATCCACTACTGCAATTTGTGTAGCAAAGTGAATTCTGTCTTTTTAATTTTTTTGTATCTTTCAGTTATGAATTTTCCAAAAAGCAATTGTTTGTGTAAACTTAGTGTCATATTTGGAGTACGGATGCTAATTAATGTGACGCCCCACAGACGGCAGGCACCCTCAGGCGATGGTGGATGCTGTACAGGAAAGTCTGCTCTCTAAAAGCCTTTTCTAATTTTATTCTATTTATTTGACATGTATATTATTTGGTAATTCTCAAGTGTTAAGTTATGTGTCACCTCCCCCCCTCCCCGAGTTCTTATATACAGTTTTGTATGTTTTATTATCAAAAGCAAACAAACAAAAACAAAATAAAATTTAAAAAAGCATTTGTTCTTTTAGTGCGCTGCCACAGTGTTAAAACATAATTCGGCATGGTGTACAGCATGATCATGTGTATATTTTGGATTTTCATTTTTATTTTACATTTTTTTTAATTGATTTTGTATTAATAGTTTGTGTTTATAATTATTAGTAATTGATTTGATTTATTATTTAATAAGCACTGGCGAGAAGCTGTTTGTTCTTTTTTTTGTCAAGGTATGTTTTTTTATTTTTTGTTATATTAAAATAGCAAAATATATAATGTTATAAAGCTGAACTATTATTTATTGTGTGATACTATGTACAGGGTGACACAGAAAAACAGGAACTTTTGAAAAACCCAATATTAATAGAAGAAATCCAACAAAACAATTGTATTGACAGCAATTGAACCAATACAACTTGCCTTTTAAGAGACAGTAATCCAAATTATCAATGTCTGAAAATTACGTCCTGTGGATGGCGTCCTCCTGTACGTATGCATTCTTCCAATCTGCTGTCGAGGTTCCCCACTGATCGCTGCAACATCTCAGCTGGGATACCACGAATTTTGTCTTGAATTCTTTATTTCAATTCATTCAGTGTCCTTGGCCGACTCGTGTAGACCTGACTCTTTAGGTAGCCCCACAAGAAAAAAAAAAAAAAAATCACAAAAGGACAAATCCGGTGATCTTGAGGGCCAGGGAATGTCACAGAATCTTGAGATGACACGGTTACCGAACAATTCTCGCACAACTGCCATTGATTGCCTTGCAATTGATTACTAAATTACTAAATGGCGAGATTGTTTACAGCTCAAGGTCCCTGTTCCTCAGTGCTGCCAACTGTACATGGCTGCCACTACGCATTTCAAAAATTCCCGTTTTTCTGTGTCACCCTATATATTGTAAAGTGTTTTTTTTTTCTTTTTTCTGATGAAATGTGTATAATATATTGTAAATAGTTCTATATGTAATACGTATGTTATAAAAACAAAATTAGGCACATGGTGGAGGCTGTAGGGGCTTTGGTGAGAAGCCGTTTGCATGACGCCCTGTTCTTTCTTTTGTTTGTGGAAAAGGAAAAAGGATATAAACTTCTATGTCTCCTCCATGTTGATTTGTTTTTGACACAACACTAAGCAGGATGGATTTGTGTCAGTTACATGTGCTTACTGTCCAGGCAGGAGTGAACCTCACTCTTTAGTCAGGACAGTTCAGTTGTACTTCTCTCCGGTGGGAATTCTGGTGCGTCTCTGAAGTGTACTGCTCTGACAGATTTGTTTGCCACGTTCCAAACAGCAATATGGCTTCTCTTTGAGATTCATTTCTCAACAATAGTTTAGTTTGCTTATTTTTCATGACAGGACTAAATGTCACTCTTGAGTCCTGAAGGGTTCTTGTTTTTCTGGACTGATTTTTGAACTGCTACTGTTTTTATTCTGTTGTGAACTCTCGTGTGTATCTGAAGATGGCCTTTTTGTGAAAACTGTTTACCACATTCATTACAGCAA
>JANRMT010062791.1:193159832-193179498 GCA_026402145.1 Polypterus bichir lapradei
TTGCCACATTCACTACAGCAATATGGCTTCTCTCCGGTGTGAACTCTTGTGTGTCTCTGAAGATGGCCTATTCGTGAAAACTGTTTACCACATTCATTACAGCAATATGGCTTCTCTCCGGTGTGAACTCTAGTGTGGTTCTTCAGACTGTACATATGTGAAAACTGTTTACCACATTCATTACAGCAATATGGCTTCTCTCCCGTGTGAACTCTCGTGTGTGTCTGAAGAGCACTCCTGTTAGGGAATTCTCTGCCACATTCCACACAGCAGTGATCTTTCTTTCCTGTATAAAATTTTAAACAAAAATGAAAAAAAAAAGTGGTTATTTTCAATTCACTGCCTTATTATCAACATTAACTCACATTAAATACATGATAGCTGAAATTAGGAACAACCTTTGATCAGCATAAGCAATTATAAAACTTTTGTTGTACTTGGAAAACACACTTAATTTGTTAATTTTATGTCCTTTATTACAACTGCTCAGTAGAGCCACATGTATAAAACTTCCTTATGCTCGGCCACATAAATGAAAGCTGTTTCTTATGCAAAAGTTAGGATTTATAAAACTAGAACTTGCCATTTAAATTGGCTCAAAGTTACCTCAAGTTTTGAGTATCTGTAAGTCCCATGCAGACTTTATTTATTTGTGGTGGCAATTTAGCAACTCCAGGTGGAAAAACGAAGAACTGAATAGAAAATCTCTTTTCATTACACATTTCACATTCTGATGTTTGACAGGCTACACAAGGAGTGAGTTTTGATGTATCACAATGACATTTTGGCTAATAATTATAACTGAATTCTAAGCCGTTTAAAACTCCCTACCGTCATCCTCTTTGAAGTGTGTGCTGAACTGCAGCCTTTCTTACAGAGACCACCATACAGAAATCACACAATCCCTTTTCTCTTACAGGTCTTAACAGCTGTGGGTTATTCGGCGATGGCGGCTTTTCAGTGTGAACTGGTGAGGAATCTCTTAGTCACCCTGAGCCACGTAATGCTATCTGTATTGGATGGTATACTTAAGATGGTAGAGTGTGTCACAAACTCGACACAGAGTCATAGAAAGGTTTGGGGCAGCCACCCGTATAAATGATTTCCTGGCGGCAAAAGTCATTTTAAATGAATACTGCACTGATGTGCACACAACCGAGTCCAAGACCGAACTGAGGGAATACAGAAAAGGTACAGACTTTTAAAGGGGAAAACAGGAAGTGAGATCATAGGGGTCGGGCTCATGGTCTTCAGCCATTGGTTCGAGCCCAGACGTGACATCACAGGGGCCGGAGCCGGCAAGGTCTCCATCCATAGGCTCGGTCCCGGAAGTGACGTCAAGAGAGCCAGGAGGAATCTCCCGTGAATGGTCTACAGGAAAGGGAGAGAAAGAGTCAGTGCACTCTACCACATCCCAGCATGCCTCGGAATTGCCCTTACTCAAGCCTTTTAGCTGCCTCCCATGCGTACGTGTGTGACAAGAGATACGTGCAATATCGTTACCATCAGGCTATGCAAGTCGTGATCAAAATGAAATCTGAAGCAACGTCTTTGGTCTTCAGCAGTGGTGGTCTTACTTGGCCTACAAGTCCCTTTGTGATTACTGAGCTCACCAGTGTGTTCTCTCTTGTTATCGATATCCCAGACAGTTGAATTGGGTAATCTTAAGGTTTTCCAATGTCTCTAATGATTTCATTATTATTTTCCAGCTTCTTTGACTTTCATTGGCACAGCTCTTGCCCTCATGTTGAACAATGACAACTACAGAGACCAAAGGTAGTCTGTAGGTAGGAGTAAGCTGAGGTGTCTTAGGCCTGCAAGACTAAAGCAATGAAACACACCTGAGGAATCACAAACATCTCTGGCACCAACTGTCCCAAACATTACGGTGCCCTGAAATGGGATGACAATTCAGAAACAGTGCTGTCATTTCTACAAGGTGTGACTGAAATGTTTGCAAATCCCCTTAAATAAAAATCAGTAATTTGTACTTTAATTACATCTGAATTATTTAATTTGTAATTTTAAATGGTGGATTAAAAGAGTAAATGTAAGAAGAATGTTTCGTTGTCTCAGCCATTGTGAAGGTTACTATGTAAAACAGAATGCCATGTCAAGCATGAAAAGTGCACCTTCAATAATTAGAATGTGTCCTGACATTCATCCACACTTGAACTAAAACCACTTGACACCAAAACAAACAACAAAATGTCTTCTTTCATTCACCATAGCAAGAGAGAGCAATGAATGACTAAGCCTTAGTGCATAGGCCTGCAGAAGCTGCAGTGACATCGGAGATAAAACAGAAGATGAGAAAACCGAGGAAGAGTACAGCTGTTGTTGTTTCAGCTCTACAGGGGAGTGACAGGTGACACCAGGACTGGCAACCTTTGTGACACGCTGGTGACATTTATACTCACCATTACAATGTTAAAGGTTATCTACTGTCAGGACTTATTTATGTTGAGTAAGCTAAAATTTGCCAGGTTTTGCTGTCAATTTGATCCAATGTGTGTGTTCATGTATGTAATTATTATCTCTGTTATGGCTGCAAACATCAAGCAGTCTAAGCCTGCACTCAATGAAGAGTGTTATAAAGAAGAAATACAACTGAATTAAACAGTAGTGTTACACAAATTAATCAGTCTTGAATTAAAAATGCCCAGTTTTTGCTGTTTATTGTGAAATCGGCTTGTAGTTGGTTGACTGGTCTACCGATTTCATGACATGGAATATGTTAAGCTGAGGACACGCGCAGCACTGACAGGGTGCACAGATTGGAAAAAGATGCAGAAAATTAACTACTGTTTGGAAATATCTTAAAAAAAGACAACACACAATCAAATGCATTTCTGGATACATTACAGATACCACAAATAGATACTCTCAGTGCAGAGGAACTGGATAAACCTCTGGTGCTACCAGAAATACTAGATGCTATAAAGTCACTTCAGAGCGGGAAAGCAGCAGGCCCTGATGGCTATCCTGTAGAATTTTATAAGAAATTCTCCACTCAGCTAACTACCCTCTTAATAGCAACATTTACTGAAGCTAGAGACAATCAAATTCTACCTCAAACGTTTTACCAAGCATTAATCACCGTCTTACCTAAGCAAGATAAGGACTTATTACAGTGTGCATCGTACAGGCCAATTTCACTTATGAATAATGATGTTAAGATACTCTCAAAAATCATAGCAAGAAGGATGGAGAAAGTGCTGCCTTCGGTAATATCACAAGAACAAACTGGATTTATTAAAGGTCGACATTTAGCTTCCAATCTTCGACTTCTGCTTAATGTAATATATTCACCAGCAAAGTCAAACACCCCAGAGATGATATTATCGTTGGATGCAGAAAAAGCATTTGACATGATTGAATGGAACTACCTTTTCACTACATTAGAGATATTTGGGTTTGGCCTCAACATTTGTGCATGGATCAAACTACTATATAACAATCCAGAAGCCTTAGTTTGTATTAACAACATTTGTTCAGACTACTTTAGACTAGAACGTGGTACCAGATAAGGATGCCCCTTGTCACCATTGCTATATGCAGTCGCCATTGAGCCACTGGCAGTTCACTGTTGAAATGCTTACCAGATAAAGGGAATTATCAGAGAAGGACTGGAACAGAAAATTTCTCTATATGCAGATGATATGGTACTGTATATATCAGACCCACAAAATACTGTGCCTGCAGTCTTAACAGCACTTACAGAATTTCATAAGATCTCTGGTCTCAGAATTAATTTAAATAAAAGTGTACTCTTTCCAGTGAATTCTCAAGCATACAATATTAGATTGGACACCTTCCCTTTTATCATTGCAGATCAGTTTAAATACCTAGGGGTAAATATCACAAGTAAACATAAAGCTCTTTATCAACAAAATTTTGCCATTTGTATGGAAAAAATTAAGCAAGACTTGCATAGATGGTCAACTCTTCATTTCACTCTAGCTGGAAGAATTAATGTTGTTAAGATGAATATCCTTCCTAAGCTTCTATTTTTATATCAAAATATTCCAATATACATCAATAAATCATTTTTAAGCAATCAGATTCAACCATAACCTCATTTATTTGGAACTCAAAACATCCACGCATCCAAAGAGTGACCCTACAAAGACCTAAGGCAGAAGGTGGCATGGATCTACCTAACTTTCAGTTTTACTACTGGGCAGCAAACATACAAGCTATTAAAACCCGAACATGGACACAAATGGATGAACATAAACAGGCTTGGCCCGCAATATAAATAAAATCACACAGTACTTCTTTATATTCCCTGCTTTGTGTCCTAATAAATGCAAGTTAGTGCTTCACTCACTCAGAATATGGAACTAATGTAGGAAGCATTTTAAGAATCTTTTATCTGTGGCACCTCTGCATGAGAACCACCTTATTCAACCCTCACAAACAAATGCAGTTTTTAATATCTGGAAAACATTTGGGATTAAATCACTTAGAGATCTTTATATATCCAACATCTTTGCATCCTATGAATAATTACATTCCAAATGTAACTTTCCAGCAACACATTTCTTTCACTATCTTCAAATTAGAAACTTTGTTAAACAGCACCTGCCCAATTTTCCTCATCTTGCACCCTCCGCTATGCTGGAAAAAATATTGGTTAATTTCGAGGACTCAGACAGTATTTCTGCAATATATAGAATTATTTTACAGTCCCTCCCTTTCAAAGATCCAAAAGGACAATGGAAAAAAAGATCTCTCACTCAACATATCAGAAAAGGAGTGGAAGGTAGCAATGCAGAGAATCCACTCGAGCTCCATATTCGCAAAGCATACAATTAGTCAACTCAAAATTATATATCGAGCACATCTGTCTTGTTTAAAACTGTACAAAATGTTTCCAGGGCAAGATCCAACCTGCGAATGCTACACTCAAGTCCCAGCCTCACTGGGTCACATGTTTTGGGCCAGCACCAAATTAACATCCTTCTGGACAAAAAATTTATAAGTGCCTTTCAGACAGCCTTGGTGTCACAATCCCTCCTAATCCACTAATAGCTGTGTGTGGTGGGCTCACAGAGGGGCTTAAAGTGGAGAAGGACAAACTGATTGCCGGTGCATGAACGAGCGAAGGTGCTCATAGTAGAGAACACCTACAGCTGAGCAGTGAGCCTGGGTGTTTGGCCAGCACCCCAGAAGCAGGCAGTAGTGGTCGCTCCAGCTGAGCATTATTGAGGAGCGGGAGTGACCGGAAGGAGGATGGCTCGCCACATAAGGCCGGAATGGCAGTGGGAGTCGGGACGTGGGATGTAAAAGCCCCAGCGTGAACGCCCATGACACAGTCAGGTGAAGCCCACCGGATCCAGGGATCAGCGAGGTGAACAGACCAACAGGAGAAGGCAGAAAGAAGGTCAGCTGCAAGTAGGGTGGCTCCCCTGGTGCATAGCCTGGACGGGAGAAGCAGTGGAGTCACCAGTAGAAAGGCATTGTTTTAACCTCGTTTTTTAAGGATTTATTTATTGGTTTTAACCTCCACAATTCACAGCGTTTTATTGGATTATTTATTTGAAGATTTTTGAGAAACGCTGCACTTATTTATTTGAACACTGTTTTGATTTTGATTGTTGTTTTAATAAAGCACTTTGCACTTTTTGCACCATTCCCTTGTTACATTGTTGTGCCTCACTCTCCAGCTCATCGGTGACATTACCGGCGGTGTTGGGTTCGAGAGCTCCCGAAAGACAGATGGGAGCATGGAGCAGAACCCGGATTGTCACAATAACTCATACCTCGACATCCCTAGAATTAGCCTAGTCACTCTTCACTGGACTTGTCCACCTCTGCTAGGTCTGTTTTGTAGCCTGGAGACTAAAACTGCACACAGTACTCCAGATGAGGCCTGTGGTGTTTTATAAAATCTCTGCATAACCTCCTGTGACTTGTACTCCACACATCAGGGCGCTAAATAACCTGACATTCTCTTAGCCTTCTTAATGACTTCTGAACTCTCTAGGAGTCGGTGGTGATGACTTCACTACAACTCATAAATCCTTCTCATAAGACCTTCCATTGTGTATACAAACCATACATTTTAGTTACTACATGTAATACTTTGCATTTACCTAAATTAAATTTCAGCTTCAACAAATCTGCCCAAGCCTGTGTACTGTCCAAATCCCTCTATTGTGATGAATCAACAGATTCTCAATTATCTGCCAAATCCACCTACCTTGGCATCATCTGAAAACTTAACCACCTTGTTTTATTCCTATCCAAGTCATTTATATATTATGCTACTCGATATCTAGAGGGTGTTCCCTTGCGCTCAGACACGTCTTAAGCTATCACACAGGAAATTGTAGGGGTCTTTGTGTGTGTAGGTATCCCTAAAGAAGTCCTTACAGACCAAGAGATGCGTTTCACATCAGAAAACATTTAGGGAAATGGCCAAGTTACTTAAAAAAAGCATTTAAAGTCCGTGGTGTATCATCCACAAACCGATGGTCTAGTAGAGAGATTTAATCAGACTCTCAAACAAATGCTTTGCAAGATGGTCAGCAGGGACAGGGTTCTCTCCTTTTGAATTGTTATAAGGATGACAACCTCGGGGAATATTGGATATTTTAAAAGAAGGATGGGAAGAAGAGGCTCTTCCCTCTACCAATATATAGAATATATCACGCAGTTTCAAGATAGATTTGGGAAAATTTGACCGATGTTAAAAAGCCACTGTCACAAAGATGAGTCGCAGACATCATAAAGGTTTGGGGCAGCCACCCATATATTGTTTCCCGGCTGCAAAATTGAAATAAATTGAAAAGAGATGTTCACAGGCTTGAGTCCAAAATAGTTTGGATATTATGGAGTTAAGATGGCAGCTTTAAAGGCAGGTAAGGGAAATGACATCATCGGACCTGGAACTGGAAGTTTTGTCATCATTGGTGCCAGTACCCTGCAGGATTTTCCATGCAGAGCCATTGAGAGAGACAGTCAGCACACCCTGCTGCCCCCTAGTCTGGTGTGGTATTTCTATCATTTAGGCCATTCATCCAACCATCCATTATCCAACCCGCTATATCCTAACTGCAGGGTCACAGGGGATTGCTGGAGCCAATCCCAGCCAACACAGGGTGCAAGGCAGGAAACAAACCTCGGGCAGGGCGCCAGGCCACTGTAGTTAGGCCATTCAGCTCTCTCCCAATCATTCAGCTGTCTCCCAATCACACGTGTCTGACAATATACTTATATAGCAGTGGCCCTTACACTGGCCCTTGTAGGGACACTACTCTTATAATCACTCAGTTCTGATAGGGTTCCTCGCACCATAACCCTCTGCTTCCTGTGTTTAGCCAATTCGGCACACCACACTGTGAACTTTCACTTCTTTTAGTTTAGTGGCACCTTATCAGATACTTTCTGAAAGTCCAGATAAATAATATCATCTGTTTCACTTTGATCATATCCTTTGGTTGGTTCCTCATAGATTTCCAGCATGTTAGTAAAACGCAACCTCCGTCATTTGAATCCATGCTGACTGTTTAGTAAAACTCCTGTTCTTGCCCTGTGTCACTCAATCTTTTCCTTAAAAATTCCTTTCATTTATTTTCCTGTGATGCAAGTTAAGCTTAATGACCTGTTGATACTTCAGTTTTCCCAATCACCCTTTCTATATTAATGGGATTACATTTTTCAGTTCATAAAAATTGTCCCAGTGTGCATTGACTACTATAAACTATCCATCAAAGGATTATATATACTGTATATTTACTAAACTCTGTAAGCATTTGAGGATAAATAACATCTGGTCCTGGTGATTTGTTTGATTTCAACCAATTCAATCTTCGTAGCACTTCTCTCTCTACAATTTCCAAATCCCTCAGTACTTCCTATGGTATTGAAGTTCACGTCAAGAGGCCATTTTTAAAATAAATAATCGCTGCACTCGCGGCTTAGCGAGGGAGCGTGGTGGTGTGTGGCCAAAGCAGTTCCTGGGGAATTTGTGATGTGGCCGTTTCTCACCTAAGTGCACAGGTCAGAAACCGTCCGCATCCATAATTGTTTCCGGGAGCTGCTGATTGCCACAGCTGCCACGTACTCATCATAAATAGAAGCGTGAGGTGACTAGGCTAGGAGAGGGAAGAGAAATGAAAGAAAGAAATGGAGGTTGCAGGAGTGTGGAAGAAAAGCAGGAAGCAGTGAAGAGAAAGCCAGTGTGTGTTATAGCGAGAGAACGAACGAGTGAGCACTCACAGGCAGCTGGACAGTGAGCCCTAGCAGGGTGTTTGGCTGACACCCGAGGGCCATAGGTAGTGGTCGCTTCCGCTGAGCATTTTATGAAGAGTGGGAGTAACTGGAAGAAGGATGGCAGGCCGCGTAAGGCCGAGAAGACCGCGGGAGTCGGGAGGCTTGGAAGATGAATTACGTGGTGTGAGCATTCTGGTTGTTAGGGAAGCCAAGTCTCGGTCTGGAGGGAGCGGAACCGAAGCGAGGGATTGGGAAGCCTCTAGATCAGTAGTGGAAAGAAGGTCAGCTGCAGGAAGGGCGACTCTCCTGTTGCGGGGCCATATGGGAGAAGCAGGGGAGCTGTCAGGTAAAAGAAGACACCGGGGTTAGGAGCAAAAGTCATATTTAATGCACACTCGCACACACAGAACACACAGACTTTGTCACTTTATGATTTAAGAATGATGTCAACATGTCAGTCTAAGTTGTTTCTCCAATCCACTACTTCAATTGTAAATTCAAAGGTTTGACATTTCATCTAAATACTTCTGTAAGGATGTCACAAGAACCTTAGAAGAACTGAAGAGATGTGTAAAGCTGGCAAATGTGATAAAAGAATTTTTGAAGACCTGCATCAATGCATAGAGAGCCATACTGTCTATAAATATGGAGGAAACTCACTACTGGAAAGGGCAACCCACAAAGATCACAGTATGAAAGCAGAGATGAATAGGGACCCAGACTGGCAGAGCCAAGGGCCTGCAGAAGTCTCCAGGACTTGAGAAAGTCTCTGTCCTTGTGTTCTTATGGAGAAAAGCATAAGAATGTATTTTACAGAAGGGCAACACCAAGGAGATCAACGCAATCTAGCAAAACCATCACTGCACATCTGAAAACTTGTAAAAGATCATCACAATGTTCCAGAACAGACAATGTTCTATGAATAAATGAGCCAAAAGTTGAAGTCTTTGGTCAAAACATGCAACACCATGCTTGGAGGTAACACAAAAGTGGACATTGATGCTAAAGACTCAAGGTGAATGGAGCATCATGGTTTGGCATGCTTGTTTCTTCATGGCCTGGAACACCTGACATGATCAACGTTCACTGAATTGAAAATATCATCAAGAAATCTGAGAGAAAAATATCAGGAAAGTAGAAGCTTAACAAAAATTGAGTGATGAAACAGGACAATGAGCCCAAACACAGGAAGAAATCAAAAACAGAAAGGGTTAAACATACGGTAATTGGTGTTCTGGAATGTCCAGTAAGAGACACGAGATGCTGTGGCCTGACCTAAAGAGAACTGATCAGAAAAGGGCTCACAGGGATGAAGGAACTGAAAAGGATTGGAATGAAGGAATGGGTTAAAATTCATTGCTGATCAGTAGCTACAAAATTTTGTGAAGGTCATAACTGTTAAAGAAGGGTCAACCAGTCTGTAAAAAACAGGGGTCAGGGAGTGGACTGTGAATGTTTAAACGATGTGTTCAGGACTGACAAGAAGCCATCCAAATGTTTGTGTTATTACAGTAGTTTAGGACAACTGAGGCTGTCTGTAATCAGAGCTTAGTTGAAGATCAGACCACATTGTTAAAAGGAATTAATATGGATACCCAGGAAATTCCAGAGGGATCAATACCTTTGTCTTGCTCTTGGACATTTGTATAGCACTCTTTATCGAGGACAGGCTGAGGACTTCTGCATAAAGTCACTATAATGGAAGAATAGCAGACTGCTAAACCTTACATAACAATAGATAAAATCCCAAACAACAGTATATTTAAACACACAATAAAATAAAGTATTTTCAGTCTATTTCTAAGTTTCTCCTAAGAATTACAAGATCCAACTTTTGAAGCTCATAAACCCCAAACCTAAATCTTACACATTTTTATTTTGCACTTACTTTTCCCAGACTTCTTTGAAGGTGGTCGCTTATTTTTCTGAGCTCTAACAGATGTAGTTTCCTCAGCCCTCTTTGGTTCAGACTCTAATGATTCAGACTTCACATTGATAGAAGGCTCTGGAGATGAACAGTGTCTGCTCTGAGAACAGTCTAACCTGGTCACCACTCCATCTTGACACCCATCATGAAGGTTGTCTTCTTTTACACTGTCCAGATTTGTATGGTTATGTGTCTCAATACTGACAGACTTCTCTTCATGTTCTTCTTTAATGCCCACTGACTGCAGTTTACTGTCCTCCTCCTTGACGCTCATTCTTTCCTGTTTAAGGTAGATGGACTCCCACTGACAGTCCTCCTCCTTAATATTTATTTTCTCCATGATATTTGCGTCCACATCACAGGTGTCCTGTTTCACATCTACTGAGATGTTCCAGAAAACAGCAGCTTTTTCTTTTTCTCTGTGAAAAGAACAAGAATCAACTTCATTAAAACTTCATCACTTATGTCTAAAGACACTTGAATTTCATTTTAGAACAGGCTTTATGTTATGGTTTATGTAAAGTTAGACAGTTTGTAACATGCTGACAGTAACTCATTGCTCTTCATTTCAGATTATCAGAATCTTGGGAGTGAAGTGAAGGTCCAACAGACTCTGAAACAAGAAGACCATCTTATAGAGTTGTGGGTCAGCAGTATTCACCGCTTGAATTAAACATACAGTGCTGCTGGGGTCCCAGAATTGTCTTATCAGTTTATATTAATAACAATAATACATTTTATTTAATAGGCTCCTTAATTAGCACTCAAGGTTACCTTACAATAAAGTTAAACAACATTAGTAAAATTAAAACAAGAGAATGATAAATCAAAAAGAAATAATTAGCAAACAAACAAAGATAACTGGCAGCAACAGTGTAAAACTCACAATTGGAATGCCAGTTTGAAAAGATCAGTTTTGAGGGTAGTTTTAAAATGTGTTATTGAATCGAGCTGACAATTATGAGAGGGAAGAAAATTCCTGAGTTGAGGAGCACTATGAGAGACGCTCGAGTTCCCATAGCACTGAGTCTGATGTGTGGTACAGAAAGTTGAGCTGCAGATGAGGATCTGAGTGAGCGAGAGGAGTGTCAGTCTGTAGGAGATCAGTGAGGTTGTGGAGAGCTTTCAGCGCTAAGAGCGGTATTTAGTATTGTATTCTGTAGTTAACAGGGAGCCAGTGAAGTTTAAAGAGAATCGGTGTAGTATGTTCAGTGGATTTAGAACAGCAGCTTATTATCCTGGAAGCAGAATTTTGAATAAGTTGTAAGCAATGGATACATTTTTGTGGTATGCCAGATAGAATAGCATTACAGTAATCTATACGTGAGGTGACTCGGGCATTAACTAATACTTTAATACTGTGTTGCGTAAGAACAGGACAAAGTCCACAAATGTTTCAGAGATGGAAAAAGGCAGTCCGAGAAATGTTACTTTTTATGGGTGGAATTATTTAATAAAAATAATAATTATTATTATGTAATAATTGTCAATAACAGTTTATAAATGGCTATAAATAATTGCATTTAAATGATTCACCAAAATCTATTGTATGTAAATGATATTGATGAAGGTTTGTACAAGTAGGCGCACAGGATTGTGTTAAGAAACAGAAAAGTCTGGAGGGAGGAGATGAAAGAGGAACCTAACTTTGCTGAAATGCGCAGCTGCAACAGGAGAAGACAAGCAAGTGAAATAAGGGGTTTGCTAGCTTAGTCTGACAGGTGTAACTGATGGTGCGGAGATTCTATTTCTGTCCGTAGGTTTGACAAACTGTTTCAATTCATTAAAGGCCACCGGAACCCTCTTTACCCACTAAATCAATCATAACTTTTGATTGTGCTAAAACTGTGACCATCCCTTCTCCATTAGTAAACAGCTGATTGACCTGACTTATGCTCCTTAACTGCACCGCCATAACAGGGATGGATGTGTGTCGTGTTAAAAGGAAAAAATGTTTTAACTCCGTAAGAAAGGGCAGAGCGGCCTCTTTTCAATTAGGAGGCTGTGTTCCTTCAATGTGAGAAGTGACATAATTCACATCTTCTATCACATTCTGATGACCAGTGTGATTTTCTACATTGCGGTGTGCTGAGCTGTGCACCTCACGTCAAGAGAGGCCGACTGAATGAACAGGCTAATTAAAAGGGCAAGATCAGTCATGGGACGCACCCTGGACCCCATAGAGTTCATAGCTGAGGAGAGGATTAAAACAAAACTGAGAATCATTATGAACAATGCTGCACATCCTCTCTCTCACACAGTAAAATGGAGTTCTTTCAAATCATTCTGCATACTGTAAGTGTGTCAAGAAACACTACGGGGGCTCCTTTATACTAACAGTAATACGTCTGCTAATGTCTCACGCTGACTGTGACAGCCAATTCAGAACATTTCTTTCCTTTTATTTTTCTTCCTTCATAGTCATTCTGGTGTGTGTTCACACCAAAGTGTGTGTGTATGTTTATTTACTTCTTATCTACCTTTTTTTATATTTTCTGTAACTTCTACATTGTGACAAATAAAGTTCCACTGACTCAATTCTATCTATTACTGATCACAGGATTTACTTAATCTGTTTGTTTAAATTGATGCAAATGTTTTTAATTTTATTGGGTACAACTTCAGAAGAGTGACTTTGATACAACACATATGCCACTTGAGCCAGTTAGTGAGGGAGGTCGTGGTGGTCAGCTTAATAATTAGGGAGTTTGGTCGCAAGGTGGACATACAGGTGACATCGCTGAGTGGAGGTGAGACTTGTGCTGGTATTTCTTAAGAGGGCAGCATTTCGTGTGTGAAGTGATTACTGTCCTGTGAGAAAGACACCCACCGTGTGGACTGACTGAGGGGGAAGTAGAGGTAAACATTTCAGCTGGTGGTGGTTTTTAAATTGATTTTATGATCTTGAGTTTACTTTGTTTTGGGGGGTAGATCTTGCTGATTGAGATCAAAAGCTGGTGCTGTGATCGTCTCAATGAGCACTGAAGAGGTAAATCTTAGCCCTACTTAATAATTAATCCACAAATCGATTAGCGAAAATCGATATTTTTTTATGTTATGTTTAACAGTGGCTGTTGTTGGCCTCTGTTTCCTGAAATTGTGATTATTTATTGAATTAATGTATTTACCAGCTTTCTGCTGGTCAGTTGAAGGTGGCATTTGGAGTTGTAAATCAACCTGCACCACTTTCTCCCTAATCTTTGTCAAATGAGCTTGGACTGTAGGAATACACGGTAAGTAATCAAAATGTAGAGTAGGAGGTGGTGACTGTGTGACTGGATGATGTGAAGAAGAAAATGGACTTGAAAACGTGAAGTGAACTGGAGACACACACACTGATGACTGAATAGAAAAGACACACGGGAAGCCACATGGGGATTGACTCAAGTCAAGTTCGGTGCTGGGCTGGAGGTCGCGCTGCTCGCCCCTCACTTAAATCGTGTGCGGTAACTCTGAATTGAGCGAATGAGAACTTACACATCCATAAAACGTTATCTCCAAACCCTGAGCACTCATCTTTGTTTGTAACTCCGTGTTCAAATTCTTAATGTGAATACTTTTCAGCGAAACATCACACTTTCAAATAACCTTACAGTTTTTATATAACTTAATATGAATCTATGAATCAATTTACACTCATCGCCATACTTTAATAATTGTTGTAATGTTAATTTACCCATTCTTAGAGATTTAAAATGTTGAACTTGATGCATTTTACACGCCACACACCCTAATGATACACACTCTACAGTCTCTAGCTGATTATGTGATCTACACACTCCAGACTGGTGCTGCCTTGTCTTGAATTGTGTATAATTTAACCTAAAATGCCCAATCCCGATGCGTGTTAATATCATTTCTTCTCTTCTTGTTCTGCCCCCTTTTCCTATGAATCTCACTCTGCTTTGTACTCTGTACATATGCCTTCCCTTACTGTCAGTGTCCCAAATGATTTGCCACATCTCATCGATTTTTATTTGCATCAGTCTGTTAACTTCTGATTTACTGAATGTTAATTCTAATTCAATAATAGAAGATGTTTAGCTGCTTTTATTGCCAAATCATCAACAATTTTGTTTCCTTTGACTCCTTTATGTGCTGGGACCCATAAAAAACTAACATATCAACTCAAATGCTCTAATTGATATAAAATTTGAAGTACTGTGGCAGACCAGTTTGAAATCGCTCTGCTATACAGTTTAAGCAAAAGAAGATTAAGAGGTGACATAATTGAAGTGTTTAAAATTATGAAGGGAATTCGCCCAGTGGATGGAGACGGTTATTTTAAAATGAGTTCATCAAGAACACGGGGACACAGATGGAAACTTGTTAAGTGTAAATTTTGCATAAACATTAGGAAGTTTTTCTTTACACAAAGAACGATAGACACTTGGAATAAGCTACCAAGTAGTGTGAAAGACAGTAAGATGTCGGGGACTTTCAAAACTCGACTTGATGTTATTTTTGAAGAAATAAGTGGACAGGACTGGCGCTTTGTTGGGCTGAATGGCCTGTTCTCGTCTAGAGTGTTCTAATGTTCTGCACAGCAAATTTCAAAAATGTCCACCCGCAGCACATCAGAGAGGCTAAGAGACACTGCACAGATCAGTCACCGGCACACAGACACACACACGGGAGACTCCAAGGCGAGCGCTGTTAGTATTCATTGATCCAAACTCTGTAGCTGAAATACTGTACTGTGTATGTAAAGTGTAATGTGACTAAAAGTACGTGCTGCACAACTAAATACAGCTGTCATTCAACATGAAACAGCGCCTGGAGAACACTTTACATGCCTTGTGGTGAAAAGAAAACCCGGTGAGTTTTACGGAGGTTGACATTAAAGGTTCACTTGAGAGCTAAAGAGCAGTGCAGATTAACACAGCTCTCTATGTGAATACAAGGTGGTGCAACTCTGGACATCTAAAAGTCAAAATCTCCACTTGCTGCAGGGACAGCAAAATGTTGGTCGTAAATCTGCATCCCTATTAGCCCATCATTGTTATTATTGTTTACATCCCTTCTCAAAAGTACATGGAGATATCGGGTGATATCATCCCCTTCCAATGTGGCTAAATTACAAACATAACACCCCGAGGCGTTTGAGCTAATCTCTGGAGATTTAACCATGCGACACTGGACAAAACATTACCTGCCTTCTCCCTGTATGTGGATTGTAAAACCTGAGGAAATAGGACTATTGACCTACTGTATGCAAAAGTTAAAGACGCATACAGAGCCACCCCGCTGCCTGCGCTTGGGAAAGCAGATCATAACCTGGTCCTGCTTCAGCCTCACTACAAACCAAGAGTGAGGGAGCTACCTACAACCTCACGCTCATTCAGAAAGTGGTCCCCTGAGGCAGAGCAGGATCTGAGAGACTGCTTTGGAATCACGGACTGGGATATCCTGCAGGGGTCACATAGTGAGAACATTGAGGACGTTGTTGACTGCACTACTGACTACATCAACTTCTGTATGGACATTGTAGTTCTAGTAAGAACAGTATGCTGCTATGCTAACAACAAGCCATGGATTACAAGTGACATTAAGGGCCTTTTGAACCAGAAGAAAAGGGCTTTTAAAGGCGGTGATCAGCATGAGCTCAAGCGTGTACAGAAGGAACTCTGAGTCCAGCTCAGGGCGACGAAGGAGCAGTACAGGAGAAAGCTGGAGCAGAAGTTGCAGAATAACAGCATGAAGTGTGGGATGGGATGAAGATCATCACTGGCTGCAGCTAGAAGCAGGGTGCCACCATCGAGAGAGACATGGAGAGAGCAAATCAGATGAACAACTTCTTTCACAGGTTTGACCACCATAACTCACTCTCACCTCAGAGTACTGCACCCTCCATCCATCCTTTCTACTGATACCAGCATAGGAGAGAGTTCCCCCCACCCACAATTACAGCAGCCCAGGTAAGCAGAGAGATGAGGAAACTTTGTGCCAGCAAAGCAATGGGTCCAGATGGAGTATCGCCACAACTGTTGAAGGCATGTGTGTTGGAGCTGGGGAGTCCTCTACAGCGCATCTTTATCTTGAGCCTGGAACAGGGGACAGTCCCGAGGCTTTGGAAAACATCTTGCATCACGCCAGTCCCAAAGGTATCATGTCCTGCAGAGCTGAATGACTGGATTGCCAATACTGATGCTCTGTGCAAGAGAGGACAGAGCCGACTAAACTTCCTTAGATGGCTGGTGTCCTTCAACATCTGCAATAAGATGCTCAGACGTTCTATCAGACGGTTGTGGTGAGCGCCCTCTTCTACGTGGTGGTGTGCTGGGGAGGCAGCATGGACGCCAGGACAAACTGGTGAGGAAGGCAGGCTCTATTGTAGGCATGGAGCTGGACAGTTTGACATCTGTGGCAGAGCCACGGGCACTGAGCAGGCTCCTGTCAATCATGAAGAATCCACTGCATCCACTGAACAGGATCATCTCCAGACAGAGGAGCAGCTTCAGTGACAGACTGCTGTCACCGTCCTGCTCCACTGACAGACTGAGGAGATCGTTCCTCACCCACACTATGCGAATCTTCATTTCCACCCGGGGGAGCAAACGCAAACATTATACAAAGTTATTGTCTGTTATACCTGCATTTTTACCACTCTTTAATTTAATATTGTTTTTTATCAGTATGCTCCTGCTGGAGTATGTGAAATTCCCCTTGGGGATTAATAAAGTATCTATCTATCAATCTATATATCTGGACTTGTTTTAAAAGCCTCTGACTGTCAGTAACATCCCTCCCTCGTGAACACATCTTCAAGGTCAGAATAGGCGATCAGTAAAAGTTGTCTTATTCACAGCACAGTATAATAACAAAACATTTCCTTAAATAAAAATGATGGTTCTCCTGTCTCTATCATTCCTAATCAATCTTCCTGTTACAGGAGCACAATCCCAGTCACCAACACAATTACTGTGTACCCCCCCCCCCTCGCCTCAAACAATCAATAAAAGAACAAATTCAAAGTGATTACTTTAATATTTAATAATTTAAACCCATCAACCTGCAATCAATAGCCATAGCAACAATTGAAAATGTCAGTCAAACGTTTTGATTTGTTACTCATGTGAAACAAGAGGCGTTTACTTTTGATAAATCTTTACAAATCAATGAAAACAGGCAAAGGGATGTGGGGGGTATTTATGAGAAGAGAGCATTATAGTGAGGGAGGAGTCGTGACCCGTAATACTAAAGCTCTTCTTTGCAGTATTAAGGATTCTACCAGTCAGCATATATAAGAGGTATAATTTAGAGTTGTGTGTCTTGACCCTAATTATTATTCAGACACAATCATTTAAAATGTACTGATGACCTACAAACATTCATTTCGCCTGACATTTCCTTCATGCAAATGAAGCTCAATGGATAAGGATTTGAAACGTCAAGTGGACAAGCGCAGTGGAAATTAGCACCTCGTGGTTTGAAGCACTGAGCAGACATATGCAGTTCAAAGGACGCTTTATGAAGCTGCAACCCATTGAAAGCCATATAGTGCCGTACAGTACTTTGTTACATGTCTACCAAACATTTTATATTTAACCCTGTTGTGATATTTTCTAATTTGTATTGATATTACACACTTCGGTCGAGTTCACTGACAGACTGAAATGACAATTCAGGTAGTTGCTGGCAATTAATATTTGTTACTGGTTTGCAGTAATTTAGTTTGTCTGATACTTTAGGTCAAATATATATTATTTTATTTTACATATTATACATATTACGAATTTCACAGTGAAATGTATTAAATTTTGTATCTGAGTAGTTGTAGACACTAATGACACTGGTGTCATTATAAATGAGGACTGGCCTTGGTACGACAGGCTGGTGTAAGAAATACGGGTGAGAAAATCCAAATGACAGTAGACACGATTAGATGTCTGGCCATGGGAAGTGCCGCTATTAACTCCACAGTTGGTATAACTTTGCTTTTGTAAACTCTCCTTTCCAAATATCGAAGTAAGGATTAACTTCAAATGTAATCTGTATTTAGAAAGTACTTTAATTCATTTTGCTGTGGTTTGTAAACTACAGTGACCAGATTTTTCTGGGGGCAACCTGGGAGACCAGGCGGGGGGCCGAAAGAGCTATGGGGAGCGTTAATTAATGCTAAAGTTCCTAAGGAAGAAATAGATGGACAACCTACAGGAGTGTTGTTAGACATGGCCAAGAAAAAGGGGCTTCTGGATAAGTCCGGTGGAATAAAGAAGCGAGTGGCGAAGGCAGAAGTACATTCACTTCTTACCTTTGCTGAGTGGGAGAAATTGAGCAAAAAGCGCGAAGAAACCGGTTCCTCTTCGTCTTCGGAGAGTTCCTCAGAGGAGGAGGAGGAAGAGAGGGGGAAAAGCAAAAGCAAGAGGAAGCATAAGAAAGGACGAAAGAAAGCCAAGGGCAAAGGGAAAGGGAAAAACAAAGGTAGGACCTTATACCCCGTCGAAGAGCTAGAACGCGCAGCACGAGATTGTTTTTGGGGGGGGCAAGCACAAGTGAGAGCCCTAACTTGGCACGATGCAGACATTCGACCTTTTATATCGGTAACCATCCATTGGGAAACTAAAAATAAACAAATAGTCAGGGCTCTCATCGATACTGGTGCGGAGGCCACATTAATATATGGGGATCCAATCAAATTGACTAAGGGAGATCGAATAGTGCAATTGTTAATAATACCAGTTCACATGGTATTAGTGTTCCACTAAAACTAGACAGCAAGAAAACATAACGTGTCCAGAGAACCAGCTTTGCAACATCCTCAACATTACGACCGGGGAAGGATGTAAGGCATATAGTTCCTCGCTGACAATAACCGGACTCCAATATAAATCACGTATTAATATTGAGTGCTTTGGAAATCTAAACGTCAGCTGGACGTCTGAGGTTCACTGGTGTGTAGAGTCTTGGACAAATACAAGTGACAGACCCTGGAAAACGACAAACAGAAATTGTTCGATGAATAAGACGTCCGGCACCTTTAATAGTAACAAGACGGGCCCTATAGTATGGTGGAACGGAACTCAAATTGTAAATCGCACCATCATGCTGGCAGTGATTGTATGGGTTAAAACCCCAATAGTAAAACAATCACACGTGGAACCCATAATTGACACATGTATACTTGTTTCTACAACAGTGAAAAGGACTAAGGTCACGTGGCAAGTGACGTTTCCACTGATACCACAGTGCAAACGTGCTAAACGAGCATGGTATGACATTCTCTTAGGAGGGGTGGGCACCACCCTAGGAACTTTAAATACCATAGATAATGAAATAACTGCAAATAAGCTTGAAAACGTAGGACAGCATACTCACAAGGTGGCCGACCAAATGGCTAGGTGGTTACCTCAGTCTGTAGTCTCTCACCAACAAACGGTACAGTGGGAGAAACAAGCTTCAAAATGGATGATTACAGATAGTAATGACACTCGCTGATACACCACAGTTAGGTTATTTTTTAACAAGGGGGCAATTACTTTTTCACACAGGGCCATGTAGGTTTGGATTTTTTTT
>JANRMT010062791.1:193194746-193208237 GCA_026402145.1 Polypterus bichir lapradei
TCAGAAACATTTTGTGTGACAAACATGCAAAAGAATAAGAAATCAGGAAGGGGGCAAGTAGTTTTTCACACCACTGTATGTTATGTCCAGGGTAACCCTCATGCCTTCATTTCTCACAGCAGTTCCTCCATCTGACTTCCCTTTGTTAATGAAATGACATCCTCTTCTCTTCTGTATCTCTGTGCTTCCCCTTCAGCAAGTTATTCATAGCTTTGGACCAGGTTATCATGCAGATGATGCTTAGATCTATTTCAGTGTTAAAAGTGACACTTCATCAAATCTTTCTCAGCTCACAACTTACCTCAGTAAAATTAAATTAAAATTAAAACTTGAACAGAGCAAAACATTTTAAAATTAAATTCCAACATAACTGAACTCCTGCAAAGTGGCACTAAAGTGTAACTTAAGAAAACAAGCTCCTCTTCAGCCATTCTTGGTGATGATCTCAGCAGACCTTCTTTTACTGCAAAGAATCTCAGTGTCACTTTGATTCCTCCTTTTCTTATTTCACCCATGTAAGCCATATTAAAAAACTTTCACCTGTTTCACATTCCTTATTTTTGCTCATTCCACTCCTTTTCTAATGCTGAGAATCTTGTCCCTGCTTTTATCACATCCCACATTGATTATTGTAAGTCACTACTGACAGGTGCCACTTCTAATCTTATATCACAGCTCCACCTGATTCAAAACTCAACTGCAAAAGTCCTGACACAGACTAGCAACAGCGAGCACATCCCAGCCATCCTGCTGCACCTTCACTGGTCCCTGTATCTTACAGGATTGAACATCAAATTCTGTTCTTGGCCTGCCCATTAAGTTCCTCTCATTCTGTGCCCCTCACTAACCTGCACTCTGTGGGTGACAGCAGGGCCTTCAGTTGTATATAGTACCCTGACTGTGGAATGACCTCCTGAAATTAATGACATCAGCTGACTCCATTCATTTGTTTTTAACTCATTTGTTTAGGAAGACATTAAACAGACCTGACATTCTGTCCCTTCTTTCAGTTTACCCCATCTGTCTGTTCAGGTATTCAGGGTTTGAATTTTTGTCACAATTTTTGTTATTTGTTCAAGAATCCATTCATCCATCTATTATCCTACCCGCTATATCCTAACTACAGGGTCACAGGGATCTGCTGGAGCCAATCCCAGTCAACATTGGGCACAAGGCAGGAACAAATCCCGGGCAGGGCACCAGCCTACCGCAGGGCACACACATACCAAGCACACACTAGGGACAATTTAGGATCGCCAATGCACCTAACCTGCATGTCTTTGGACCCTGGGAGGAAACCCACACAGACACGGGAGAACACGCAAACTCCACGCAGGGAGGACCTGGGAAGCAAACCCAGACGGGTCTCCTAACTGCGAGGCAGCAGCACTACCCACTGCGCCACCGTCCCGCCCTTGTTAAAGATTGTATACCCTGTATTTGTCTTCTGCGGTGGGTTGGCACCCTGCCCGGGGTTTGTTTCCTGCCTTGCACCATGTGTTGGCTGGGATTGGCTCCAGCAGACCCCCTTGTGCCTGTAGTTAGGATATAGCAGGTTGGATGATGGATGGATGTATTTATCTTTATTTAGTGAAGATATTATTTGCAGCCAGTTTTATATAGGTCCTGTTATTCTTTCTGAATTTTGGGCATAGGAAGGGTGCTATATAAATAAATTGTTTTCTTATTAGTATTTTTATTTTTTTTTCTTTTGATGACCCCATCATTTATGACAAAAATGAGAGTAGTTCTATATAAGGCAATTAATATACAGTAATCCCTCCTCGATCGCGGGGGTTGCGTTCCAGACCCCACCGCAATAGGTGAAAATCCGCGAAGTAGAAACCATATGTTTGTATGGTTATTTTTATATATTTTAAGACCTTATAAACTCTCCCACACGGTTTATAAATATTCCCCGCAGAGTTATACAGCATAATCCCTTTGTATTCTCTTAGATATTAGGTAAGATTCATTGAAATTATGTATATAAACACACTGTTTATACACAGTAAAACCTAAATATTATTTTTAAGATATTGAGGGTCTCCGATATCACATATGTTACAGCCATTACGATAGACAGGCCACCAGCAATAAATACGTACAATGCAAGAAAAATAGTATACAGTAAATGTGTGTACAGTGACACTAAACGTACGTACATACATGTACTAAGTACTGTAAGTAGAAAATGAATTATGGTTACTCACCAACAATGACACAATGACTTGTCCGATAACAATGAGTTTAATTTTACTGCACAACAAAGGAGAGCGTTCCAGTTCTTCCAAAGTAGCCACTTCAGGCGATTGTGTAGCACTGCCGTTGTTCTTCTTCTGGCAGTCTTCAATCCAAATCCCTAAGGCAGATTCCATCCAGACTACTGCTTTATTACATTCGTTTGCAACTCGTTTTGCACCCTGATTAAAAGGACACTGCGGCCGTAGATCTTATATTCCTTTCCTACTTTTTAAATAAAAAGAATCGTAGCCTTCAACAAATCCAAAACGTTTACCTTTTCGGCAATTGTTAACATCTTCCGTTTGCGCTTGGGCACGGTCCCTGAAGCAGTAGCAAATCGTTTTGGAGCCATAATGAAGGGCTTGACTATGCACAAAGATAAACACTAAAGAGCACAACTCTTTACACAGCGAAACACATTGATGCTGAATGAGCGAGACGAGACTTCCTGGTTAACGCTGCATTCAGCACGCAGGAACTTAACTGCGTGCTCTGATTGGTTAGCTTCTCAGTCAGAAGAACTTAACTGCGTGCTCTGATTGGTTAGCTTCTCAGTCATCCGCCAATAGCGTCCCTTGTATGAAATCAACTGGGCAAACCAACTGAGGAGGCATGTACAGGAAGTAAAAAGACCCATTGTCCGCAGAACCCGCAAAGCAGCGAAAAATCTGCGTTATATATTTAGTTATGCTTTCATATAAAATCTGCGATAGAGTGAAGCCGCGAAAGTCGAAGCGCGATATAGCGAGGGATTACTGTATAGCATAATTCAGTGTAGAATATGTATTACCGTATTCTTCACATTCATGTTTAAAAATATTAGATTGGCTTAAATGTTTATTCTAAATTGGTTTAGAATAATATTGTATACATGCATAGTATATTTTAAAAAATGTAATAACTTTTATTATTAACATTTTACTAAACTCTAACATGGTGCAAACATTGTAATTATATTGTAAATTTTGTTTCATGAATGTAAATGAAAAACTGTTTTCAATTAACACAGATCTTGATGATTTTAATTTTGTCGACATGTTAATTGGTTCCCACAGACCCGAACACAATGACTTGGCAAATGATTTGAACTCCTTTTGACGCGTATTGGGGTCCATTGTCTAATATTAATGTCTCTGCAATGCCATGTCTAGCGAAGGCTGCTTTCAGCTTGCGTATCACAGTTGCTGATGTGGTGGTGTGAAGTTTGTCTAATTCATAATATCTGCTATAGTACTCAACAGTTACAAGGTAGTTTCCATTGTTCCATGTGATTCTTGATTTCTCCATATTCAGCAGCTCTTCCTTTAGTCGACTTCGCAAGGCAAGGGGAATCCTTCTTGGCAGGTACACTACTGGAACTGCTGCGGGGTCAAGGTGAATACTACACTCCCCAGAGAAGTGTAGTAGAAATCTGGTGTGCAAATAAAAGCATAGCGTTTGTGAACAATTGGGATGATTTTTGGGAAAGGCCTGGATTTTTCAGAAGTGATGGTCTTCATCCTAACTGGAGGGGATCTTATGCATTATCCCAAAATATGGCAGCAAAACTGCCTTATTGACTGATTAGAGCACCATCCAGGCCATAGTCATGTGATCTTAAATCACAGACTGTTGTTTATCCCACCTGTTATTTTCCTGAAGCTGTTACCCAAAACCCTTGTTGTGGGGTATCCAGTAAATTTAGTCTTGATACAAACCCTGAATTAATTAATAATCAAAAAATAAACTGTATAATTAGACCAACGGATAAAACCAGACCCTCCACCAGGGGCATCTGTAATAGAAATTTACTTCAAATTAAAAAATATATCACCAGTTCAGAAAGAACCATGCAGTTTTAAATGTTGTTTATTGAACATTCGCTCTCTTGGCACTAAAGCTGTTTTGGTAAATGGCATTATATTAAGTACAAAATCTGATCTGTGTCTTCTCACTGAAACCTGGCTTAGTAAATATGACACTGTTCCCCTAGCTGAGGCATCACCAGATGGATACTCGTTCCTTCATAAGTCTAGAGATTCTGGTCGAGGAGGAGGCCGTGGAATAATTCATTGTAACAATGCAAATCATTTCTAAAAATTTAGGCAACTTTACATCCTTTGAGGCATTCATTTTAAATATTAAAAGAGATTCCAACACAGTTATAGTGCTAGTCTACAGACCACCTGGGCCATATTCATTGTTCATGACAGAATTTGGCAACCTTTTATCTGATTTGGCTATAAATTATGATCACATAGTACTGATGGGGGATTTTAATGTACACATTGATGTGGAAACTGACACTTTTAGCAAATGTTTTACTTATTTCTTAAATTCAGTATGATTTTGTCAGATTGTCAAAGGTCCAACTCATAATCATAACCACACATTAGGTTTAATTATAACTTATAAATTTGAAATTCTAAATTTAAATATACTCCATTAAATGAAGTTATTTCCAATCACTACTTAATTACATTTGATTTAGTCCTGCCCTTGCCAACGCACTCACAGATTAAAACAAAGACAGTACGACATCTAGATTGTAATTCTGGTTCAAAATTTATAGATACCTTGAGTAAGTCGAGTGTAATTGTGGAAAACCATTTAGATCAGTTAACATCAAATGTAAATGTGGAAAACAATTTAGATCGGCTAACATCACATTATAATGTGACCTTGAGAGATGCTGTGGACACAGTGGCTCCCCTTAAAACAAAAGTGATCAAAGCACATAGAAACTCTCCCTGGTTTAATGAAAACACATGAGCTCTTAAATTAGAGTGTCGAAAACTGGAGCACAGATGGAGAACAACAAAGCTACATGTCTTTCAAATTGCATGGACAGAGAGTGTTAATAAATATAAAAAGCCCTCTTTAAAGCTCGCTCAGAATACTATTCTACAATAATAGATAGCAATAATAAAAATCCTCGGGTACTGTTTAAAACAGTGGCTAAATTAACAAATGGGAATTCAGATCAACAGTGCAAAATACCAACAGATATTAGCAGTACAGCCTTTATGAACTCCTTTAATGAGAAAATTAAAAAATATAAGATCCCAGATCTCTGCATCACAGTACAAACCAAATACTAGCTTAGCAGGCCCTGTCTCACATTGCATTCAGCACTTTAATAATTTTAATCCTATAACTGAGCAGGAAGTCTTAACTTTAATTTCTAAAATGAAGCCCACTAATTGTTCCCTAGATCCAGTGCCAACAAAACTAGTAAAAAGTGCAATGGATGTTCTTGAAGCGCCTATTCTAAACATCAATAGTTCATTATTGCATGGCACAGTACCTGATACACTAAAAGTGTCAGTCATTAAACCTTTACTTAAAAAGTCAGACCTAGACCCACACATACTAAATAATTATAGGCCTATTTCAAATTTACCGTTTCTCTCTAAAATACTAGAAAAAGTAGTCGCCAGTCAGCTTCAGTCACACCTTACGCATTACAATTTATTTGAGAAATTCCAGTCTGGTTTTCGCACTGGTCATAGTACAGAAACGGCACTAACACGGGTTGTAAATGACATTCTGATATGCTCTGATGAAGGAAACTCCACTGTAATTATGTTGTTGGACTTAAGTGCAGCATTTGACACCATTAACCATTTTATTTTACTGCACAGGCTAGAAAATGATGTTGGGCTTACAGGCCCCGTGCTCGCTTGGTTTAGTTCTTATTTATCAAATTGATTCCAATAGGTACAGAAATGTGCTGACAGTACTCCATCGTTATACACAGAAGTTCAATATGGTGTCCCGCAGGGCTCAGTACTGGGACCTTTACTGTTGTCACTTACATGCTTCCACTGGCATTTCTCATTAGGAAACATAATGTTAATTTTCACTCGTATGCAGATGACACCCAGTTATACCTTTCATTTAAATCAAATGAAGTTTCTCAGATGTTGTCTTTAATTAGTTGTGTTAGTGAATTAAAGGAGTGGATGAATGAGAACTACTTGTCTTTAAATACAGATAAAACGGAGATGTTAATTGTTGGAGGGAATGACGCTGATCATAACAATATTTTGTCATCATTTAACTCAGTTGGAATCCCAATTAATTGTACTGAATCAGCCAGCAATCGAGGAGTTATCTTTGACTCTAGCATGTCATTTAAAGCACATATTACAAAGTTGTCCAAAACATGTTTCTTCCATCTTAAAAATGTTAGGAAATTAAGGCGCTTTCTAAATAAACAGGATTCTAAGAAATTAATTCATGCATTTATCTCTAGTAGGATTGACTACTGCAATGCGGTGTTCACTGGCTGTTCAAACTACAGTATTCTCTATATAGCTTCCAGTTAATCCAAAATGCGGCTGCAAGAATTATTACAAGAACAAGAAAATATGAACACATAACTCCAGTTCTTAAATCCTTACACTGGCTCCCGATTAAGTTTTGGGCAGATTTCAAAATCCTCCTTTTAACATATAAAGCATTAAATGGCCAAGGTCCTGCTTACTTGTCTAAACTTATCATGACTTACAAACCTGAGCTCACATTAAGATCTCAAAATGCCGGTCTGCTTATGATTCCGAGGATTAATAAAATAACAGTGGGAGGTTGAGCTTTTAGTTACAGGGCCCCTAAACTGTGGACTGGTCTGCCTGCTTCTATAAGAGATGCCCCATCGGACTCAGCCTTTAAATCCCGACTGAAGACTCACTACTTCAGTTTAGCATATCCTAATTAGAGCTGCTGATTAACTGTACATGCTGCATCTGTGTTGTTAGTCATTAGCACTTAAACATAAGTAACATGATAGTTAGTTATAATTGAATACTAACCCTCACCTATTCTGTGTCTCTTCTCGGTACTTAAATGTGGCAATTGGTGCCATGGCCCACCTTCCAAGTTGTTTTGCTTGCATATGGTAAAGTCATCCCTGGTGGAGGATCGCAGGAATCATGGGAAAGAAGGGTCCTTTCATCGGATTGGCTGGCCCAGCGCTGTTTCAGCCATGGAATGGCCAAATGGGGGAGGCAGCTTAATGGATGAGGTCTCCAGGACTCTACTGTAAAAATATCCAAATCGTATTATGTGATATCATCTACTGTTAAATTCTGCTCCGTACTTCTACATTTTTTTATTTTTATATTGTATTGAGGATTTGTTCTGTTATGTGTATTGTATTGTATTATATTGATCCCCTTCTTTTTGACACTCACTGCATGCCCAACCTACTTGGAAAGGGGTCTCTCTTTAAACTGCCTTTCCCAAGGTTTCTTCCATTTTTCCCTACAAGGTTTTTTGGGAGTTTTTCCTTGTCTTCTTAGAGAGTCGAGGCTGAGGGGCTGTCAAGAGGTAGGGCCTGTTAAAGCCCCTTGGGGCTATACAAAAATAAACTGTATTGTATTGTAACAGACCAATGCCCTTAAAAACGTCAGCCAACTCTTCTTTTATCGACTGTATGTCAGCTGGTGAGGTCACTGCTAGGACTACCTTAATCAAATCCAAATCTAGACATGCCTTTAGCCCTAACACTGGAGGTTCCTTTGTCTCTATAACAGTCAGTCAGTCATTGTCCAACCCGCTATATCCTTACACAGGGTCATGGGGGTCGGCTGGAGCCAATCCCAGCCAGCATAGGGCACAAGGCAGGAACAAATCCCTGGGCACACACCAAACACACACTAGAGACAATTTAGGATCGCCAATGAGCCTAACCTACATGTCTTTGGACTTGGGAGGAAACCGGAGCCCTGGAGGAAACCGACGCAGACACGGGAAGAACATGCAAACTCCATGCAGGGAGGACCCGGGAAGCGAACCCAGGTCTCCTTACTGTGAGGCAGAAGCGCCACTGTGCCACCCATCTCTATAACATAGAAATCCAAAACCCTGCTGCGCTCTTTGTATTTCCAATGCAGCATACATGTACCTCTTACTATAAGCTGCTCACAGTTTGTATTGCATTCACTCAGTAGACTATTGTACACACTCACAGGAATTACATTAACTTATGTACTGGTGTCTAATCTAAATTTAAGTTTTTCACCTTGCTTTCCTATTGCCATGTCTGCAAAGGCTTGTTCAGCTTCAGTTTGTTCCTTTCTCACTGCATCAATAAACAGCTCGTCTTCCTCTTTATCTGAGGCATCACACACTGCATGCACGGGTTTACCTTTCCCAGTCCTGCAAACTTTAGCGAAGTGGTTCAACTTACTACATTTTTTACACTGTCTTCCTTTAGCTGGACATTGACTCTTTCCACTGTGTGCTTTGTTTCCGCAGTAGCTGCACTTCTCAATATGCTCGTATGTATCAATCGCTTCATATTCTTTTGCTGCCTTCTCAATTGTGTAATGCGCTCTTTGGAGTCCTTGCTTGTTGTCCACGTACTGCGTTCACAGTTGGTTCACGTGAGCTGTTTGGGGTGCCTGCATCGAAGGTTCTCAGCTGTGCTTGTGCTATCTCGTGCGATCTTGCAATGTCCACAGCTTTGTTTAATGTTGGCTCAGACCCTGCGCTTAAAAGTTTCTCTCGCACTTTCGTTGAATTTACACCAAACACTATTCTATCCCTGACTATTTCATCTTCGTTTGCATAAGCACAGTCCTTCACCAGCAATTTGAACTCCGTTACAAAGTGATCAAAAGTCTCGTTTATCCCCTGCGTCTTCTCATTAAATTTGTATCTCACGAATATTGTATTCGTCTTAGGCATGACATACGCATCAAAGCAGTCATAATAAGTTTTCAGTACCTTGGCTTCCTTCTGGGTGACAGTCCGTGTGTTGAAAATGACTCTTCCTTTTTCCCCAGTCCACAGGAGCAGGTAGTTGCATTTCTCACTCTCGTCTTTGCCTTTTAGTGACCCAGAAAACATCAGCTCCACGTGTTGTCGGAACTTTTTCCATTCTCCTGGCAGGTTAAGAGAATCCCAGTCAATTCTTGGCGAGGGAACTGCAGCAAAATCCATGACTGTCCTCTGTTCTGACACCATGTCTTGTTTTCACAAATTGTGCAAAATTAAATGATGGCAATCAAGGTCCTTTTTTCTGCCGCCTTCCTTATGACATACAGTGGTGTGAAAAACTATTTTCTTATTCTTTTGCATGTTTGTCACACAAAATGTTTCTGATCATCAAACACATGTAACCATTAGTCAAATATAACACAAGTAAACACAAAATGCAGTTTTTAAATGATGGTTTTTATTATTTAGGGAGAAAAAAAATCCAAACCTACATGGCCCTGTGTGAAAAAGTAATTGCCCCCTTGTTAAAAAATAACCTAACTGTGGTGTATCACACCTGAGTTCAATTTCCGTAGCCACCCCCAGGCCTGATTACTGCCACACCTGTTTCAATCAAGAAATCACTTAAATAGGAGCTGCCTGACACAGAGAAGTAGACCAAAAGCACCGCAAAAGCTAGACATCATGCCAAGATCCAAAGAAATTCAGGAACAAATGAGAACAGAAGTAATTGAGATCTATCAGACTGGTAAAGGTTATAAAGCCATTTCTAAAGCTTTGGGACTCCAGCGAACCACAGTGAGAGCCGTTATCCACAATTGGCAAAAACATGGAACAGTGGTGAACCTTCCCAGGAGTGGCCGGCTGACCAAAATTACCCCAAGAGCGCAGAGACGACTCATCCGAGAGGTCACAAAAGACCCCAGGACAACGTCTAAAGAACTGCAGGCCTCACTTGCCTCAATTAAGGTCAGTGTTCACGACTCCACCATAAGAAAGAGACTGGGCAAAAATGGCCTGCATGGCAGATTTCCAAGACGCAAACCACTGTTAAGCAAAAAGAACATTAGGGCTCGTCTCAATTTTGCTAAGAAACATCTCAATGATTGCCAAGACATTTGGGAAAATACCTTGTGGACTGATGAGACAAAAGTTGAACTTTTTGGAATGCAAAAGTCCTGTTACATCTGGCGTAAAAGGAACACAGCATTTCAGAAAAAGAACATCATACCAACAGTAAAATATGGTGGTGGTAGTGTGATGGTCTGGGGTTGTTTTGCTGCTTCAGGACCTGGAAGGCTTGCTGTGATAGATGGAACCATGAATTCTACTGTCTACCAAAAAATCCTGAAGGAGAATGTCCGGCCATTTGTTCGTCAACTCAAGCTGAAGCGATCTTGGGTGCTGCAACAGGACAATGACCCAAAACACACCAGCAAATCCACCTCTGAATGGCTGAAGAAAAACAAAATGAAGACTTTGGAGTGGCCTAGTCAAAGTCCTGACCTGAATCCAATTGAGATGCTATGGCATGACCTTAAAAAGGCGGTTCATGCTAGAAAACCCTCAAATAAAGCTGAATTACAACAATTCTGCAAAGATGAGTGGGCCAAAATTCCTCCAGAGCGCTGTAAAAGACTCATTGCAAGTTATCGCAAACGCTTGATTTCAGTTATTGCTGCTAAGGGTGACCCAACCAGTTATTAGGTTCAGGGGGCAATTACTTTTTTCACACAGGGCTATGTAGGTTTGGATTTTTTTTCTCCCTAAATAATAAAAACCATCATTTAAAAACTGCATTTTGTGTTTACTTGTGTTATATTTGACTAATGGTTAAATGTGTTTGATGATCAGAAACATTTTGTGTGATAAACATGCAAAAGAATAAGAAATCAGGAAGGGGGCAAATAGTTTTTCACACCACTGTAAGCTGCATGGCCACAACGCCAAATGCAATAACTTTTACACAAACTGGGACAGCAGCTCCTCAAGACGAAGGTAACAATGCTTAGCACAATAAGGAAAAATAATCCAGAGCTCCCATCTCAACTGCTGGCCACACAGAAGACGCCACTGAAGACTTTCACGTTTGTCTAAACAAATGGCACATCTTTGGAGCACAATGTGATCTGCACAGGGATAGGAGATTCCATGGCTAGAAATGATAATGGACTATAATGCTACAAAAAAAGGAATGAAGAATTTAGACAACACATTATGCTGGATGCTAGCCACAGGCAATTTTTTCAACATATTGAACATCTCAGAAAAAAATACTTTTGTCACCTCGACAACCTTGAACCAAGACTAGAATAGGGAGAAGGAAACAGAGCCTTCTCGAGGAGCAGGTAAACCATTAGTGACACCTCACATGCTACTGGGACGACATGTGCCAAAGACCCCAGCATGTACAGCCATTGTGTCGATTCAACAGTCCAATCCACAGGGGAAAAAATGATGGCACTCATAGTGTGTATGCATAGTGAGTGTGTTTGTGTGTTTCACTGAGTGAACTGTACAGTTATTACAGTATTGTGTAGAAAATGAAAATATTCAGTTCTGCTTGATAAACAAATAGAATTTGATCCGAGGGTAAAGAGTAAACAGGTTATTTACATTGCTTGTTAAAATAAAGTGACCATCTGATTTAAAAAAAAAAGTCCCTCAATAGTACATACGTAGCAAAAATGTAATCATTAGTTGAGATTCAACACAATTATTTTTCATGCTTCTCAAAGAGAAATTAAAATACGATGTTTGTAAACTACTGCATTTGTGAAGGACTGAAGTGCAGGGCTATCCAAAACCATCATTGAGTCTATTTCAGAAATGTGTGTAGTGACAATAAAAACACAATATTACATTAAAATATACTGCTCAAAAAAATTAAACGAACACTTTTTAATCTGAGTATAGCATCAAGTCAATGAAACTTGTGGGCTATTGATCAGGTCAGTTAAGTAGCAGAGGGGCTTGTTTATCAGTTTCTGCTGCTTTGGTGCACTAGAGGGGGCACAATGAGACGACCCCCAAAACAGGAATGAATGGTTTAACAGGTGGAGGGAGGCCAGTAACATTTTTCCCTCATCATCTGTTTTGTCACTCAATTTGCATTTGGCTACAGTCAGTGTCACTACTGGTAGCATGAGGCCATACCTGGACCCTACAGAGGTGGCACAGGTAGTCCAACTTCTCCAGGATGGCACATCAATATGTGGCATTTCACGAAAGTTTGCTGTGTCTCCCAGCACAGTCTCAAGGGCATGGAGGAGATTCCAGGAGACAGACAGTTACTCAAGGAGAGCTGGACAGGGCCAGAGAAGGTCCTGAACCCATCTGCAGGACCGGAGGAACAGGATGAGCACTGGCAGAGCCTACAAAATGACCTCCAACAGGCAGGCCACCTCTGACAAAAAGAAATAGACTTCATGAGGGTGGCCTGAGGGCTCAGCGTTCTCTCATGGGCCCCGTGGAGCTTGATTGGCATTTGCCATAGAATACCAGAATTGGCAGGTCCACCACTGGCAGTCACCCTGTGCTTTTCACAGATGAGAGCAGGTTCACCCTGAGCACATGTGGCAGATGTGAAAGGGTCTGGAGAAGCCGTGGAGAACGTTATACTGCCTGTAACATCGTTCAGCTGGCTGGTTTGTTTGTGGGTGAGTGATGGTCTGGGGAGGCATATCCATGGAGGGACGCACAGACCTCTACAGGCTAGACAATGGCACCTTAACTGCCATTAGGTATCGGGATTAAATCCTTGGACCCATTGTCAGACCCTATGTATTTTATGTCATTTCCAGGGCAACCCTCATGAATTAATTTATCTCTTATATATATTTCTCTTCTGGTTCGTCCTGCTTCCACCTCAAAACCGGTCCTACTCACACACAGCCGACACTGCATTTCGCTGCCCGCATCTCCTCTTTAAAACCGGTCCCACCCATGCGCACGCGACACGGCATTTCTCGATTCCTATTCGTCCTCTTCTAAACCCTTCCCCACGCAGCCTGCGGCCTCCCGTACACCTTGCTATTTTCATTATACTGCGACGGTTGTTTCCTAAGCCTTTGTTATAAAATGAACGACAGTATCTTCCCTGTCGACGGGTTTTTGTACGTCATCTCTATTCCGCGATCCGGTAACTGTCTGTTCCTATTAGTGGTTTATTTTTTGACACAAACGGCTGAGGAAGGCAATGCACTCTCACTACTACATAGGGCAGTAGATTCCGTTGCTTCACATTGGGACAGATTTGGAGACGTTCTTCCTGTTGTTCTTTCCAACGCAAATCAAGTTATCAAAACAAGTCAGGAGTACTATCAATGCATGGCAACATCTGGAGTTTATGGTGGTGAAGCTGAAATTCAAGCTCTTTCAGAGATTCTCCATGCTACCATTGTCATTTACTTCAAACACAACCCCAACATCTCGCCTTGCATTTACAATTCTGGAAATGATCTCTCCATTTACCTTCTGTACTCAGGACAACTGGACAATGGTCACTATGAAGCCCTCCTACCGATTCCAATCATGTCTCCA
>JANRMT010062791.1:193210007-193227759 GCA_026402145.1 Polypterus bichir lapradei
AGAGAGAGAGAGAGAGAGAGATATGACAACAACACTCATATCAATGACAAAACAATTACATTAGCAATCATGTTACGTTATTTCTAAAATATTTCCTTTTCTTTTTCATAACTTCTTTAACACACTACTTCTCCGCTGCGAAGCGCGGGTATTCTGCTAGTCTATAATAATAAAAGGCAAAGCCCTCACTGACTGACTGACTGACTGACTGACTGACTGACTGACTGACTCACTGAGTCATCACTAATTCTCCAACTTCCCATGTAGGTAGAAAGCTGAAATTTAGCAGGCTTATTCCTTACAGCTTACTTACAAAAGTTAAGCAGGTTTCATTTCGAAATTCTACACGTAACGGTCATAACGGTCGACAACGTCCGACATGTTGAACTTTCTTATTTATGGCCCCATCTTCACGAAATTTGGTAGGCGGCTTCCCTGCACTAACTGAAACCGATGTACTTACTTATTTCGATGGTATGATGCCACTGTCGGCCGCCATATTGAACTTTCCAACGTCACCAATTTTCAAACTTCCCGTGTAGGTAGAAGGCTGACCCCATCTTCACGAAATTTGGTAGGTGGCTTCCCTGCGCTAACCAAAACCAATTTACATACTTATTTCGGTGGTATGACGCCACTGTCGGCTGCCATATTGAATTTTCCAAACATCACTAATTCTCCAACTTCCCGTGTAGGTAGAATGCTGAAATTTGGCAGGGCCGTTCCTTACAGCTTACTTACAAAAGTTAAGCAGGTTTTATTTCGAAATTCTACGCGTAATGGTCATAACGGTCAACAACGTCCGCCATGTTGAACTTTCTTATTTATGGCTCCATCTTCTCGAAATTTGGTAGGCGGCTTCCCTGCACTAACCGAAACCAATGTACGTACTTATTTCGATGGTATGATGCCACTGTCGGCCGCCATATTGAACTTTTCAACAGTCTTTGTTACTTATGGACCCATCTTCAAGAAATTTGGTACACGGGTTCCCAACGCTAACTGAATCCTACTTACGTACATATATACTTCCATAGCCTGCAGCTCGGTCACCGTGTGAGGCGGCGTTGGGTCCCCCATCCCAACACCTCCCACGTTGTTGGATGCCTCACTATATAAGCCCGTCCGTCGCTCCAGTCTCTACATTCCCTTCCTTGCTTCGCCACGGGATTCACGTCTCCCTACTGATAACTACAGCCTTTTTGTTTAATCCACGGCTTCTCCGCTGTTTTATTGTTTGTTTATTACAATTATAGTTATTGTATAGGTATTTTACACTTACTTTACATTGCTCAGGTACCCATTTCCTTTATCATTCCAACCCCCATTACCATGTCTATCGAGATCATCACTATCGATCAAAGAACTATCACTTACCGAGTGGTTTCCATGCCCAGAGATACCACCTACCTTTTCCATTCTCTTTGTTACATATTGCACGGCCATATCAGGCTCACTCTTGATATCCGGAGGAACATTGTGTCTTATGTATTGAATGACTGGGACAGGTTCAAGGTGTGGACTTATGACAGTACAGGAGATAATTATACTACACAGGAGCACTAGAAGAGTGAAATGCTTAAGCCCTTCACCTATGGTTCTGCATGTGAGTTGATGGCTGCCGCTGAATTGTTCGGTTGTCGCTTTCAAGTGTACCGAAATGGCCAAATATTTTACACCTTTCGACAACCGCCAATGCCTCTTAAACATCTTACATTCACAGGTGATGATTTCAGTAGTGGACACTTTGATGTTTATGAATGTTTAAACTCTCAACAGCTGGATGTGATTTTATCGCTGAAACCAGTTTTGTGCTTACAACGTTTGACAGATGCCGAATGTCACTTCAATACAACAAATCCTGCAAATACTGTCATAATTGAAACAAACCATGAAACTCAAACCGATTATGACAGCAGCAATCCAAGCTGTGAGATTTGAGACAAGATTACTGTTCACATGGCCAACTGTAAGTTGCATGCTCAAGAGTAAGCTCAGCGCACAGCTTGGTCATGTTACAACCGTAGGGCCGAACTGACAAAATGGTATACAAAGAGATCCTTAACAAATAATTATTGGCATATTTTCCCTCAGTTTAAAAAGGTTAAATTTTCTCCTTAATAAAAATTTTAAGGCAGTACTTCGCCGCTGCAAAGCGCAGGTATTTTGCTAGTCTATGATATATCATTAATTTAAAAAGAACAAATTGGTATTACTGGGCTCCTTTCAAAAAAACATTGGGGGGGCGCTATTAAAATCGTTATGAAAACTCGGGTCGCTAATACGTAAAGGTTAAAAAAACGCTGCTTTATAGAGACATTGGCTGGCACAAAAATTTACAACATGTTCCCGATAAAAGAACCGCCAACCGAATCAATGAGGAATATATTTAGTATTTTGCACTGCAGCGGCAAGCTATTCCAACAGTACGTCGTAGATGCGTATGTTAAAACAGAGGGCGTGCGTCTCAACTATCTCATATTACATCAACAAGATCTGCACGTGGAACAACACAATGGGCTATCAGACGCACAGCATGCAAAGGCTGAAAATAACAATGTACGTGTAGGCAAAATGATCATATTACCGTCCACATTTGCAGGAAGTCCAAGATACATGCAACAAAACTATCAGGATGCCATGGCCATAGTACGTACATTCGGAAAGCCCGATTTATTTATCACTTTCACATGCAATCCTGCATTAGAAATTCTACATGCACTGTCAGATACCCAAAGACCAGAGCACAGACCTGATATTGTAGTACGAGTCTTTTGAATTAAGCTGCAGGAATTACTTACAGACATTCTACAACAACATCGTTTTGGGGTTGTCATATCATATATTTACCTAATCGAATTTCAGAAGTGCGGCCTTCCTCATGCCCACATGCTGTTTACTCTTCACAATAATTCTAAAATAAGAACCAAAGATGACATTGATAAATATGTCACTCCTGAACTCTCTAACCTTGTCACTGACCGCAAGTTATTTGAAATTGTTACTAAATGCATGGTACATGGACCATGCGGTACAGCAGGTAACCCAACAGCATTGTGCATGAAGGATGGTACTTGCACCAAGCGATTCCCAAAAGATTACAAGGAACACACGCAAGAAAACATTAATGGGTACCCAATCTACCGCAGAAGAGAAGAGCCAACTGCACAAATAGGCAAGTTTATAATTGATAATCGATAGATAGTTCCGTACAACCCTTGGTTGAGTAAAAAATTCAATGCACATATTAATGTCAAAGTTTGCTCATCTATAAAGTCCATCAAATATCTCTACAAATATGTTCACAAAGGTTATGATGCAGCTTCTGTTACCTTACAACAAGAACATGCTAACGATGACTTGGTTCATGATGAAATCACAACTTTCTTGGACGGAAGATATGTTAGTGCTCCAGAAGCTATGTGGCGTCTTAATGAGTACAGTATGTCAAACAAATCTCACACAATTATACGATTACCTGTCCATCTTTACAAATAACAAACTGCCCTGTTCCGTGAAGGTCTCGAAGAAGAAACCTTAAATCAAGAAGCAAAGAGAAAAACCTTGCTAACAGCATAGTTTGACCGGAATAAGATGGATACTCATGCGAAATCACTCCACTATATAGACATTCCACACTATTATACTTTCGATTGCAAGGCTAGCGTGTGGAAGCGACGACTCCGAAAAAGTAACACTATAGGTAGAATGCCAATTGTCTCTATTCAAGACTCTGAACGCTACTACTTTCACACCCTCTTAACTTGGTTTCCAGAAGCTACTACTTTCCAAGAGCTTAGAACCATAAATGGAAACATATGCAGCTCATTTAAAGCAGAATGTCAAGAGTTAGGTCTCCTTAACGATGACAAGATTTGGCATGACACTCTTTATGAAGCTACACAAACTAAGATGCCCGTACATATGAGACAACTCTTCACTATCATTTGTGCCTTTGGGGAATCAGTCAACATCCCGGACCTATGGCAAACACAAACTGGCAATTTGCAAAGACCTGTTTACTAAATATTGCACTGACACTGCCCTGATGTACGCTCTCTCAGAAATTAATGAAATACTCAAGTGCTATGGTATGACTTCAACAATTTCATCTCCCAGTCACCGAATTCATCCTACTTTATACTCCAACCTGTGTTGACATTCTCCACGAACAAAAAGTAGCTTCAGATTTTATACCTTCTCAATGTTTACCACAACAATTAGACCCAGTTGCTCAACTTTGCGGTAATATTAATTTCTCGACTGTGACTCCACAAGAACTTGCTGCAAAAGCAATATTGAGAGTCACAAACGACGATTCTCTACATATTGACAACAAAGTTTTTGATCTTATACAGGGTGAAAAAGTGATGTTCAAGAGTGTAGATACAGTGGTCAGTGACAATCCTAATGATCAACTTATGTACCCACAGGAGTTTTTACACACCCTCACACCAACTGGCATGCCTCCCCATATCCTTCATCTAAAAGAAAGGAGACATAGTTATGCTCCTCCGAAATATTATGCCATCAAAAGGTCTTTGCAACGGAACAAGACTCATCGTTACCCGAATGCATACACATATTATTGAGTGCAAACTGATTGCTATCCAAAATTTTGAAACAATCTTCATTCCCAGAATCTCTCTCCTTCCTTCCGACACCAATCTTGCTTTTAAATTTAAATGCACACAATTCCCACTCAGACTCGTGTTCTCCATGACTATCAATAAGTCCCAAGGACAAACATTTGCAAAGATTTGAATTAATCTACAACAACCAGTCTTCAGCCACGGTCAGTTATACGTGACTTTTTCTAGGGTTAGATCTTTCGACTCATTATTTGTCATCTCCACTGGGCCGGTTCTAGACAGGCATATATGAGGGGGCAGACAGAAATGTGAAGGGGGCACATGGTGGCGACGGAGGCGGGAAAGGGGTGGGGTGGTGATGGTGGGGGTGGGGGTGCTCTGGATAACTGTTTTTGTCATGTAATTGGATTGCACTTTGTCAGGCCTCTACCCTAAGACCTGTCCAACTTGGGTGCCCCACCTGAAGGCTAAGCTTCTGCTGGTGTAGCTCTTAAGGTCACTGAGGCACGCAAACCCCCTGACCACGATAAGGTGGCAATCCCTCAGGAGGAAAACTGAAAAATAAAACAACAAAAAATAAAATAAAATATTCCTCATCAGATTATAACAACTAAAAACATGACATTTACCTTAATTTGATGGCCTATATCAAATATATTTGCAAAATAAGGTAAGAATAAAATAAGACCTCTCAATATAACTAATATTTACAAAACTAAAATGGGTTGGCATAGTAATTAAAAAAAAAAAAAAAATCACCATGTCTTTTCCTACAATTTTCAAAATAATTTGTAGAACACAACAGATTAAGAAGAGAACATTTGAACTTTTTATCTTGTTTTAAGCTTGTTTGTTTTGCAAGCAACTGAACTCTCTGTTTGCAACTGAACAGCTCCACTCTCCTTCTTCTCAATCCACTCTACAACAACAGTCTCCTGTCTCCCTTTGCAGAAACTCTTCCAAATTCATCATATCCGAGTTATTTGTTATGGACTTCTCATGGGCCAAGATCACCAAATTCCTCTTTCTTTTGTGTAACATGGTGTGACGATAGGTAGTTAGGACCCGTGACAAAGTGGAGAAGGAACTCTCACACGATGGTGAAGACACACCAATTACCAAGCCTGCTCCATACAATTTATGCAACACAGGAAAGGCTTCCTTGTACTCCTGCAGGAGTTTACACACAGTGGACAGGTCTGTTTCCTTTGAACATTTTTGAGCAGCATCTGTTTTGCCACAAGACTTACAACATCTGCTACAGTGCCATCCATCACAGCCAGAGGGTGCAACAGGGTGCGATCTAGAAATGCACTAGATTTGGGTGCAAGACTAGATATGGCTCTCATCAGGTCAATCTTCTTGTGTGAAAATCTAGTTTCCATTTCTGAAATGGCCCTGTCAAGGATATTGAGCAGGGATCTTTTCAGAGACTGATGGGGGGAAATAGTAGGGTCACCAGAGTCTGTATGGCCCAAAGCTGAGAGTGCAACACTTTGACCCAGGTGTTTGCTCATTGTTCTCCTTCTCTTTGTTGGATGTGACTCATCCTCAGCAGGAGATGACACTCCCCAACAGTCATCCTCACGGATGTTTTTTAAGGAGTCCAGTGCTGAACTAACAACCTCAGAAGCACTGCACAGATCAACTGACTGAGACTGTAGGATAGCATTTGCTGGTTTTAAGACACCAAACACCCGCACTGGGAACTTTCCAATCTCAAAGAAGTGATGCCTCTTAATTTGGCATAGCAGGCCTGATGCCTCGGTGCACAGGTCAACTGCAGCATCATCATCCTCTGTCATCTCAGATAGGATACTAAGGATTTGTTCTTGATTGTCCACAGTGCACCTTGTCACCTCACCTCATAGTGGCTTGTCCATCTGATCTCAAGCAGCCTTTTTAGACAAGGTGCATCATGTTTATTGAGCACATAGTGGTGGTGAAAAAAAAAGTTGTACAGTGAACTAGATAGGCTAAAAAATGATTTTGCACACGGCTCACTCTGCATGGCATGCACAAGCACTAAGTGCAGTTGGTGATTGTAGCAGTGGATGTATGAGACATATCTGTCAAGCCTCTTTTGGAGCAGAGCTTGCACACCACCTCTAACCCCATCATAACACTGGCTAAGTATACTCTCAGCACTGTAGCCAGCATCACAAAGGTGTAACAGTATCTCAGGTGATGTACTCTGCATCAAGTTGTTGCAAGTCAAGCAACCCAATAAGATGCTCCTCTGACATCGAATTTCTGACAAACCGTATTATCACAGACACATTTTCCACATTGCACCTATCCCTGGTCCCATCACTTTTGAGGCAAAACCCTGCAGAATCAGCACTTTCATATTTTTTCCTGACTTCTCCAAGCACCATGTCAGCCAGTTTTGGATAATTTCATTTTGGATATCCTTAGATGTGTATTTTGCATTTTTTGGGATACCCTTAGCAATGCTTGCTAGCTTCTCATCCTTCTCTAAGGTATATTCCATTAGTTTTAGAAAAATACCTGAAGCAATGTCATCATCATTACCCGCTGCATCATGTCTCAAGGTTTCTGCAGTCCCACGGAGCCCCAACTCATTTACACAGAGAAACCTTATAGCACTACCAATACTCTTGACACAGTAATGTTTTTTTTTTCCAAGTTGTGTTTTACCAACCAACATTGAATCCACTGTCACCCCGTGTCCTCTCAGTCCAGAAGGTTGAAGCATGCACATGGTTGTGGCTGGACACATGCCTCTGTAGCCCCTTGTCTCGATCAAGTGCTGCTTTCCAGCTGTTAAAACCAGTTAAGGTAAAAACTACATCCCTCTCATTAACAGTACTGCCATATTTTCGACAGGGGAAACAGAAACATGCATCCCGCACAACAGAGTACTCCAGCCATGGTTGTGTGTGGTACCAGGCAGGATTGAATGATCTTAATGTTGTGCCACCAAATACACGGTTGGGGTAACTACCCAGTATTGGCTGGGATGGTGTATTGCCATTTAAGTCACTGGGTAGCTGAGCGGGTTGTTTTGGGGCAGCAATTGTTGGCAGAGGTACAGGAGAAGCAGTGCCTGTTGATGCCACAGGAGTAGACATGCCAGCTGATGTCTCTGATGTACCAGCAGCAGCATCATTGCTACTGCTATTGGTACAGGCAGGGGCAGCGCCACACTCTTTAAAAGCTTGGAAAAAAGGATGCATCTCACAGCATTAACTTTCCCTTTGTGAGCTGCTGGAAGCTGGGGTGGAAAGTGAATAAGCTTTACTAAAATCGCTGGGATTACATCAGTATATGAAACGAGAAAACTGTTGAGTGCAGACTAGTTCAAAGCTGGGGTGGGGCTTTGTGTCGGGGTCTGACAGACAGACACGGGTCCTTGAGTCGGCTCTATGCAGCAGCAGTGGTGCTTGTGGGATCGAGAAAGAAACACTTCTCTACCAGACTTAAACTGTGAGAAGAACACTGGACTAGTCCCCCATTGACTGTACAAATATACAGTAGATGTATTTTTTAGTTGTTGTTAATTATCTCACGAGTCGCTATGATGTTGACGACAGAGATTTGCTGCTTCCTCAAAGCCTCCCGCTGTTGCGCAACTCATTTTGCTCTGCCCTGCCTACTGAGAAACCTGACACCGGGTCATTTGCATACTAACAGTGATTGGATGTTTAGCTGGGGGGAGGGTGAGTGGGGGATCTCTGCCGAGTTCTGTGTGAGCCTGCGGACAAAAAAAAGCACGGAGGGAAAGAGCGAACATGAGGTGAAACCTATCATCTCATTTGTGCCTTTTCCAGTGGATTTTTCAGCTACTGTAGTAAATCTTGTTCATATTCAGTTTGTGGGCAATCTATTATTTTCTTTCTAAACCTCTAAAAGTTTGATTTAAGGGGACAGGACGTTTATTTAAGGGGGCATTGCCCCCTCTTGTCCCAGTGTAGAGCTGGCCCCGCATCTCCAGCAAAACACCTATTCACAACTGCGTCTTTCAAGAAGCATTTCTTTCTTCTTGATTTCTCAAATCCTTTCTCACTGTTTTCCGTTCCTATTCTTACACTGCCATATGCTACGGCGGGCGTAGGCTAGTCACAAATATTTTAGTAATTAACACATTAATAAACTCTTATTAAACAGCAGCAGCTCCCAGTATTGTGTGATTGGCACGGTGGAGGCCTTGTGTGCCTCAGTCTTTCTTAACGCTCCTTTTGTGCTTCTGATGGACCAGTTTGCTATGTGTAACCCTAAAAGGGCGGGGAGAGGGTGACAGCAGAGTAAAAGCGGATCATTATTGACCTTCATGAATATTCTAATTAAATCCAGAGGGGACTGGGCGGTCTCATGGTCTGGAATCCCTACAGATTTTATTTTTTTTTCTCCAGCCGTCTGGAGTTTTTATTTTGTTTTTTCTGTCCCCCCTGGCCATTGGACCTTACTCTTATTCGATGTTAATTAATGCTGATTTATTTTGTTTTCATATTGTGTTTTTTATTTTTCTATTCTTTATTATGTAAAGCGCTTTGAGCTACTGTTTGTATGAATATGTGCTATATAAATAAATGTTGTTGTTGTTGTTGTTAAATGAAAGTGGGTCTTAGCCAGAAGACGGATGCCAGTCCTGACAGTTCACCTAAGAGTGACACAAACAGGTGACCCACACAGCCCACCTCACCACCGTGGTCCAGTGCAAAACAAAAAGTTATTGGGGTACAGGATGAAAACCAGAGTACCTGTACAGGGCAGGAGCCAACTATAGATCATCATAGGGTACACTCACATTCAAGTCCACAACCACACCAAGACAAGTTAGATTTGCCAGGCCACTAAACCTGAGCATCTTTAGAGAAGTGGAGAAAATAAGAATAAAAGAGCAGGCATGGAAACTGAATAGAGACTTAAAAACAGGCTGAGATTCAAATTCAGTCTGCTAGAACTGTAAGGCAGTAACACGAAGTTGCCCGAGGGACTCCTCACTGCTCTTCAATGGCCGGCCGATCACCAACCCCGCAACTGTCATAACTGAGCGCCGCGGAGTGACAAAAGAGAAACAAAGGCAGAAATCAAAGCGTCTTACGTGTGGAATGGCCGTCTGCTCGATGCCGGCGATTCGCGAAGGAAACGACAAAAGAACACTCGGAGGGAAATGAACAGGTGCCAGCGGTGTGACTGAGAGCTACAAACTAAAATTTGGGATTCAGCCACGTGAAGTGAACCGCTGATACGAATGAACAGCAATGGCACACGGGTGGCCACAGGAGGATTCACTCGAGCAAAGTTCGGCGGAGGGCTAACAAACACGCACTCGCCGCGCGCGATGATTCTAATGGAGCGAATGAAAACTCACACGTCCATAAAGCGCATCTCCAAAGTACTTACTGTCTGCCTCTTGCCGATGAGATTCTTTCTGAACTCAGTCACACGTCTGCCTCGATCAACAACAGTCCTGCGTCTGTACTGTTTTACAAAGGGAGACTGTCGCTACCCGATCTGCGTGCCTACCCGATTTGCGCGCGCAGGCGTATTGAAAGCCTAGCATGCCGTAAAGTGTTCACGCATGCGTTATACAGATTGGGCAGAACCGTAAAGTGAGCGATGACGTATTCGTTCAATACGTATGTAATAACACACTCCGCATGCGCTTAATAAAAAAAATATATATATACTAAACATTTCGCTTTACGGCATGGATCGGTCTCACCTGCGCATGTTGATACACAACTGGGTAGTACAGTATATTCGTTTCAATACTGTAGTAGTTTACCATAATGATAATATTATTAAATATTCATTGTACGTTCTGTTTTCAGGGCTGAATTAAGCTTGTCATACTCCTTGTTATAAACGTTAATTGTTTATCACTGAGATCCCTTCGTTTAGTTTACATAGCACTTTTTTTTTTCAGTTCCCATTGTACAAAGAAGTATTTGACCATTGCATATGTTATTATAGTCTACATATAAAAAATAAATGTCGGTTTTAAAAATAGATGTATTCAAGTACTATATTGTCTTTGAGTAACGCAAAGAAATTACTCGTGTCAGCTTTATGTTGTATTTAAATTCCAATGTCAAATAGTTCAGATATATAGCAATACAATAAATAAATAAAGTGTGAACTAAAAACTGAGTAATCATATAAAATATGTTCAAAATATTGACAAGATGCCATATATGTTAAAGTAACCAGGATGATTATTGCATAAATGCACAGCAGTATAGATTATTATTGCATTTTAGTAAACAGTCATTACACACACTACCTACATTAATTGTACATGATCAATGACAATGATTTCAGATTGAAGAGATATGAGTTCAATAAGTTTATAGCAGTTTTTTTTTTTTGTCTGTTTGTATTCGGATTCAGCGGGTTAGAAAATGGATGGATGTTTGTAGCATACAGATTGATCTGAAATGCCTGCCTGATGGGAGAAGCTCAAACACGTTCTGTCCAAGATGAGTGTTTGCCTTGATGATGTTTTTAGCCCTTCTTACACAGGGAATCTTGTATAGATGATCAAGTGATGGCAGTTCAGTTCCATTAAACGTGCTGTGATGTTTTTATGATCCACCACAGGGCTTTTTTGGCAGGTTTGGTGCAGTTGTTGTACCAGGCTGTCATGCAGTTAGTCAAAATGAGTGTGTATATATGTAAAAATGAACTGTTGATGCACTTTTCATCCCTGGAATAACTTTACATATTATTACTAATTATGAAATACACATGTGTCATAGGGCATCATGGTTTACAAAACTTTGTTTCGGTAATACTAGTGGATTGCATAAAGAGTCTTTCAAGAAAAAGAAATCTTCATTTCATGTCTAATCCACAAAGCACAACTCCAGCACCATCTTCTGTGATACTATTGCTTGTCTTGTACTCAAATTTAAATAGCTTTTATTCACCCATATAGTGTCTTAAATGCGAGTTAATAACTGAATAAATGAAAAAGGAAATACACTTTTCATGCAAATTTTATTGAATAAATGTTATGAGAACAAAAGTGAACAATGTGAGAACAATGCACCTAAAAAAAAAATTTGTCAAATGTACAAAAAAAAAAAAAAAAAAAATCACCACAGATTTAACATTTTACCCAGAGCACAGAAAATTTAAAGTTACATTTTTTGCTATTTTGATCATTAAAATTATTCCACAAATAACTTCTGTAACATTTTAATACTAATAAAGTCCAAACTGCTTAACAAATACATATAACTTTATGAAACTGCGAAAATACATATACACAAAAAGTACACAAGAGGAAAATTATATACATCTGATGGTCAGATGGCCCTGTTGAAGAACACAAAAAGGTCTAGTTGGTCAGAGAAGGTCACAGACTCCCCAGGCCCCTGTGGACATTCTTAGCAAGCATATTGTTGTAGTGTTAATCCAGATGCCACTCCATTTCAAGGGGGTCTTCAGAAATCTTCTCTCTTCAGCACCACAGACAGTTGCACAAGACTTGACCAGGGTGCATGGCAAAGGGCATCACCAGACAAAAAAAAAAAAAAGCAAAAACAATGGTTATTATCTAGTGTAAATCTTTCAAAGTGTATGCAGTTCAAGTCATAAACCATTACAACTGATAGAAGTGGGAATTAAACAAAGGTGAAGTTTAAAAATGGTGTTTTAAAAGTATTTTGATAGGTTTTTCATTTATAGCTGGCATTCTATATTTTTGGTATACATGTGCAAGCTGCTTCACCAGTCCTTTCATAAGCAAATTAGTTGGCAATATTGGTTGTGGATTAAAGATTAAAATGAGGAGTGTTGGGGGAGAGACAGTACCAAATACAGGAAGGGACTAAATTGTTCAGAGCTTTTTATGTAATGAATAGTAAAGTACTTTCAAATCAATTGTGAAGGAGACAGCCATCCAGTTTATTAAAGCTAAGGTCAAGTAAATGAGCTTGGAATATGGAGAAAAACAAAATGTAAACAAGACAAGATACATTACCCCAGAATACTTGGCAATGACGCAGTAGATTCAGACCCAAGACTCAAATGAAGGATTCTGGAAGCACTGGGCAGTAGCATCATCTTCTATTCCAACAGATATCACAGCATTCCCTCCTTCTTTAATTGCTGCCCTATCTTTCGATTAAATTCTTCCACTTCACTAAGGCAAGTAAAATATAAAAATAATAAATAAGAATTTACTTCTCTGTTTAAAAGAACTGTAAAATTTAGACACCTGAATTGAGATGCATCTAGGCAGTTCAGATTTTCATATTCCCAAAAAGAGAAAACCTACTAATCCATTAATCAAGTATATATCGGTAAGTAACAGGAAAGTCCACCCAAGCAGTTTTTTTAATAACACAATTAAAAGTTTTGCATATTTCAAAATATTCATGCGTGTTCATTGAAATTACCAGCCTCTTTAAAACGGTACATTTGGTAATATTCCAATTAGTAAAAAAAAAGTCAGACAATACTAAATATATCTAAATTATATTACAGTATATACTGTATTCTCAAAAACTGAAAAGCATTCAATAAACATTACACATAGTACCTTTAATCATAAAACTCACGGACGCGCGTCGTATTTCACTTCGCTCTCTGACCGTTAAATTGTTGCTAAATTCTTCCCGTAAAAGATATTCTTTCAAGTTGTTGTAAAATTGAAAAGTCTTCATTTTTTCAAGAAGTGAAAAGTATTCTTCTTCCCGAAGAAAAATTCAATATGCTCCTATTCTTCTTTATGGCGTTCTTCTTTCTCCTTCTCTCTCGAATGGTGGAAGTTATATTTGTTAATGCAGACCGAGAAATTTAAATCCCACAGTAACTTTTTTTCTCGTGTGTCGTAAAACATTAGACATGCGCAGAACAAATCGGGCAGTGTTGTGAAATGAATTTTAATTAAGCAGAGAGCGCGTGCGCGAGACAAATCGGATGGGGACTCAAGTCGCAAAGTAAAAAAAACGCAGATCGGACAGGGTCGTAATAGTAAAGCTCTGCGCATGCGTGCGCATGCGCGCGCAAATCGGGTAGGCAACGCAGATCGGGTAGCGACATCGAGACTGTGGCAGTGTGGCTTCAGGAGCCGTCGCATAGGATGACGTCAGCCTGTCTCCGTTTTCGGGTCACGTGCTAGTTGAGCGAGAATACACTATAGCTGGAGAGAGGCTGGGTGTCTCAGTGTCCCGCTGCCTTATAGGAGCCTATTAAACCAATAATATCATCGGAGAAGCTGCGTTTGTCTGGGGCTGCCACTGAGCCGTTTGTTTTTGTGATCATGAACTGAGTTTTTTTTTTTTTTTTTAATTAGAGTAAGATTTCCTGTAAACAGTTCTTGTAAAATTTAGCAAAGTTCTTGGTGTCTTTTTTGTTTTTCAATGCAGCAATTACATATATAAATATAAATATAAATAGAGATAGAGGGATAAGTGTAGGTCCCTCCTCTCTTTCTTCTCGGTATCTCTGCAAAGACAATCTTATTAATCGCATACTCTGAAAGAAATGCTCACCGCCTATTCTCTACCTTTAAGTCTCTCTTAAGTCCTCCTGCTGCTCCAAGACCTTTGTCATTCTCTTGATGATTTTGCTTCTTTCTTCTCTTTCAAAATCACCAAAAGACCCCAAAGACATCTTCTGAGTCTCTTCTGTGTCGTTCTCCTCTTTCATCCGTCCCTACTGTAAATGACTCAGACATTTTTGACTCCGACCTGTGCTCTGGACCCCACACCTTCACACCTTTTTACAGTCCATCTCTCCTTCTTTCTTTGATCCCCTATATCTCTTCTCTTTTCAATGCCTCTTTGACCCCCAGTATCTTCTCTACTAATTTCAAGGCGTCTTGTTGAATCCTTATGCTCAAAAACTCTCTTATCCCATCTGCCCTTGAGATTTACCATCCTGTGACCATTCTGCCATTTCTGTCCAAAACCCTAGAACTCATAGCTCATAAACAGCTCTCTTCATTTCTCTCTGACTATAATCAACTAGATCTACTTCAGTGTGGATTCTCCAAGGGTCCCTCTACTGAGGCTCCACTGCTTTCAGTCACAAATGCTCTTAGATCTGCTCCAGCTCCTTCTCCCTCCTCTGTCCTCATCCTCCTTGCCCTTTCATCAGCCTTTGTTATGGTTCACCACCCCCTGCTTATCTCTTCTCCTAATTAAACTGGAATAAGCGACTCTGCTTTGAACACGTTCAAGTTCTCCCTCTCGGACCGATCCTTTTGTGTCTCCTGGTCTAACTCCTTGTCTTCTTGACAGAACATTTCTACAGATGTGCTTCAAGTACTGGTGTTGGGTTCACTTTTCTTTTCCTACTACATTTGTTCCTTTGTCAATGTTATTTCATCTCACCATCTTCTCCTACCCCGTCAGTTGTGGGGACTCACAGATCTCCTCTCATTTCTCTCTTACAGTTCACTGCTTTCAGCCGAGATAATGAATGACTTCGTAATCAGAAAAAAGTAAGAAGACACTTTTCAAATATACTGTGAATAAAGTGTACAAGCATACAAAAAACATTATTTTCCATCTTACTGTAAATTTTCTTTCATTCTGAAAAATAATTTATTTTACAGTTTATTATTGCTTATATTTTGAATTAGATATTTATGGGGCCACCAAAATCTATTAAGTTCTTGAATCCAGCAACATCCCTGTATTATTTTTTAATCCTTTCTTATGTGTAAATTTGCTTTGTTGTGTAATAAAAATTTCAAAAGTAACCTGCTTAATAAAGCCCTGAAGACACAGCCTACAATGAATCTCAGCAGAACAACAAAGTATTTCCATAATATTCTCATTATGGTCTACTAATGTGGAACTGAACTGAAAATACAGCCCTGCCAGCGGTGGATCGGTACACTCAGTTCAGATTGGCCCGTGTCGTAAAGTGGAGTTTATTTTATTTTCTTCATTAAGCACACGTGCAGTGCGTCACATCAGCTCAGATATGATATCACACACTCCACTATTCATCATTTGAAATACTTCAGTCAGGTCTTCTCTTAATCTTCTTTTGTTTAAAGTGTAAAGGCTCAGCTCTTTTAATCTTTCCTCATAACTCATCCCCTGTAGCCCTGAATCAGCCAAGTTGCTCTTCTCTGGACCTTCTTTAGTGCTGCTATGTCCTTTTTGTAGCCTGGAGAACAAAACTGCACTCCCGGCCTGTTAAAATGGTGCCCCGTTGGCCACTTGCAGTCCAGAAACAACCTCTGATTGCACAGCCATTGGTCCAACCAGAATCACAGAGACAAACTGAGAAAGACACATTTTGTAAGCCTTTAGAAATTCCTCCATAAATTTCTACAATAGTACAGAACATGAATGCCAAGCAACATTCAACCCACAATGCAGTGTGTTTTTGTGTGTCTCGAGGTGGGGTTAGTAGTCTATGATACTGTGACCACCTGTCCAACTTAAGGTTGATTTTCTTTGATTTTGGGAATTCTGTATTTTTGATTTTAAACTATCAAGCACAATATTATATAGTACAGTTCACCAGTGCAAGTCGTGCAATGGTAGCTTCGCTGGCACACATTAAGGAGATCATGGGTTTGTGTGCCGGGACCTCCTTATGCAGAGTTTGCAAAGCAGTGAGAGTAGCAAGTAAAGCACTCTGTAAAGGTAAAGAACTATTATTATAATTATACTTGATGATTTGTCAATTTCAAATTTTAAAATGTTATGTGTTTTCATCAAATAAACAAAACATGTAGCACTAGGACTTATAGCCTCTGTGTACCTTCACAGTCCTTCAAACTTGATCCAAATGCAATGTATGCACACCGCCACCTTTATGTTAATAAACCGGTCACCACCTCTGTGACTGTCTTTGAACTGGACGCCACGGAGTGACAAACAAGAAACAAAGGCAGAAATCAAAGCGCCGTACATGTGGAGTTGCTGTCTGCTCAGGTTTGACGATTCGAGAAGGAAACAATAAAAAGAACAAACGGAGAGGAATGAATAGGAGCCGGAGGTGTGACTTAGTGCTACCAACTCAAATCTGGGACTCAGCCACGTGAAGTGAACTGCAGATACCAATGAACAGCAGCCGTAGGATGGTTGGCACAGGGGGATTCCAGTCACTCAGGTGGTGATTTAAACGAACTTCCTGTGTGTCCCCTCAGAGTGCAGTAGCCGTTGTATTCACGTGTGTTAGTCGCTGTTATCACTTGTCATGGCTTTGTGCGCTGAGAGCTTTGAGAGCAGTGATAGTGCTTGGCTAATCTGTTAAATACACCTTGTGATGTGCCTGGGTCATATATGACCAAAATATTTAACTTATTTCAAAAGGGAAACAAATGTTATTGCTGATATTGTGCACATTTTTTGATTTTGATACACCTGGGTCAGATGTGAGCAAAATATTTATATTTTTAAATTTCAAAAGTTGAAAAAACAAACAGTATTGCTATGATGAATAAACATGACTTGTTTTTCAGCACATTCATTTGTGTTGGTTTAAAATTTCTCTGTTGCTTACTGGCCACTGAAAATGTCTGGCCCAGCTAAATTTCTTGGATTGAAAATCTGACCCAACTGAATTTGTAATTGAATAACTGTGGTGAAGAACACAGGACCCCAGATGAGGCCTCACCAGTGTGTTATAATGCTGGAGCAGAACCTCCTGTGACTTGTACTCCACATATCAAGGCGCTATATAACCTGACATTCTGTTAGCCTTCTTAATGGCTTTTGAACACCGTCTGGCACTTGAGAGAGTTGAGTCCACCACAACTCCTAAATCTTCCTCATAAGGTGGACATTTTATTTTCAGACCTCCCCAGCATTACACATTGTGTACAAAGGAGAGTGAAACATCTTATAAAAGACTTACTGATAGGACTGGGCACTCTTAAAAATAACAATAATGGCACTTTAACAGGTTGTGTGGTTCCTCATAGACCACTGCTCGACCAAGAACCATTTCATTCATTTACATAAGAAGTGGGCTCTTTAGGCTTTCAAAAGGCCCCTGTGAGTCCAAAACAGAACATCAGGCTACCTAGCAGGACATTGAGAGGTCAAGAAAACCTGAACTGAGCCTGTGGTTACTGGATGAAGGGAGAGACCTTTAAAAATCAGGAAGACATTGGGATTCCACATATCTACTTCATCTATTCACAAGTATTAATAAAATCTGTGTGATAGATAGATAGATAGATAGATAGATAGATAGATAGATAGATAGAT
>JANRMT010062791.1:193227769-193239050 GCA_026402145.1 Polypterus bichir lapradei
AGATAGATAGATAGATAGATAGATAGATAGATAGATAGATAGATAGACAGTTATTTGTCCAAATGAGATATTTGGCTTTTTGCAGAGGTTCTTTAAATAAATAATGTATGGATCTAAGAAGCAAGTTTCTTCTGGAACCTTTGTGTGGATTTAGAAACTAAAAATGGTTTTCCTACACAGAATCACTCGGAATAACCATTTTTATACCTTTATTTTTAAGCGTAGGGCTACAGTTCACATATGTGGCATGGCTGTATAATAAATACATATATTTCAGTTTTGAAATATGCATGGTTCTTCCTTGCATTCTGTGAGAAATTCTTCTCTGTATTATTATTTTTTTAACCTGATTTTACAAAATATGGAAATTTAGTTGTTAAAAGGTCATTATTATTAAAATTATTAATATTTTTGTTGTTGAAGATTTCACATTTGTATTCTTTTAAAAATTGATATGATTTATTTTGGGACAACTGTAACTAAAATGCATTAAAGGTAAAAGGCTAATTTTGGAGTGGGGGAGATTAGGATTTCACAATTCCTCTTTCTCTTTTAAAATGCTGCTGCTACATTCATGATTATCAATGTGTATGTAAGGGTGTGGGTTTATCTTTTATGTAATGGTTGGTTATTCTTGCAGTTATGCTGTGTACATACAGTATATTTGAACTGCTTCTTTTACCCTTTCTTGTACAGCACTTTGGTTCAGTTCTGGCTGTTGTTGTAAATGTGCTTTAAAAATAAAAATTGCCTTGCCCTGTTTTATAAAACATTATTTTAATACATAACAATGAGAAGTGCAAATCAGAGACAATGGACTGTAAAGATGAAGTTGGTTTGCAACATTTATCACAAAAACGTTAAAGAATATATAAAATAAAAAACAAGAATTGTAGGTTGTAACTGAACAATGTCGGACATGTATGTTTGTTACGTTTTCTCACAAAACACAGTCATTTTCCTTTTTCCTCTCACGTTATCTAAAGATGCATGTCTTCCATATGTGAAAAAAGTATGATGAAGGGTCTAAAGACATATTCCCTCTCCTCTTCTTCTGGAAACTCAGATAGCAAATCAAATTTCTGAAGGGCCTCCTCAGTGTCATCTTTGTCCATTGACAGTAATGAAGGGAGTGAGATGTGCCCCCTGAACACAGAAATGTTCTCAGCACACCACTTCTCTGCCTCGGTAAGATGCAGAAGGATTCTGTATGTTGCTGTAATACATTTTATTGAAAGGAAGAAAGAAAGAAAGAAAGAAAGAAAGAAAGCAAGAAAGCAAGAAAGAAAGAAAGAAAGAAAGAAAGAAAGAAAGAAAGAAAGAAAGCAAGAAAGCAAGAAAGAAAGAAAGAAAGAAAGAAAGAAAGAAAATCCTTTAAATGGTCATCATAAAGTTTATAGCCTTTTCCTCCACATTTACAAGGAATGTAAGGAAAGTAAAAAAAAATAATGTACAGTATTTTCTGAATTTGTTATACATTATTAACATTACTGCTTTCGATCGCAGATTCTACAAGTCTTCAATGTTTCTTACCATACACTATTATTAACACAGCACACAATGCATTTTAAATGTTTTAAGGCCGTTAAGAGTTGTACTAGCACTCCAGTTTGTCAAATGATGTAAAACAGGCTTTTAGTCTTTTGGGCTTTGACTCCTACTGCTTAACGATTAACAGTCGGCATCTGAGACAAGCATGAAGTCTTTTTATACATTTTATTCACTACACCATAGGCATTGTAAGACAGCATCAACAAAATGTAATTCATCTTTCTTATTGAAGTTTATAAAGTGAGGTGTCTGTACCTGCTCATCAGTGCCCTGTGCTGGATGTTGGAGAAGGGAGGCTGATGTTTCTTCTAAAAGTAAAGATCTGAAATCTGCAGAACGCAGTGCTATGGAACAGAATAGCAAGACATTTTTTTGTTCACTTCAGAGGTGGTGCAAGTCTTTACTCTGTCTTCTCATTAATGGTTCAATAAAGTCTAAACCTGAAAACAGAGAAAATAATATTTACCTAAGGAAATGTTAAAAAAGAACCAAAAGAATAAGCACAATAAATGACCCTGTCCTTACTGTCCATTATTTCTGTACCTTCTAATTTTTTCTTTGATTCTTGACCTTCATTTAGAAAGGCATTTGCTCGCTCAGTCCGATGTCAGCAGTTACTTCAGTGATTTGTAAAAGAAGCACTAAGTTTATATTGGTAAGCATTTTGACTATTTGTCCTTGATTTACAATATGGCTAAGTATATTTGCCACCTTACCGCAGAACTAAATGAAAGTTATTAAAGGAACATTAAATTTCTTTCACCTCTTGGTGCTGGAGTTCTCAAGTAACATTCTACACCAGCACTTCCTCGAAGCTGGCATGTCATTATAAAGAGGACTGAGCAGAGTCACGTCATTAAAAGGAGTTTAATGTTACAAAAATATTTATGCAAACCCTTATAAACACACATTCAAAATACTGTACCTGGATTTTGAAAGGTAGGCGTTTCTGGAACATCAAAACCACTATGGACAGTATGCTGAAATTTAAAAAAAAACAAATATAATAAAATAAATTAAACATAACACAAATATCCAACACAAATTGTAGAAGGTGGCTAAAATGGGAACCAACAACCAGATATAATCCTCCCTCTACAAATACTACAATGAAAGAAGAGAGGACTAAAGCTGAGACACACCTCATTAAAAGTGAAGGGGGCCTCGAGGATGAAATACAGAGACACCACAAAATGGTCCTTTGGAATGCTGGACACAACATTAAATACAGACATACAAAAAAAAAGTTACAATATGAAATGGTCACATCATCAACATGACAATTCCACAGTCATGGCTATTTATCTGACTTGAAAGGCCCTAATACATCCATCCATACATCCATTATCCAACCCACTATATCCTAACTACAGGATCACGGGGGTCTGCTAGAGCCAATCCCAGCCAATACAGGGCGCAAGGCAGGAAGCAAACCCCTGACAAGGCGCCAGCCCACCGCAGGGCACAAACACACACCCACACACCAAGCACACACTAGGGAGGCCCTAATACAAGGGGTAAAAAAAAATTAATAACAAGAAAAATATTAAATACTGACAATTTACTGACAGTAAACTGTTGACAATGACTTTTAAACAAAAACAACAATGGAATTGGTCACTTGGGACACACCCTGTGTAACATCTGTAAATAGTAAAACCTGCCAAACAACGGAAAATGCTCAGCTTTTTAAACTATATTTAAAAAAGTTCCAGTTCAGAAATCTAAACGTCAGTATTGTTTGCAAGCACACACTCCTGGCATACATACACTACCTGCATACTTAACAATGTGGCCTTCATGACTCTGAAGGAAGGCAGCAGGATGCTGTGGTCTCTTTGCTATTTTCAAACTCGTTTTGATATTTAATCAATGTAATCAAAGTTGGTTTTATATTCTCTGCCTTTATGGAGAAATGTGACTGTGGAAATCAAGACAAAAATAATATGTAATACTAATTTGACAGAAAGCGCTAAAAAGTCTTTTATAAATAGCTAACTCAACTACAGAAGATTCAAGTTAAATAAGATAGTTAACAAACATTAATGATGACGATAAACATAAATACCTTTCATAATGTACACTAACATTACAGATTCTCCACATAACATCTCATAAATAAGTTAATATAGATGTAATAATATGGCAAATATTAAAAAGAAATAATACAAGAGGTAAAAAATAATTAAAACAATATGCTTAAAAATAGGATATGTCAGTAATGGTGATAAACAGAGAACACTTGGATTCGCTATACAGTACATAATTGTACATCTCATTAGTTTTGTTTACTGGAGCTAAAGTTTCTTTAAATATACTGAGCTTTTTATTCTGGGAGTCCATATCTGGTTCTGTTGTGCCATTGTTCCATGTCGGAAAACGTTTTCAGCTCCTTTTCTTTATTGAACTGGAAAAACTGTACAGGAGCTCTTCTCCTTCTCTTTCTACGGACTGTGGGCGGTTGTGGGGAAGACTGTGGAAGGCAGGAGGCGTGGAAGGCCAGGGGCGTGAAAGGCCGAGTCTGCGACCTGCAGCCATAGACATATATAGGTAGACGCCACACGTCACCGATACGTCAGCGCATCCGCCCTATTGCAAGTGGCAAAAGTGCTATTTAAACTAATAAAGGTAGACATGGGTTTTCTGATGAAAAAACAATAACATTTAAAACAGTATCATTTACATAGAACAGATTTTGGTGAATCGTTTACATGCAATTATTTATATCCATTTATACACTAATAATGGCAATTATTAAATAATAATAATAATAATAATAATAATTAAATTATTATTAAATAATTTAAATTAATTTAAATTTAATAATAATTTAATTAAATTATTATTAAATTATTTATTAAAAAAAATTAAATAATTTATTATTATTATTAAATAATTCCTCCCATATAAGTAATATTTCTCGGACTGCCTTCTTCCATCTCCAAAACATTTCTAGACTTCGTCCTGTTCTTACACAACACAGTACTGAGGTATTGGTTAATGCCCAAGTCACCTCACGTATAGATTACTGTAATGCTATTCTATATGGCATCCCACAAAAACGCATCCATCGCTTACAACTTCTTCAAAATTCTGCTGTCAGGATAATAATCTGTTTTAAATCCACTGAACATAGTACACCTCTTCTCTCTCTCAACTTCACTGGCTCCCTGTTAACTACAGAATACAATACTAAATACTGCTCTTAACATTTAAAGCTCTCCACAACCTCATTGATCTCCACAAGACTAACACTCCTCTCGCTCACTCAGATCCTCATCTGCAGCTCGACTTTCTGTACCACACATCAGACTCAGTGCTATAGGAGCTCGAGCGTCTCTCATAGTGCTCCTCAACTCGGGAATTCACTTCCCTGTCATATACGTCAGCTCGATTCAATAACACATTTTAAAACTGCCCTCAAAACTTATATTTTCAAACTGGCATACCAATTGTGAATTTTGCACTGTTACTGCCAGTTATATTTGCTTGTTTGCTAATTATTGCTTTTTGATTTATCATTGCCTTGTTTTAATTTTACTAATGTTGTTTAATTTTATTGTAAGGTGACCTTGAGTAATAAGATTATAAAACGGGATTTTCTAATGGCCAAATATAACCAAAACAATTGTTCATCCTTACCTATGAAATGTAATCCCCTGGCGTACAGCGGTTTTTACAATCCCAAGCAGCACATGCGGAGGTATCTTTATACATTACTTCACTCCACAGCAGTGCCACCCGCAATATGGCGGTGACGTTGACGTACGATGCTGCTGGTCATGCGGCGTCTAATAGTAATTCTAGGCAGCCAGATATAATTGTGTTCGCTTAACTGTCACGTGATCCAATGTCGGCCGCAGAATGACGTCATCCAACGCGACAGCCGCTGTCTCGCTTTGTGAAACACTACGGACGCCAGACTGTTGCTGAGTGAACGAGTTCAGAAACAATCCAATTACCAAGAGGCAAGCAGTAAGTGCTCTGTATTTTGGGAACGCATTTTGTGGATGTGTGGAATCGCCGCGTTCGTGTTCGTTAGCTCCCCGCCGAACTTTGCTCGAGTGAATCCTCCTGTGGCCACCCGCGTGCTGTTTCTGTTAATTGGTATCTGCGATTCACGTGATGTGGCTGTGTCCCAAATTTTAAATCGTACTACTCAGTCACACTGCTGGCGCCTGTTCATTCCTCTCCATGTGTTCCTTTTGTCGATTCCTTCTCTAATCGCAGACATCGAGGAGACGGCCATTCCACACGTACGGCGCTTTGAATTCTGTCTTTGTTTCTCTTTTGTCCCTCCGCAGTGTCCAGTTCAAAGACAGTCGCTGGGGGTGGTGACCGGCCGGCCATTAAAAGAATCGCGAGGAGTCAGATTACTAAAAGTGAAAAACGAACTGGAGTCCATGACCGTGGAGAAGAGTCTTAGAGAATACGAGCTGAGAACAACAGTATCTGTATTTACACACACGGCCTCAAACCTGCTTAACCCAATGCCGACATTTACACGCATTGCTTGAATATACACTTAAATGTGTGTCTTTTTTCCCATTTAACTTGTATGAAATATGACAAACTGCCATGTTTCAGTGCTAAAGCCAAACCAGTAATGCCTGTTAGTGAGTATTAGAGAAGTTAAATAGAGATTTGTGGTTTGTGTTACTGCCTCACAGTTCTGTCAGAATGAATATGAATCTCAGCCTGTTTTTAGGTCTCTATGCAGTTTCCATGTCTGCTCTTTTATTCTGATTTTCTCCACTTCTCTAAAGATACTCAGGTTTAGTGGCCTGGCAAATCAAACTTGTCTTGGTGTGGTTCTGGACTTAAATGTGAGTGTACCCTATGGTGGTCTATAGCTGGCTCCTGCCCTGTACTGGTACTCTGGTTTTCTTTCTGTACCCCAATAACTTCTATTAGTGTTTGTTTTACACTGGACCACAGTGGTGAGGTGGAAGTTAAGGTCCATTTGGCTACTTATACATGTGACTTTATCATACAGACCCAACCAGGCAGTGTGGGTCACCCCATGTGCCACTCTTAGGTGAACGCCAGTGTCAGGACTGCTATCCCTCATCTGGCCAAAAACCACTTTCATTTAATTAGAATTTTCATGAAGGTCAATAATGAGCCTCTTTTACTCTGGGCACCCCCTTTTAGGGTTACCCATAGTAAACTGGTCCGTCAGGTTGAAGCGTTAAGAAAGACTGAGACACACAAGGCCTCCATCATGCCAATCTCACAATACTGGGTGGTGCTGCTGTTTAATAGGAGTTTATTAATGTGTTAATTGCTAAAATATTTGTGATATGTGCAGAGTGTACTTAAACAAGATGAAGCTGAGAAACTTGAAACTTGTTTCAAAGTTGTTGAAAATGACAGTTGTTTTGAAGAACATTTTTGTTCCCGAGCATGTCAGATTTGCCAACCACTGTTGCTTATCTCATCACCTGACCACGTTAATTTAAACAATTGTCACATTTAGTGATTGTGTGCTGACCATTCAGCAGAGTCGTGCTAAGCCCTGTTTCTAACAGCCAATAGCATGCTGCTGATGATGCCTGTGGTGTACAAAGGGTTAACAGCTGTCGCTCTTCAACAGCAATCTTCACCCTTTATTTTATTTTATTTTTTTCCCCTTTTGTTTTGCTATCTGAAACACGAAACAACAGAAAGAGGAGCATCTCTTATTTTTGTTAGGTTCAAAACCTGCAGTTTCTTACTCCTCTTCACTTAACTCTGTGCCTTCTACTTCAGGAGGACATTCACTGGTTGTCTGCTCTCCTGCACACACAGTCTGCCCCTAAGACTAAAAACAAAATCAAACCTGTTTAAATTTATCTTAGCGAGTCTCAGGCTAGTTGAAGTCAGACATTGGGTGTCTCACATTAGACGGCCATCTTTACAGGGACACACAGCTGACTGCCTCCATCTCGCTAAGATTATGTAAATGAAGGCTGTGACTTGAATAATGGTTTTGGATTTTGTAAGCTTGGGTCAGTTTCACTTTAGGCAATTGACAAGTGATTTTAAGTTCCTCCTTCTTATGCCATTGTTTTTTTAACATACTCCTGAGGCCTAACTTGTATAAACCTTCCTTTACATTAACTATTAACAAAATTCTGGGACCCTAACAGTATTGAATTTTCAATCAAAGTAGTGAATACTGTTGACACACAACTGTGCAAGATGGCCTCCTCCTCCTTCTACCCTGATGGACCCTCCTTTCATTCCCAAACTCATTTTACAGCTAATGTGACATGAAAAGCGATGAGTTACTGTGTGATTGCTGTGAACTGTCTGACTTGACATCAGCTTTAACTAACAGGATGTTATAAAAATCAAATGTCTTTAGATCTGAATGATGCAGTTTTAATGGAATTGATTCCTGTTTTTCTTCCACAGAGAGAGAAAACTCTGCCATATACTGTAACATTTAAATGGATGTGAAAGAGGAGACGTGAGGCTGACATGAATATCATGGAGGAGAGGACCATAAATGTTAAGGAGGAGGACTGTGAGTGGGAGAGTGTCCACCCCAAACAGGAGAGTCTAGACATTAAGGAAGAGGACAGTGAATTTGGGTCAGTGAATATTAAAGAGCAGGATGAAGAGGAGTGTGTCAGCATTGAGAGTGTCAAGGAAGATGACCTTCATTATGGAGATCAAGGTGGAGCAGTGACCGGGTTAGTCTCTTCTCAACGCAGACACTCTTCATCTCCAGAGTCTTCTATCAATGTAAAATATGAATCATTACAGTCTGACATAAAGACGGCTGAAGGAATTTCATCTCCTAGGACTGAGGAAGGTCAGCCACCACCTAAGACGTCATCTAAAACAAGTAAGTGAAAAATAACAATCGGTGTACGTTTTAGGATCAGGGTCATGGGCCTGAAAGTGCTGTCTTGTGCTTTTTTTTTAAAGAAACTTAGACAAACGTTCAAACTTTATTAAACACTGTAATTTCACTACATTTTACAGGGTTTAGGAGTCTGCACTTCTTCAATTATTGTTTGTAACATTATTGAAACACACTAAGCCTGTCTTTGGTAAAAAGAAAGTTTGTGAACCCTTTGGAATTTTTTTATTTCTGCAATAATTCTTCCTAATTCTTTGGTCTGATCTTCAAGTAAGTCCATAAAACAGACAACCACAGTCATTTTAAACTAATAACAAACAATGAGACCCTTGCCATTCCAGAATACATTGTTTAAACATGGGAACAGTCCAGTTTGTGACCCTCTGTCTTCAGAAACTTTCTGATCCTCCTTTAGCTGCAGTGGCCTTCATCAAACATTTCCAGCAGCTGCTACGCAGGGTTCAATTTCTTGTCTATTCATCGTTTCGAAAGTTTTCAGTTCCTTGATGTCTCAGGGATTCCTTCAATGATCAGCTGACTTCAGGTAAAGCCAACGAAACCTAAGCTCTTCCTTTTGATTGGCCGGTCCGAAACACCAGCTTTCTTCTGTTTAAGCCTTTTTCTTGTTGATTTCTTCTTTTGTTTCAGCTGTTTGTGTTCTTCATTACCTAACATCTCTCAAGCTTTCACTATCATAACATCTCCAATCAGATTTCTTTATAACAATTTTTAATTCAGTGCTACATTGATGATGGCATCCTGTCCTGGTCCTGCAGAAGCAAAAAAGCCCTAAGCTGTGATTCTACCATGAGGTGATAGCAATGGTGTGCAGTGGTCTTTTACCTCAAAACCACTGTGAAATGGGGACACACACATGGTGACATGGGGATTCAGGCATTCAAAAGACCCACACACCAGACCGGGGTGACATTTATAAAAGTTTGCATGGAATTGAGCGCAAAAAAAAAAAAAAAAATAAGGAAAATGTGTATGTCCAGAAAAATATATAAGATTTATAAACCGGGTGTATGCACATTACTACAAAATTTACTTTTTGTAAGTCATAGTCACTTTTTAAATATGTATATGTGAACACTCCTTTAACTGCCACCCTGTAAACATTCACATATGGAGCCTGCTAATCTGTCCCCTCTGTATGCAATCATGATGCTGCAGAATTAATGGGCTGGTAGATCAGCCTCTTTCTCCTGACACTTTGAGGCCCCATCACCTTCATTCAAGAACATCTGACTTTGCTCTTCATCTGAGAGTGAAAGATCACACATGTAGTTACAGCGCCTCTCCTCTGTGCTCTGCGGTTCAGGAATGGTGTAGGGCAAAACTGTCTGTGCAGGAAGCCACTGTCACCTGGCACTTGTAATTACATGATTGCTGTTATAATGAACAGGTCAGGTCATATGAAACACTCAGGGTTCAGCAGGTTACTTCACCAACACATACTTCACCATCTAAAGCAACATCACGTCTGTCAAAGCTATTTTGTCTCAAAATAAATGAATCATGGTTTGAGTTAGGCCATGGAGACGTGACATTTGTCAGCCACATCTTGGATGACTTGTGTATTAATGGAATGTCACTGCTTACGGTTAACAAAAGCAGCTTCAATCTTCCTAGGTGGCGTTTCTGCAATATGAGTGCAGTAAAGTGTTCCAGTTGTGTTAGGAGAGCTGGACGCCGCTGCAGATTGACTTTTTGTGTTGGCAAAAACATGTCATGTGTTATGTGTGTACACCCACACTGTACGAAAATGAGATGTAGTGGGAGCAGTCAGTTAATGGCCTCCAGCGCAGCAGGCATAATGGAGTGAAGCTTGGCTGAGATACTGTTGAGGTGTCGGCCAGTTCCTTGAGAAGTGACATCAACTAGCAGATATAAAGTGATGACAAAGTAGAATTTCTTCAATGCAAATATATATCATTGGCTCTCTTTAAGGGAACTAAAATACAGTCTGTACATCATAGCTGTAATTTCTGTGGTGTCATGTTTGTCACATCAACGCACATTATAATAATAGCTTGGTAAATTTAATTATTCGTGCGAGTCGTCATTTAGCTGGTTTGGCTGCCTTTTCCTTCTTGATCGAGGGTGTCATCATTTCCCAGTTTCTCTAAAATGTTGTCTATATAAGGGTCAGAGTTACTGTAAATATGTTTGTTCCCCTGTCAAGTTTCTTTTGTAAATCTTAACATTTGTATGGGAGGTTGCATACACACGTTTCGAGTCCAATTATATTGGTATGCAAGCTTTATAAATGAGGCCTTAGGACCTTCACTAGCCTATCTATATAGATAGGTCTCAAACCAGGCAGCCTGACTCCAAACTCAAGAGGAGGTATCAGCATTCACAGGCCCAAAATATATTGTTGGCTTAAATAGTTATAATAAAGCACTCATCAAATGTCAGTAAACAACTGAAGGACCACCTCCCTGATATTATATATGCTGGGGGTGGTCCTTGAGGAGTGATATTGGTGTGACCTCACCTCTTAGGGTCTCACCCACTTAATATACCACACAATATAAACAACTTGAAATTACATAATTGGAATGAAAGGGCAAGTAATATATGAAAATTATTGAAAGCACTGAATAATCTAACATGTTCTTTTAAATGCCTGTATTTGCTCTCCCAGCTTTACTTTTATCGCCCTTTGTTACAATACAATACAATACAACATTTATTTATATAGCACATTTTCATACAAAAATGTAGCTCAAAGTGCTTTACATAATGAAGAATAGAAAAATAAAAGACATAGTAAGAAATTAAAATAAGTCAACATTAAATAACAAAGAATAAGAGTAAGGTCCGATGGCCTGGGAGGACAGAGAAAAAAAAAAAAAAAAAAAAAAAAAA
>JANRMT010062791.1:193239150-193252277 GCA_026402145.1 Polypterus bichir lapradei
CAAAAAAAAAAAAAAAAAAAAAAAAACTCCAGACGGCCTGAGAAAAAAATAAAATCTGCAGGGATTCCAGACCATGAGACCGCCCAGTCCCCTCTGGGCACTCTACCTCACATAAATGAAACGTCCTCTTTGTGTTTAGGGTTCTCACAGAAGGATTTCCATGCTTTCCCAGCTTTTTTTCTCCTCTCGCTTTATTTCCTCTTGACAGTTTTAAAGAGTTATCTTGATGTGATGTTGGGACAGCTTAACTGTTAGCTAAACTAACAAGCTTGATGGTCTGATGAATGATCTCCTCTTGTTTGTTACATTTCTTGTGCTCTTCTTCTGTATGTTCATGAGAAGATGTTTATCAAGAAGAGACAGCTTTGCAAGAACCCAGATTTGTTACTTTTTATTTGTCTGAGTGCCTCTAAGCCACACCTCCAGTGTCCTCTCATTGGTTGAACACCTGACTTCATGGGACTGTAAAGGTTTAAATGACGTGTTCAGCATGGACAGTCCAATTGTTTGTGTGTTATGAGTTCAGGTTGATTATGTTTGCCTGTTATTGTAGTGTAGTTGAAGATCAGACCACACTCTCAGGAGGAATTTGGGCAAAAATTCAGGAGATTCCAAAGGGTACACAAACTTTTTCTTGCATCTGTAAAGCAATTTAAATTCTATTGAAGATTTTAAGTAACACATTCTCGGAGCTGCTTAATCCAACCAAGTGTCCATCTCTGTGCATCTTTAGCTAACAGTCTTGTGTCTGGCCTGTTTGTGTTGTAATGTGTACAAGAACACGGGGACACAGTTGGAAACCAGTTTTGGGTAAATTTTGCACAAACATTAAGATCTTCTTTACACAGAGAACAGAAAATTTAATAAGCTGCCAAGTAGTGTGGTAGACAGTAGGAGTTTAGGGGCTTTCAAAACTCTACTTGATGTTATTTTCGAAGAATTAATGGAAAGGAATGGTGAGCTGTACTGGGCAGAATGGCCTGTTATCATCCAGATTGTTCTAATAGAACTGCAGTCACCTGATAGAAAATTAAAATTTTGTTATTACTTTAGCTCTTCACTTTATGTATTGCTTCATCTCCCTTTCTCTTGTAGCAGGCTTTTTTTTGTGCTTTACTTTAGTATTGTTTAAGTTTTAATTTCTCCAGCTTTGACTTGTCTATCATTTAATGGTAAATGTTCAGGTTGCTCAGCTAGTTCTGTATTTCAGCTGATGGAAAGAGAAAGACATTGAAAGGTGGAGTTTAGATTTTCATAGGACTTTTTTTACATACACAGTTGAGAAGTCTTGGTGTGTTAGAATGTTAATGTTATTTATTGATTGTCATGAGTATCAAGTTGTGTTTAGTAAAGATTTACTCCATGTGATCATGTGATTATTATGACATCATATTTGTGATTTTGTTAAGATTGGCTTGAGCATTTCTGGAGTACTTGAAAGTGTAGAAGTCGTCCTGTGTGTGTGCTTTTTCGAACAGATTGTTTTCTTTCTGATTTCTTCGTTTATGAAATATGTGCTTTCTTTCAGTTCTCCCTTTGGCTCATAGCTTTGGTATCCCCTGATTATTTTTTTCTCAGTATCTTTGCCGTTATACTATTTACAGTATACACATTATTATCTACGCGATAGAAACTGAATTGACCATGTTCAAGACCTCAGGAGTAAAGATCACTGTAAGGAGTTCTAGACAGCAGCTTGTTGGTGTTTGTCATGATGACAGCCCCAGCCGGCTTTAGAGGATAGCAGTAGTAAGGGAAACTGTCAAGTTGAAGAATGAAGCTGTAAGAGCCATTTTCCTAGTTCTATAAAATATATGAATATTTATTAGATGATAATGCATAAAATATGGGAGGTTCCTATAACCCCCATGAATAGAATTGAGTTGGTATTTTCCTGTCATTTCTTAACAGTTTTTGAGTAAACAATGTTCTTTAGTTAGAGTCTAGCCTTGCCTTGTGTAAGGTACAGAGGCATACGGTTTTTTAACAGTGTCCTTGTTTGTGCTCACGTTCGTGCTTGCGCACGTGAATGTGCCTCGGTGCATGTCAATGTGCCAACGGTCTACGGGCCTTTTGAGTGTGAAGTAACTCTTAAAATAAAAGATTTAAGTGTTGAACCGTATGTTTAAGGCATACAGAAGAAGAAATTAAGAACTTTTAAGTACAGAAGTAACCAAAGCTTCTTAAGAAAAACTAAGTCTGTAGAAGATACATTTTTTCCTTTTTTTTGCCTTTATTCTATGTGTGTAACTATTTTTCTTTTTATTCTTGTGTGGATTATTTGATTTTAACTTTCACTAAATATTTTTAAACAAACTTTTGGACTTTGAGATTTCTTTGACACGCGTCTTACCTGTGCCTGACTTCGCCTTACACATTGGCAGCTACAGAAGCCTTTCATGTAATTTTAGCAGGAACATCTCCTGATGTGAATAAAGTTAATCAAAAAGGTGACAGACACCTGCAATTCTTTAATAAAAGCCCACAGAATGAATAATCAAATAAGACTTCATTTGCATACATGAACTCGTATTAAATTTAATACACAGTAAAACGCAACACATTTAATTTCAGTTAGCATAGTGCACATCCATTAATATTATAAAGGGCTGTATAAGTAAGACTGGTGTGTGATAAAGCTGACCAGTCCTGGTTTCACCTGCCACTCCTCATCCAGAGCAGACACTAATACGAGTAATGGCTCCGATCTCGGGTTTCCTCCTCTTATAATTTTTTTTCCTAGATTACTGGTGCTCCTGTGGGTCAGTGCATTAATACTTCACTTTGTTCATTCTTCTGTGTTGCCTTAGTGATTTAAATGAGCTATTTTTGTATACATTTTGCATTTAGTATGATGCTCATTTGAATAATGGCTTTGTTGTAGGAGTACTCCATGACACTATCCTGCAATTACTGTTTTTACAAATTAATCTAAAAAATGGTCTCATCAGAGCATCAACATACCTTTTGTGGTTTTTAGTGTGACAGATGAATTGTTCTGATCGGAAGACGCACCCTGGTTTTTTGCATTCAAGGCCAGTGAAGAAAGCCCAGACAGGTTTGAGGATGGCATGGTGATTGATTACTCTGGAGCAGTTTCCACTGTTAATCAACTGATGGCCTTTATATCGGAGCAAAATGGAGTTCTAAATGTGACCTTGAATGCTTCAGAAGAGAGGAGGTTATCTGAATTTCTTAGTGATTTATTGTAGAAATTAGAAACGAAAAGCAGAAACTCCTGACAGTTTTTATTCAGGTCTGTACTCAAGTGTAGCAGCAGGACACAGAGAATACATTCCTTTTATGCTGAGACCCAATCTCCCCATAAACTTTACAGACAATAAGATGGATCATGGAGAGGCAACATCAGACTTACTGGAGTTCCATATAATATAATAATATATAATCAGAGTGGGAAAATGTTTGGCTTTATGAAGAAATAATGGCTTTTTTGGTTTTGAACCATTTCTAATTTCGGGCCGGGCACATAGAATACATGCCAGGCAAAGTGACATGTCTACGTCGAGTTCTGACTGAGTTACTATTCTGAAAGATGCACACAGAAATTCAAATGTAACTTTTGAAGGGTGGAAGGTCTACTTTTACTCCTAATTATTCAGTCATCACCACACCAACCCCACAAGACCTCGTCTCTGGTGATCAAAAAGGCTCCACAAATTGATCTTTCTGCTTTTCTGATTTGTCTGGCAAAACTTCCGACTTCCTTCACTGGTGTGCAGCGGCATTTCACTGACCCTCAACATGCGCTCAGTGCCTTTGACTCCTTCATGTCACTGGTGTTTGGCCATTTTGACTGTTTTATGTATGATATTACCAGTACTGCTTAGACATTTTCCTGAATATTGATTCATAATGGCTACTGCTTCCTTTTTTTTCCGTGTGTGTTTCGTGTGTGTACATACACATGTGATTAGAGAGTCGTTGCGGGTTGTGAGGGGTCAGGACACGAGCCTTTCATGCTCCACATACTTTCTTCCCACAATTGTTTAATAATTGCTTGCCTGTCATTTATCTTCAGATGTGTTGTTCATACTTTCACCTCATTGACTCTTGTATTGTGAGTGTTGGGGTTAGGATGGGATTGTTTACTGAGCTCTCTCCATGTTTGCCAACTCATAATCAGATCCTGTTGATTTTTTCCAGTGTTTTTATTTGAGAGACCTCGGTTTAGTTTTTTGCATACACGGTTTAGTGGTGTGATTCTGGAACTACTGTCTACATTATACATGACTGCTGGCAGGGCTATGGGGTTAATTCGTTTGGCACCTTGTAATGTATTTCATTTACAGGTTTTTATTGCTGTTCTTTGTTTTCCTCTCTCCTGTCTAATCTCAGTGTCTTCTCTTCTACTTGCAAGCACTCAAGTGTTGCTGATTTATTATCTTTGAGCTTGGCTGATGCAACCTGTTTTAAAGATTTGTTTCTTCTGGTTAAATTCATTCATCAGTTTGCCTCCACGTGTTAGTGTGTGGCAGTGTCCTTCTCAGCCACTTGTAAAATAACATGGACTCTGTTTAAGATCCACCTTGTGTTTGACTGGTTTTTAAAGAGCATATTCAAGGCCTGACCATTGCTAATGTCTCCAAATATTCTCACTTGGCATACAGTAATATTGACAATATTGAGAAGCGTCTGAATAATATTTTAAATTCACCCGTGTTTTTCTGGTCCAGTACAGAAGCTCAAAATGATGCTAATCGGAGAGAAGGTAAATGACCATCTTGTGCAGAGTTGAGAATTCATTTCATGTGCACTCGTTGCTATCTCTCTGGTGCTAAACTGAGCGAGTTGTGAGCTCTTAGACTGCACAGATGAGATTTGTTAGCCTCCATGTCCGAGATCGAGCAATAATATAGTGATAGTACAGATATATAGATAATATCACTAACTACTGCTTGGAAATTGATAAGGTTTATTTTATTTTTGTAAATGTTCCCCTCTGCTGAACTCCTGTCTTTGGAGTGATTGTGTTTTGTAATTTAATTTACCAAAACTCTCACAAAATGATGCTGATTTTCTGGGGGCCCCTGTTTTAGCTGAAGAAATCAAATCCATTAAATGCATTTTTAAATCAATTTGCAACAATAAAGCCCCTGCCCCAGGTGGAATGAAGACAGAAGTATAAGTGTCCAGTTTGCTGTTTCAGGTCAGGTGTCATGTAGGTCTCTGGGATTGTTTAGTGACCTGCGTGTTTTATTCATTTAAATTTTACTCTGTTCTCATTGTATATTAAAATGTTTTTGCTTTACTATCCTCTTCCTCTTTTTAAAGTAAAATTTAAAAAATATTATGGAGTCAGGTGGCATTGGACTAATTGTTTACAAATATTAAGACACAATCTGTTCAATAAAAGTTCATTTCAGATATTTGACATGACAATCTCCAATGTCATGATGGGTGATTATTACTTTCTAACTGCAATAATAATAATATTTAATGTTGTAATATTTAAAGAATATGATGACAAAATGATTATGCCATTATGTAATGTAGTTAAAAAAATCAACAATAGTTTCGTTGATTGTGCCTGTCACATGTGATCTGTTTATTTTACTATTTTAACTTCTTGGCTGCTATAATTGTGCTTATGTGATGAGTAGTTGAAATACAAATAAAAAAACTGAACAAGTTGAGTCTCTAATCACTTGCTGCTTAAGTGAAATGATTGCTTATGCTTATCAAAGTTTGTTCATAAATTAAACCAATATTTATTTAGTGTTGTAAGATAATGTCAGTATGAAAGTGGTGGGTTTAAAACTAAAACTTTTTATCTTTTAAACTTTATCCAGGAATCAAACTTCACTGCTGTTCTGAATGTGGCAAACAGTTTTCAAGGAGAAGCCGTCTTCTACGCCACCAAGGAATTCACTCAGGAGAGAAGCCATATGCCTGTTCTGAATGTGGTAAAAAGTTTTCAGAACGAGGCGTTCTTCAGCGCCACAAAATGATTCACACAGGAGAGAAGCCATATTGCTGTTCTAAATGTGGTAAAAGCTTTTCACGGAGAAGCAGTCTTCAGAGCCACCAAAGAATTCACACAGGGGAGAAGCCATATTGCTGTTCTGAATGTGGTAAACAGTTTTCAAAGAGAAGCAGTTTTCAGAGCCACCAAAGAATCCACACAGGGGAGAAGCCATATGCCTGTTCTGAATGTGGCAAACTATTCTCTAGCAGTAGTCATTTTCAGATACACATTAAAACTCACTCAGGAGAGAAACCGTATTGCTGCTCTGAATGTGGTAAACGCTTTTCAAAGAGAAGCCATCTTCAGATTCACCAAAGAATCCACACAGGGGAGAAGCCATATGACTGTTCTGAATATGGTAAAAAGTTTTCAGTAAGAGGCGTTCTTCAGCGCCACAAAATAATTCACACAGGACAGAAGCCATATTGCTGTTCTGAATGTGGTAAAAGCTTTTCACGGAGGAGCAGTCTTCAGAGCCACCAAAGAATTCACACAGGGGAGAAGCCATATTGCTGTTCTGAATGTGGTAAACAGTTTTCAGATAGAAGCAGTTTTCAACGCCACACAATAATTCACTCAGGGGAGAAGCTATATTGCTGCTCTGAGTGTGGAAAACTATTCTCTAACAGTAGTAATTTTCAGATACACATTAAAACTCACTCAGGAGAGAAGCTGTATTGCTGCTCTGAATGTGGTAAACAGTTTTCAAGGAGAAGCAGTCTTCAGACCCACCAAAGAATCCACACAGGGGAGAAGCCATATGCCTGTTCTGAATGTGGTAAACAGTTTTCAGAAAGAAGCCACCTTCAGCGCCACAAACAAATTCACACAGGGGAGAAGCCATATTGCTGTTCTGAATGTGGTAAAAGCTTTTCACGGAGAAGTAATCTTCAAAGCCACCAAAGAATTCACACAGGGGAGAAACCATATGGCTGTTCTGAATGTGGTAAACAGTTTTCAGATAGAAGCAGTTTTCGACGCCACAAAAAAATTCACACAGGGGAGAAGCCATATTACTGCTCTGAATGTGGAAAACTATTCTCTAATGGTAGTAATTTTCAGATACACATTAAAACTCACTCAGGAGAGAAGCCATATTGCTGCTGTGAATGTGGTAAAAAGTTTACACAGAAAAGGAATCTTCAGAAACATCAAAGAATTCACACAAGAGAGAAAAGAATGACAGAAATTCCCTCACCACAAAATGAATAGAATACAATGCTAAGCAACAGAAGAAAGAATTCAAAAAGTTTGATGAAAACAGAAAAGATCTAATTGGGGAAACTACAAGTAAAGTGGTAAACACACTGCCCCTCTCCAAAAGCCTCAGGTGGAATCAGGACTGACTCATGCATGGCTTATGAGAGGCGAACTGAGACCAAAAGATATGTGCCTCATCATAGTTGTACAAAACAGTGACTTGGACACAAAGTGGTTGAGATCAAAAATAGGAAAAAACAAAAAAAACATAATTGTCACTTCTCCCACAAAGAGCTACAGACATTCACACATCTTGTTGCCTGGTGCGAGGTACTGATTGCTGAAGGATTATACACTGCGCAACACCACAACGTGGCCAGGCTCATTCATTGGAAACTCTGCATGAAGTACAACTTACCAGCACCAGAAAGACCCTGGGACCACAACTGAGACCGCACAATGGAAAATGAGGAGGTGCAGGTCACTTGTAGCACAGCAATACTGACTGACTGAAAAATAGAGGCCAAAAAACCAGATGTAAAAAATCCTGGATAACAGAAGTATTAGTTCCTAGTGATTATTCAGTCCTAAGAATGGAGAGGCAAAAAAGAAATAAAGTACCAAGAAATGCAGTCTGAAATATGACAAATGAAATGTAAACAGCAAAACACAAATGGAAGAAGTGCCTGTTCTTCTAGGATGAACAGAAATGATAAAGAAAAACGTTCAGGCCCGTCTTGACAAATTGCAATACCTCCTTATGACCTGCAAAAAGAAGCCTTATTAGAAACAATTCAATACACTGAGTGCTTATGGGAAACTTACAAGAGTGAGAAGTTAAGCAGTACAATGAGACTGTCCTGACTAAAGAGTGAAGTCCACTCCTGTTTTGATAGGAAACACCTGAGAATGAAACCTGAGAGAAGTCGAATTGCTGTGCTGAACGTGGTAAACAAATCGGGCACAGAAATACTCTTCTGATGCACATTAAAATTCACACAGAAGAGAAGCTATATGGGTGTTCTGAATGGTGCAAACAGTTTTCATGGAGAAACAACGTCTTGGATACAACATCTACCTTTATTTATATAGCACAATTTCATACAAACAATGTAGCTCAAACTGCTTTACAAGATGTAAGAAGAAGGAAGTTAATATAAAACAAAAACGAGATTAGGCAATAATAATCAGTATGTAACAATGAAAAAGTTCATGTTGAATAGCCAAGTGGACAGAAGAAAGCAAAAAAATAAATTAAAAAAACTCCAGTTAGGCCGAAGAGAAAAAATTCTGCATAGAATCCAAGGCCAAAATTCTGCCCGGCCACCACTAGGCATTCTAGATAACATTGTACCTCAGTCAGTCCTAATGGTTTACTTGCTTCACATAAAGAGTTTGATGATGATGGCCATGTGAACACCTTGGACACCCGCCATTCAATCCATAAACACGAGGCAGTGTGGTATCTTGATCAGGAGGTGGTGGAGCACATCGTCACCACAGAAGAAATGGAGAAGACAGCAGATTATAGTACAGATTAGTATGAGACTGCACATCCCAGAGAAAAATGCTAATCCAGTGTCCATTTAGACTAATAGGGATACAACTAAAATGTAGCTAGGAAAAAGCCATTTTAAACTAATGTGTTTTTATCATTATGTTTAATGTTCTGCAGTATTACCCTGGTGAAATCCTATTGGTAAAGTATTTTAAATTTTAGGTGTGTAATTGCAAAAGGCCACCTCACCAGTTCTTTTCAGATTGGATCTTGAAATTCTAAGTAGACCTTCATTTGAAGATCTGAGGTTATGACTGGGAGTGTAAGGGGACAGACATTCCAAAATGTAGGACTGGGTGAGATTATTTAAGGCTGTGTAAACCATTACAGTCGATCACCTAGTTACAAACAGGCTCCATTCCAGCAGTCTGTCAGTAAGTCCATTTTGTTCATACGAGTAAATCCAGCACATATTGGCATCTGTTGATAAATGTTTTAGTTTCAGACAGCTCTTGATTTGGACATATAAAAAATGTTTTTGGTAGTTTTTATTGTGCTTTGAGCAAATTACAAGTATTGTACATGTAGTCAATCCTACTAGAGATAAATACATGAATTAATTTCTCAGAATCCTCCTTATTTAGAAAATGCCTTAATATCCGAACATTTTTAAGATGGAAGAAACATGACTTAGTTTGAGATGTGCACTTTAAGCGACATACTTAAGTCACAAATAACACCTAGATTGTGGGCTGATTCAATAAAATTAATGGTGATTCCAACTGAGGTAAATGATAACGAAATATTGTTTTGTTTAGCATCATTCTTTCCAATAGTTAACATGTCTGTTTTATTTGTGTTTAATTAACTTATCCACTCATTTACTTTACTAACACAACTCATTAAAGACAACATCAGAGAACCTTCATTTGGTTTTGATGAAAGGTATAACTGGGTGTCATCTGCATACGAGTGAAAATTAACATGATGTTTCCTAATGAGAGATGCCATTGGAAGTATGAGAAGTGAAAACAGTAAAGGTCAGAGTACTGAGCCCTGCGGGACACCATATCTCACTTCTGTGTGTAATGATGGAGTCCTGTCAGCACATTTCTGTACGTGTTGGAATCGATTTGATAAATAAGAACTAAACCAAGCGAGCACACTGCCTGTGAGCCCAACGTCATTTTCTAGTCTGTGCAGTGAAATAGAATAGTCAATGGTGTCAAACGCTGTGCTTAAGTCTAACAACAGAAATTTCCTTCATCAGAGGATATCAGAATGTCGTTTACAACGTGCATTAGTGCCATTTCTGTATCCGCATTAAAACTCACAAAGGGGAGAAGTAAAATAAATGACTGCTGTAAATGTGGCAAAGAGTTTTTACAAAGAAACAACCTTATGACTCACAAAAGAATTCAAACAGGGAGAAGCAGTTTGTCTGTAGTAAATGTGGCAAACACTTACCTGAATCACATTTACTGGCCAAATACGCACACATACAAGGAGTTGAACTTCAGTTTTGATGACACTCCAAGTGTAAGTTACATAATTGACATACACACAACACTTAAATCACACACTGGAGAAAAGAAAACAACAAAAAAAGCAAAACAGAGTATATATTTATATTTAGTTATATACACTGTTGCGTTTTTTTTTTTTTTTTTGGGGGGGGGGGGGGATTTAATACATCTTTTTGGCCATCACAGACAAGTTTATTATAATACATATTCAAGTTGGGGAACATGCACTGGTACAGAGTGTTGCTGCACTCACTACACGACGAAACAACTCAGGATCCCGGTTGGCAGCCCCCCAGGCCCAGACACGCAGTCCAGTCCCACTCTCCGGAAATGACCCTCTATCTGCCGCAGCCAGGAGGTACGTGGGTGACCCCTTGGCCTGACCCAGCCACTCGGGTCCCAAACAATGAGGATCTTATGAGCTGTATCACCCTCGAGGAAACACACCACATGGCTGTAGTGCTGTAACTGACGCTCCCTCACAATGCAGGTAATGTGCCTCATTCAGGACTCCATGAGCAACACAAAGTCAGACCAGCAGGACCCAAGGATTTTCTGGAGAGACACAGTACCAGAGGAGTCCAGTCTTCGTCTCAGGTCACTGGATAGCATCCATGACTCACAACCATATAGCAAAACAGGAAGCACCAGGATTCTAAAGACTTGGACCTTCGTCCTTTTGCATAAATATTGGGAGTACCACACACCCCTTTCCAGTGACTTCTTGATCCCCCATGCTCTCCCAATCCGTCTACTGACTTCATAGGACGAGTCACCAGAGTCATGAATGTCACTGCCAAGGTAAGTAAACCTCTCAATGAGGTCCACACTCTCTCTGCAGGCAGACACACTGCTGATGGCCGTGCCCAAGAGGTCATTAAAGGCCTGGATCAATACATATTACTTATGTAACAGTTACATTTAGAGATTGAGACTTGACAGATGTTTGTTTGTAGTTCATATCTCATTGAGCCTCCATTTGACTCCATCAGGTCCTAGTGGTGTGCTGAACACATCAGCCTGTCTTTAGGGTCTACTCCAGTAGAACTGACCAGACGGCCCTGACATAACAACCTGTACAGCTGTAGACGACTCCACTTTACTGGTCAGTTTAGCACACACTGCACTGAGGCTGTCAAGTCTGAACTATTAAATCATTCAGTCAGCTGGGAATTTATTTTGGCAATGATATTTCTGGTAAGGCATTTGTTTTATTCTCGTATGTCGTAGGTTGATACTGTTAAATTAGGTTGATAAATATAAACACAGACAGACAATGTCAGACCCTCAGAATAACAAGCTTCTAGCTGTCAGTCGTGGTTTAGGAATACTGAGCTTCAAAAGTTCTGACTCTCCATTTATCTTAAAAAAATGTAAGTTTTATTGAAAATGTGACTCGTAAATAAAGAGAAGTAGGACCCTTATTGTTGTAGACTGTGTTTGTAAGTGAACAGTAAAGTCTTGATCAGGATGCTCAGTTTCCAAGCTGTGTTATCCTGTAGGATTACCGGCGAGTCCAGTAAAGTCCAGTGTGCCATTTGTCGTCCATGATGATAAAAGTGGAGGCTCTGCTCAAATCTCTCACTTCTAGTTGTGTTAATACACGAGAAGACTGGGCCAGCACAAATGAAACTAAACACTCAGTATTGTCACTGCCAACAACAAAAGTTTATTAATAATGATTCAATATAAATTGTACAACCATGCCAAGAAATATTTACAATTAACAATAATGATGAGTCAGTTGAATTGAAATAAAGAACAAACAAAGAAGATTAATTTAACAAACAGACTGATCAGAGAATATACTGAAGCTGAAGTATTAAAACTGCAGGACGCCCACTTCTATAGATTATATAGAAATAAAAGAACAATGTAATGGGGATAGACATGTTTACTTGTAATGTACAAAAAAGGAATAAAACTGTACAATGCAGTTATAAAAAGTAAAGAAAAAATGAAGATGACATGAATTGGCTAAACACAGATAAGCAGATAATTTCAAATATAAAGAACTTAATAAAGGATGTTTAACAATAAGTGTCCTTTATTATTGACATCAATAGTTAAATCAAATCTCCACAACTCTATTACACACAGTCAGTCAGTTCAGCACTCAGAAATCCAAAGACCAGTAAAGCCAGTGACACGTTTATCAGAGGAGGCGCTGAGATGGAATCCCAAGTTGAAAAGCCTCAGTGATGCTGACCTTGTGCTTCCAGCTGCTGCAGTTCAAGTACAGAATGGCAAACTCTTCTCTCTCACTAGAGATTCACTTTCACCAGTAATAAGTGTATTAATGCGTATTTTAAATTTCACTTTAAATATTGTGAGACTTGCCTAGACACCACAAGTCGGAAGCCACATCTTTATCAATTGCACACGTTTATTAATCATAAATAAACTCAGGTTCACAGTCCAGAACACCACACACAATGCACACAGCAATAATCACCACAATATGGGCTTCTTTCTCTCAGTCCTTGGCCGCTTTTCCTCTCCTCCCGCGATCTTTGTCCTGCTCCCACTCCCGACTCAAGCTCCTCGATTGTAGGAAGGCGGCCCCTTTTATTCCTGCCCGGATGTCCTCCAGGTGGCTGATGACGTCCTTCCGGCAGCACTTCCTGGTGTGGTAGAAGTGCTGCCCTTTGCACTGAAAGCACTATGGGCGTCCCTGGCAGGTTCCTCCGCCATCTTGCTGAGTGTGGTGGAAGTAACCAGGTTCCACAAGGCTTAAGGCACTCCATGGCGGTGGCCACGGGTCCCAACAAGTTAAAAACTTTCCCCTCTTCTCCTGTGGTCCTCTCCAAATCCTGGGTGGTTGACCTCTATACAGATATACGTGCCACCTTCTGGTCCTTCCAGGCATGCTGGCCGGGTAAGGACCCCAGCAGTCTGTGACAACATATATATTTAC
>JANRMT010062791.1:193252377-193264231 GCA_026402145.1 Polypterus bichir lapradei
TCTCTGAAGAAGCAAACAGGCAGATTTTATTTTAGGAACGCAGGGGCTGAGCGTCTCACTGACAGAAGACGAAACAAACTGCATGCTGGGCCTTTGTGTGTGTGAGTACAGGGCAGGCTGTCAAGGTAGAACATAAAACATATAAGAAATTGAATGGCATTTAGATTTACTAGGGCTCATCAATACCTTAAGAAATAAAATTAAAATAAAATGCATTATGATATCTAGTTAGTCTGAGCTACATAGGGGCTTAAGAGTTGATTGTTGAAGGTGAAGGACCTTTCTCTGCACTTAGATGTCCGTGAAGTAAGCAGCAGCTTAGCCGTGTCAGACGAGTGTACAACTTAACAGCACCGCTGTCTGCATTCCATCCATCCATCCATCCATTTATTATCCAACCCGCTATATCCTAACTACAGGGTCACGGGAGTCTGCTGGGGCCAGTCCCAGCCAACACAGGGCAGAAGGCAGGAAACAAACCCCGGGCAGGGTGCCAGCCCACTGCAGGGCAGACACACACCAAGCACACACTAGGGACAATTTAGAATTGCCAATGCACCTAACCTGCATGTCTTTGGGGTGTGGGAGGAAACCCATGCAAACACGGGGAGAACAGGCAAAGTCCACACAGGGAGGATCCGTGAAGCAAACCAGACGGGTCTCCTAACTACGAGGCAGCAGCGCTACCACTGCTAGCACACATATATATATATTTAGATTAGCATTTAAGTGTATATGCCAGTGCTTCTTTGTATATCCTAATGATAATAAATAAAGTTACAGCAGCACACATTAGTTACCTTAAAGAATCAATTGTTACAGGCTTGTCTTGTTCCCTTCTTTCAAACAGCCATGAAGCTCCATGTCAAGGCTCTCCACAGTTTGGCCCTCATCAGTGAAGCTGCTCGCTGATGCTTACTGGCACAGTCGCCTTTTATTTTAGCCTTACAGGGATGTTAGTGCAACAAGTAACCATTAATTGAATTATCAGTTAGGCAGTCCAGTTTTCATATGTGGCTCCTCCTGATCTCAACTTAATTGTAAGAACTGATTAACGAAAAGGCCACCAATCTTTAATGGCTGAGGTTTAGGATGTGAAAACGATTGTTATGAGAAAAGGAGCTGAATGAGGTCATCAACATGAAGAAACCTGTACAGAAGATGATGGGAAACTAATGTGAAAAGGGGGGCATTTTATGATAAGAACTGTAATAAATCTGGGGCTCACTTCATGAACTGAGACGGCTTTATGTGCTCAGTAATTGTTGTCTATGCTGTGCAATGAAGACTAAATTTTGACTGCCTTTCTAAAGACTCTACTTATTTTTCCTGAAGATTGCTCCACAACACCCCCGTAACCCTAAACAAATATATATATACATACAACCCCAATTCCAATGAAGTTGAGGCATTGTGTAAAACGTAAATAAAAACAGAATACAATGATTTGCAAATCCTTTTCAACCTATATTCAATTGAAAACACTACGAAGACAAGATATCGAATGTTCAAACTGATAAACTTTATTGCTGTTTTGCAAATCTTCACTCATTTTGAATTTGATGCCTGCAACACGTTCCAAAAAAGCTGGGACAGGGCCATGTTTACCACTGTGTTATATCGCCTTTCCTTTTAACAACACTCAATAAGCGTTTGGGAACTGAGGACACTAATTGTTGAAGCTGTGTAGGTGGAATTCTTTCCCATTCTTGCTTGATGTACAACTTCAGTTGCTCAACAGTCCGGGGTCTCCGTTGTCGTATTTTGCGCTTCATAATGCGCCACATGGGAGACAGGTCTGGACTGCAGGCAGGCCAGTCTAGTACCCGCATTCTTTTACTACGAAGCCACGCTGTTGTAACACATGCAGAATGTGGCTTCGCATTGTCCTGCTGAAATAAGCAGGAACGTCCCTGAAAAAGACGTTGTTTGGTTGGCTGCATATGTTGCTCCAAAACCTGTATGTACCTTTCAGCATTAATGGTGCCTTCACAGATGTGCAAGTTACCCATGCCATTGACACTAACATACCTCCATACCATCACAGATGCTGGTTTTTGAACTTTGCGCTGATAACAATCCGGATGGTCCTTTTCCTCTCTGGCCCGGAGGACATGACGTCCATGATTTCCAAAAACAATTTGAAATGTGGACTCGTCAGACCACAGCACACTTTTCCACTTTGCGTCAGTCCATCTCAGATGAGCTCGGGCCCAGAGAAGCCGGTGGCGTTTCTGGGTATTGTTGATATTCTGTATGGCTTTCTCTTTGCATGGTAGAGTTTTAACTTGCACTTGTAGATGTAGCGACGAACTGTGTTAACTGACAATGGTTTTCTGAAGTATTCCTGAGCCCACGTGGTAATATCCTTTACAGAATGATGTCAGTTTTTAATGCAGTGCCGCATGAGGGATTGAAGGTCATGGGCATCCAGTGTTGGTATTCAGTCTTGCAGCTTACGTGCAGAGATTTCTCCAGATTCTCTGAATCTTTTGATGATATTATGGACAGTAGATGATGAAATCCCTAGATTCCTTGCTATTGTACATTGAGAAACGTTGCTCTTAAACTGCTGGACTATTTGCCACGCAGTTGTTCACAAAGTGGTGAACCTCACCTCATCCTTGCTTGTGAACGACTGAGCCTTTTGGGGATGCCCCTTTTTATAACCAATCATGACAAACACCTGTTTCCAATGAACCTGTTCACCTGTGGAATGTTAAAAACAGGTGTTTGTTGAACATTCCTCAACTTTCCCAGTCTTTTTTGTAACGTGTTTCAGGCATCAAATTCAAAATGAGTGAAGATTTGCAAAACAATAAAGTTTATCAGTTTGAACATTCAATATCTTGTCTTTGTAGTGTATTAAATTGAATATAGGTTGAAAAGGATTTGCAAATCATTGTATTCTGTGTTTATTTACGTTTTACACAACGTCCCAACTTCATTGGAATTGGCGTTGTATATACTGTATACATATATATATATATATATATACACTAATAAAGGAACCTGCTTAATCTGTAGGAATATACTATATACAAGACAAAGTTATATTTACTTTCTCACAAGCACCACATCCCCCTGTTGCAGCCTTCTGCACTCAGCTGGCCCAGGACTTTCTGTCAACTCGCCCCCGCAGCACTCTGTTCTGTCCATCATGGCCACTTGACAGGCCCTCTCCCCACCTTACACCCATCCAGTACCTGCCATCATTATTTCCAGTCCTCAGCTAACATTCACCACATAGAAGGGGGGTTTGGGGGGGTTGCCTGTCAGCCCCTCACTGCATACCTGACCTTGACTTATGAAGTATTGGTGGTTTCCAGCTTGCTAAGAAAAAAATAAAAATATACAGTCACAGGCCTTTTTGTGATTTAACCCTCACTATTTTAATGTGCACCAGGATGTGATGCTTATTGTCATATATGCTCATGATTCTCTTTAAATATATGCAAATCATCAACTTAAAGATTATACTTTTTCATATTTTTATAGTCTTACCCTGCAGAAGGAGATGCCTTGAAATCTTGAATATTGTAATCAGTTCAGTTAGCCAATAAAAGGTGTAATTTTTTATCATTTCTCATTGTATCCAAATCATCTCTGTACAGGTGCTGGTCATAAAATTAGAATATCATGACAAAGTTGATTTATTTCAGTAATTCAATTCAAAAAGTGAAACTTGTATATTAGATTCATTCATTACACACAGACTGATGTATTTCAAATGTTTATTTCTTTTAATTTTGATGATTATAACTGACAACTAATGAAAGTCCCAAATTCAGTATCTCAGAAAATTAGAATATTGTTAAAAGGTTCAATTTTGAAGACACCTGGTGCCACACTCTAATCAGCTAATTAACTCAAAACACCTGCAAAAGCCTTTAAATGGTCTCTCAGTCTAGTTCTGTAGGATACACAATCATGGGGAAGACTGCTGACTTGACAGTTGTGCAAAAGATGACCATTGACACCTTGCACAAGGAAGGCAAGATACAAAAGGTCATTGCTAAAGAGGCTGGCTGTTCACAGAGCTCTGTGTCTAAGCACATTAATAGAGAGGCGAAGGGAAGGACAAGATGTGGTAGAAAAAAAAGTGTACAAGCAATAGGGATAACCGCTTGTACCCTGGAGAGGATTGTGAAACAAAACCCATTCAAAACTGTGGGGGAGATTCACAAAGAGTGGACTGCAGCTGGAGTCGGTGCCTCAAGAACCACCACGCATAGACGTACACAAGACATGGGTTTCAGCTGTCGCATTCCTTGTGTCAAGCCACTCTTGAACAAGAGACAGCGTCAGAAGCGCCTCGCCTGGGCTAAAGACAAAAAGGACTGGACTGCTGCTGAGTGGTCCAAAGTTATGTTCTCTGATGAAAGTAAATTTTGCATTTCCTTTGGAAATCAAGGTCCCAGAGTCTGGAGGAAGAGAGGAGAGGGACAGAATCCACGTTGCTTGAGGTCCAGTGTAAAGTTTCCACAGTCAGTGATGGTTTGGGGTGCCATGTCATCTGCTGGTGTTGGTCCATTGTGTTTTCTGAGGTCCAAGGTCAACGCAGCCGTCTACCAGGAGGTTTTAGAGCACTTCATGCTTCCTGCTGCTGACGAACTTTATGGAGATGCAGATTTCATTTTCCAACAGGACCTGGCACCTGCACACAGTGCCAAAGCTACCAGTACTTGGTTTAAGGACCATGGTATCCCTGTTCTTGATTAGCCAGCAAACTCGCCTGACCTTAACCACACAGAACATCTATGGGGTATTGTGAAGAGGAAGATGCAATACGCCAGACCCAACAATTCAGAAGAGCTGAAGGCCACTATCAGAGCAACATGAGCTGTCACAACACCTGAGCAGTGCCACAGACTGATCGACTCCATGCCACACCGCATTGCTGCAGTAATCCAGGCCAAAGGAGCCCTAAATATAAATATAATTAAATATTGAGTGCTGTACATGTTCATACTTTTCATGTTCATACCTTTCAGTTGGCCAACATTTCTAAAAAATCCTTTTTTTGCATTGGTCTTAATTGATATTCTAAGTTTCTGAGATACTGAATTTGGGACTTTCATTAGTTGTCAGTTATAATCATCAAAATTGAAAGAAATAAACATTTGAAATACATCAGTCTGTGTGTAATGAATGAATCTAATATACAAGTTTCACTTTTTGAATGGAATTACTGAAATAAATCAACTTGTCATGATATTCTAATTTTATGACCAGCACCTGTATATATACAGTAATCCCTCGCTATATCGCGCTTCAACTTTCGCGGCTTCACTCTATCGCGGATTTTAAATGTAAGCATATCTAAATATATATCACGGATTTTTCTCTGGTTCGCGGATTTCTGCGGACAATGGGTCTTTTAATTTATGGTACATGCTTCCTCAGTTTGTTTGCCCAGTTGATTTCATACAAGGGACGCTATTGGCGGATGGCTTAGAAGCTACCCAATCAGAGCATGTATTACACATTAACTAAAACTCCTCAATGATATAAGATATGCTTCCCGCGCAGTGCTTGATTGTTTGCTTTTCTCGTTCTCTCTCATTCTCTCTGCCTGACGGAGGGGGTGTGAGCAGAGGTGCTGTTTGCACAGAAGCCGTTTGCCTAGTGGATACGGACGTACCTCTAAGAAATGCCGCTTTATCGCGGTGCTTCCAAAAGCACACTTATTGATTTTTTGATTGTTTGCTTTAATCTCGCGCTCTCTCTCTGACGTTCTCTGCGCCTGACGGAGGAGATGTGAGCAGAGGGGCTGTTTGCACAGAGGCTGTTTGCTTAGAAGATAAAGATACGGATGCTCCTCTAAAAAATGCCACTTTATCGCAGTGGGGCATACTTAAAAGCACAGAAGCACGTATTGATTTTTTGATTGTTTGCTTTTCTTTGCGAGCGCTCTCTCTCTCTCTCTGAAATTCTCTGCTCCTGAAGAGAAGATATGTTTGCATTCTTTTAATTGTGAGAAAGAACTGCCATCTCTGTCTTGTCATGGAGCACAGTTTAAACTTTTGACTAAAGGGTGTTATTTCATATCTAGAGGGCTCCAATAATGTTAACAGTGTGGGAGAGTTTATAAGGGCTTAAAATATATAAAATAACTATACAAACATATGGTTTCTACTTCGCGGCTTTTCATCTATCGCGGGGGGTTCTGGAACGCAACCCCCGCGATCGAAGAGGGATTACTGTATCTTCATTTGGATCTTGATCTTTATTTGTCCGCGAATGAATTAGAAGAAGAAGCACTAGATGGCAGTAGACAGACAGCTAAAACATAGGCATTGCATTGAGAATCTCCTCCAGGCTTATACTACTGAAGACTGTAGTACTCCAGTCACACCTCAAAACACAGACATTCAAACTAAACAAACTGTTGTGCTTTAAATTAACCAAACAGATTTTCATTTAGATCTTGATCTTTGTTTGTCCGCGAATTCCACGCATGCGTAGACTTCCTTCCAGTTTAGTATGTTGTTGTTACTCACAGATGTCAACAATGTGCCAGAATAATGAAAGGGGTGGTGGACAGTGTTACGCTGGTTAGCTCCTGAGACCTGGTTAGAGAATGAGATTGCCGAAGATAAAAGGTACGTGCCTACGTAACATATGAATGAAAGAAAGACAGTTGATGAAATGAATGTCAACGTAACAGCACGTTCCGGAGATTATTATTGTTACGTTGTAGCCGGCGAGTGCTGCGCGTCTCACAGTTGTAAAGTGGCTTGCTCACATGTCAGTGAAGTAACCCCTATTTATGCTTTAAAGAGCCTGGATACCTATGTGCCCCCCTTTAATAACCATTGCTCCGTGTATATTGCCTTACTCTTTGGATTGCCACAAAGCAACCTGCGAGATTGGAGAAAGGTTGAGAAGACATCGTGAGAGGAAACGACAGCGTCGTGAAAATGAGACGGACTGTGAATGGACAGAAGCAGAAATGCTCCTACACCACCACATTATTACTATTCGGACAGTGATTCCGAGTAGGCCGTTCCTATCGAATCAATGTCCAAGGGTTTTCTTTTGTAATTTTGTTTCCCTTATAAAAAATCATAATGCTGTGCGACGAAGGGCCCAGTTCACGACTGGCAGCCACATTTAAACAGGGAGCCCTTCACAGACATCTTTAACACACGCAATGTAGTTGGGCGCACATGGCTAGTTTATATATATCTATAATAATAAAAGGCAAAGCCCTCACTGACTGACTGACTGACTGACTGACTCATCACTAATTTTCCAACTTCCCATGTAGGTAGAGAGCTGAAATTTGGCTGGCTCATTCCTTACAGCTTACTTACAAAAGTTAAGCAGGTTTCATTTCGAAATTCTACACGTAACGGTCATAACGGTCGATAACGGTCGACAACGTCCGCCATGTTGAACTTTCTTATTTATGGCCCCATCATCACGAAACTTGGTAGGCGGCTTCCCTGTGCTAACCGAAACCAATGTATGTACTTATTTCGATGGTATGATGCCACTGTCGGCCGCCATATTGAACTTTCCAACGTCACCAATTTTCAAACTTCCCGTGTAGGTAGAAGGCTGACCCCATCTTCACGAAATTTGGTAGGTGACTTCCCTGCACTAACCGAAACCGATGTACATACTTATTTCGATGGTATGATGCCACTGTCGGCCGCCATATTGAATTTTCCAAACGTCACTAATTCTCCAACTTCCCTGCTGCGAAGCGCGGGTATTTTGCTAGTGGATAAATAAATTAAGATTTTGTACAAATAATGTTTTTCATTTTTCTTCCTTGATGGATTCTGCCACCCCCAGCAACAGTTGCTCGCACCCCAAAGAGTGTATGTGTGTATATATATGTGTGTGTGTGTGTGTGTGTGTATATATGTAGATATGTATGTATATGTTTATACTGTATATGTGTGTGTGTATGTATGTATGTGTGTATGTGTATATGTATAGATATGTATATATATATGTTTATATGTGTGTATATATATATATATATATATATATATATATATGACAGCAACACTCATCACTCACAACAGTGACAAAACAATTACATTGACAATCATGTTACGTTATTTTCAAAATGTTTCATTTTCTTTTTCATTACTTATTTAACACACTACTGCCCCGCTGCGAAGCGCGGGTATTTTGCTAGTATATATATATATATATATATATATATATATATATATATATATATATATCTGGAACAGACCTGTCGTTCTAATAATCAGTTAGTGTTGCACTGTCCTCCATCGCCCTGAAGATGGCACTGCTGTGTAAGAAGTGAACTAAGTAAAGTCGGACTCCATCAGATTTTAGTTAGTTGTCATCATTCAGATTTTCACGACAGGCTCAGTGCAGTTCCTTATTTAGAAACGTATTTCTTTTCAGAGTATTTATCAGTTTCTTTGTCCCTATTTCAGGCCCTTAGACCCCCAGTGTTCTCAGGGGTGCGCAGGTGAAGCCTCAGGCCTGGCAGTCTACAGCCTTTTAAAGTGACCCAATGGCTTATCTTTGGGATTCAGTTTTTAGAGGAGCCATCGTGATTGCCATAAATCTCTTGTCTTAGTTCTCTGCGATATGATTTAGCACCTTCAAGAAAACCTGGCAATGCATGAACATTCATTTGTGTTCCTGCTTTGAGTGTTAAATATCTAACTTACGGCGTCTTTACTGCTGTCTCTCGGTGGCTGTGCTGTACGACTCTGATGACTCGCGTTCTTCAGGCCGGCAGTTTTTAGGTCCCGCTCTGGTGGCCCCTGTGGTTGCAGATTTTTATCGCCCCAAATTCTTCTTTTAATAGGACACTTACATTAAGCTGTTCCTGTTCTTGTACCGCGATGAAGCAGAGACAACAAGGCTGATGGATCAATAGGCAGACATTAAAGGTTCACCTGGTAAAAAATACGAAGGAAAACTAAAACCAAAGGGAGAAAGCAATGCATAGTCAGAGACTTGTAGTCAAATGAACTGAGAAACAAACAAACAAATAAATAAAGTAAAATAAACCTGTGTGATAAAGTATCGTTGTACAAGAATAATTGTGTAATAACACTCCTTAAGAAATCCGTTAAGTTAGATATTGAGTTGAATAAAATGGCCACCATCGCACTGTTCACAATGCTGATCACAAACTCCGGGGACACCGAGCTATAAAATGGTGGCCCTGATCCAAAAACACAATCTAGTAAAGATATTAGAAAACTTAAATTTGTGATACAGGCGTCTCACTAATATATTCAATGGGACAAAAGTTTTTCCAATTAAAAAAAAATAAAAAATGCTATGGAAGCTTTATCTTGTGTCAGATGCATTTACAGGAAATCCTCTGGGAAAGAAAGTAATAAGAACTCTGAATTCATAACAGATACCTCCTAGCTGAGTTTTATTTTTTTTTTATCAGTTGCAGTTTGATCATGCTAAATTTTCACTGAATGATGTTAGGATTAGGTGCATAAAAATTCTTTTTAGTATTTGGTTCTTTTTGAGTTTCTGATTATATATGCCATTATTTACTACATTTACATTCCTTTTACTTATTTGGCTCACTCCTTCCGAGGCGATTTACAACTTTTGAGATACAATTAGCTCCATTTCTGTAGTACTCGGGTGTTGTACCGTGTCAGCCATTAAGGTCCTCTCATTCTGTGCCCCCCGCTAACCTGCACTCTGTGGGTGACAGCAGGCCTTCAGCTGTATATAGCGCCCTGACTGTGGACTGACCTCCTGAAATTAATGACATCAGCTCACTCCATTCATTTGTTTAGGAGGACATTAAACTGACCTGACATTCGGCCCCTTCATTCAGTTTACCTCCTCTGTCTGTCCAGGTACTCAGGGTTTGAATTTTTATCACAATTTATGTTATTTGTTCAAGACTTTTTGTAGTATTATATGTTGTATTTTAGTCTGCATTATTTATTCTATTTGAATGTTTTGTATATCCTGTATTTATCTTTATTTAGTGAAGATATTATTTGTAGCCAATATTATATCGGTCCTGTTGTTTTTTTTTAATTTTGGGCATAGGAAGGGTACTATATAAATAAATTGTGTTCTTATTAGTATTTTTATTTTTTATTTTCTTGATGGCCCATCGTTTATAATAATACGTGATAAAAACTAGAGCAGTTCTATATAAGGCAATTAATATATTGCATAATTCAGTGTAGAATAGGCTATGTATTGCCGTTTTCTTCACATACATGTTTAAAAATATTAGATTGGCTTAAATGTTTATTCTAAATTGGTTTAGAACAATATTGCACACATGCATAGTATATTTTAAAAAAACGTAATCACTTTTATTATTAACGTTTTACTAAACTCTAACGTGGTGTAAACATTATAATTATATTGTATATTTCGTTTCATGAATGTAACCGAAAAACTATTTTCAATTCACACAGATCTTGATGATTTTAATTTGTCAACATGTTATATGATTTCCACAGACCCGAACACAACGTAAATGTTAATAGTGTATTTCACAGAAATGATCCATATTGTTTAGTTTGATGTGTGACACGACGTGATGGCAGAAACCCTCTGAACTTCACAATGATGCGTATTATTTGGTTTCTAAATGTGTCTTTGACCCGACGTTACTTTCCGGGCTTTGCCAAGACTTGCCGAAACCTTCCAAAGGTAACTTTACGAAGTCAGTCCTGAAACAACAGAGACGTCACTTCCGGGTCTCAAACTGTGGTGACGCATGGTGCTGTGGCTCTGCAAGTGGATGCTTCTTAAACATCCAGTGCTTTGAAAGCTCGACACGGTGTCGAAACCTCAGATATCGAGCGGCCCATCACCTTCTCCCGCACATGCAGTCTTAATTTATCGCTGTTTTAATTTCGTTGTGTCGGGGTGCTGTGTCATTAAAACCTTACAATGTAGTTTTAATTAAGAGTGACAGAAAGAACATTTTCTCCTTACTTAAGTACGGAACATGATGTCCATGTCCGCACTCTCCGTTTCTGTTTGTCCTGAGGGTTTCGCCCTAACTATGCGGTTTAAATTTATTTATTTATTTGACTGCTGACTTTTTTCCAAATACAATTGTTGCATTTCTTTTGTTTTTTTTTTCTTAATATAAGCCCAGTCAGGTGAAGTGACTTGCTCAGGGTCACCCGTGTCAGTATTTGAACCCACAGCCTCAGGTTTTGAAGCTAAAAGCCTTAACCACCACACCACATTTCCTGCTTAGGTGTCCAGGAGAAGTGATGTCAACCTCGGCGTCTTAAACCTGACCTAAGGAAATGGACAGAAACATCATCAGCTTGTAGGGGTCACCTCTGAGGGGCTGTTCATTGTGGAGGATCTTTCCTGACCGTGTGGCACTTTGGAATTTGTGCAGGAGACCCCAGCCATTACTGTATGAGAAACTCTTAAGTGAGAACATCCTTTTTGCTACTTGTGACCCCTTTTGACATCTTGTGATTGTGTAGGTTGCTCCAGAATGTGGTCTCCAGATGGACAGATGGAGACGTTAAGTTTCTGCACAGTTTAGAATTTCTGCTGGTCTTGTCCTTCCCTGCTGCTCCTCTTTGACCAGCAGGACATTGTGGTGACAGGCTGACTATCGTGTAATTGGTCAGGTCTCATGCTTTTGGACCAATCAGAGCTTGGCATGACTTCTGTTCTTGAACCTTCTGCCATCTCCACCAGTGTTCTTTCACCAAGTGAAACTAAAACCAAGCTTGTTCAAATGATAATTTAGTGGACCAGAACTGAAATAAAAGTTAAATAAACTGTGTGAAGGGTAGAAGTAGAGAATAAGGAGAATGAGACTGGTGTTGTCAGGCTGATGTTCACCACACTTGTCTTTGTGTATAACACACATGTAATA
>JANRMT010062791.1:193267221-193279340 GCA_026402145.1 Polypterus bichir lapradei
AGTCTACTGAACCAGCAGGGATGTCCTAGGAAAAGAAGGAAAGAAAATAAAAAGAAACGTGAAAGTCAAACACTAACAAGTGAATTACGAGTTTAACAGACGGGTGTTTGCAGTTTACCCGATTTTTCATTAACATCCAATTTCCAGAAGATATTCTTGTAGCAAATTGGCTGAAAGGAAAAAAATCTAAATGTCACTTGTAATTAAATTGAAAGGCTCTGTGAACATCGCGACTGTCAGTCTGAGTCACATACAAGTTAGTGGCGCACTGCACATTACAGGAAAGTCTTTAACAGTTTAGAAATGGCAGACATCATCTGCACAAAACTACCATGAAATTCTATTCAAATTGAGGGTACAAAAACACTGCAGATTACTTGGGATTACAAATAAGACACATTACTACAAGAACTCAAACATAAGGAACTAAACTGAAAAGAAAAAAAGGTAACCTGGTGCACCACTGCAGTCAGTCTGAACTTTATCAAAAGCCTGCTTTACCACAGAAGGACTAATCAAGCGTTTCCAAGATTCTTATAAAAGTTTATTTTGTCTTCCATGAACAGTCGAGGAGTTCTCGTGAAACTCGCCTTGTGGAATTTGAGGAGTTGCCGGTACCGCTGAGTGCCGATCCACTTCAAGCACTGAATATAAATCAATTACTACAGCGAAAATGATTATTAATACAAACGTAAAGGTTCACGGTACAAACATAACCATGCAACACGAAATTATTAAGAAATACAAAGAAAACTGAAAATTTCAAACGTTTTCATTTCGAAGCACACTTACCTCCACTGCCAAAAATACGAGCAATTAGTTTTCTCACTACTTCTTCTTTTTTCTAATGTGGAGTTTCGTCGCTGCTGCTTCTTTGTCTCCTTTCGTTTAATGGAGTTTCATCGCTTGGTACAACGGCGGGTTATTTAAGAGGAAATCTACAAGACGGAACCTTATAAGTGATAGAGATTTTTGTGGAGAAAGACTTCATTTACAAATAAAGGTAAGAAACGGTTTTCAATTTTATAACAAATGGGATCAGACTAAGAAAAAAAACAATCCCATATTTAAAAACTAAATTTTGACCTTAAATAAAATATTCTTTTGTTTTTCTTGTTAACCTTTTGTTGAATAGTCGATTAAAATTGATTAAAGCATCGGAATTAAAAGCTTTTAAAAACAAATAAATATTTCAATTATTTTTTTTTCTACACCACTCTATACTTTCATTTGTATTGAATGAGTTTGAATTGTGGAATTGCAACGGCAAATTTAGAACACATGGAGGGTGAGGATCAAATGCGCTCTCTCCTGTCGCTCTAAATGTAAATGCTGATGAGATATGAAACGTAACCAGTAGTCAATGTGCACGATGGCTGCCAATCCAATAGTGAATAAGCTGCTCTTTGGGGTTCATATATTTGTAAATCTGACGGACTCTAAAGGAGTCAGTGCCTCACCAGCCATGAACCTCACCGCACGTCACTGATCAGGAGGACAATCACGGAATGCCAATGACCAGGAGCAGCGCTAAGTGTCCGGACTTTTAAAACGTTAAAATGGGCTTTCGGAGAACACACTGAACACATCTATGATACTCTCTGATGACTGGCACCCCTAGGACTGCCCAGTCCTCTCTTTTTCTCAAGTTACTCAACTTGTTCATGTCGCAAGTACATACCTCTCCGCTTGTTAAATGTTGTCTTCCACCTGACAGAGCAGCACGACACCGATTAACATTCAGTCCCTCACTTAAGAAATCACTGTCTGATTTGAATTGCACATGCGCACCAATATCATGCCGGTACGGCCCGAGCTGTAGTGCGCATATGCACACATTTCCTGGCCGCTGACAGAGACGTCCTTTGTATTGTGAGAGAGAAGCACTTCGATCAGACAGCAGCGTTGCACACGGGCCAAAAATATTATTAAGTTATTCATTTAAGGCTCGCTGATATTTTGATCAGTCCTTCATAAACTTATTTGAATGCCTCCTAAACGTGTAGTTTTCAAAGTGAACTATTAAGAGAGTGAGAGGTCGGAAGTACCACACAACGAACCGCCTTGATTGGGACCCGAGTGTAGCGGGTGACACCTCAGCACCACACTGGACACTGGGTGAGGTTTTTTATTGGGTGGGGAGCGTATCCTGCCAACAATCCCCAAACTTTCCCTGCAAGTTGGAGGACCTGCTTGCAGGGCTGGATTCAGATTAACGTCATACCCAAGATGAAGCAATTGTAGGTTAAGGGCCCTGCTCAAGGGTCAAGCAGAGGATTTATTGAGAATTTCAATTAAGGTTCAAAATGCTTTATTATTAATTTTAGTGCTCTTAGCTATGAAGAGCCTAGGCCTGGAGTAGCTTTACAAGGACACCATTAATTTTATTAGAGAGGCCTCTTGCCTGCTTGTCCTTCTCACTTGCCTTGTTTTGAGTTTCTGAGAGTCGAGCTGTGAGCCGAGGTCATCATGATCTCCGAGGAATAAAAAGGCAGATTTTGTTTTGAGAATGCAGGAGCTGAGCTTCTTACTGATAGAAGAAAAAAACAAACTGTGTGCAGGGCCTTTGTCTGTGTGAGTACAGGGCAGACTCTCAAGATATCACATAAAATAGATACGCACTTATCTGACATGTAGATTTATTAGAGCACATCAATATCTTAGGCAATAAAATTAAAATACAATTTATTATGATATTAGTTACTTTGAGCACATAGGGGCTTAAGAGTTAATTGTTGAAAGTTAGGGACTTTTTCCTGAACATGTGCTGTGACATAAGCAGGAGCTTGGCCTCTGTCAGACCACCGGGCAGTGTGTGCCATGACTTAAGAACGCTGCTCTCTGCGTTTGTGGGCTTTAATATTAGCACACACGCATATGTTTTAGATAAGTATTTAATTTTATATGCCAGTGCTTCTTTATTAATCTTAGTGATAATAATAATAAGATATAGTAGCACATATGAGTGAGCTTAAAGAATCAATTGTTAAAGGCTTGTGTTTTTCCTTCTTTCAAGTATGAAGCTCCGTGTCAAGGTCTCTGCAGCTTGGTCTTCATCAGTGAAGCTGTGCGCTGCCATTCACTGGCACAGTCACCTATTATGTCAGTCTTACAGGACACTAGTGCAACAAGCAATCATTTATTGAATTATTTATTAGGCAGTCCAGTTTTCATATATGGGTCTTTCTGATCCCAACTTAATTGTTAATCATTGAATTGTTAAGAAATGATTAACTGAAAGACCATTGATCTTTAACAGCTCAGAATCAGGCTACGAGAATGAAGGGGGGTGTAATCAGTTGATGCTCACCTCCAGGTGGCAAATCTGACCTTCGAGCCAAAGTGGTTGTAATGAGAAGAAGGGTTGGGTAGAAGATTATTATGAGGATGTCTATGTGGACAAGGGTATTGTTATGAGGAGGTCTGACACACCAGGGGCCTCATGCATAAAGCCGTGCGTAGAACTCACACTATAACATGACGTAAGCACAAAAGCAGAAATGTACTTATGCACAAAAAAATCCAGATGCATAAATCTGTGTGTTCGCCAACTTCCACGTTCTTCCGTTACATAAATCCTGATCAGCGTGAAAAGTAACGCTCGTGCATGCGCCTTCTGTCCCGCCCCGACTCCTCCCAGAATATACGCCTCTTTGAATATGCAAATCAATATAAATAGCCCTTAAGCTCAGCATTCTGTGAAAAGACAGTGGGAAAAGCACAGGGGAAAATTTAAGAATTTCAGCCAATACCAAGTAGAGGCAAGGAAAAACATACTATTTGTTGGTTTAAACAGTGGTATAATCAACAAAAGGAAGTTGATCGAGTGACAGCGTGTCGGGGAAACTCGAAAGCTCAAGTTCACAAAGTCGCACAGTGCCAGAAATAAAAAAGAAGTTGTCAGATATCAAAGTCGACATGAAAAGGCGAGTCGTAGCCCACCGTCTGAGTGTCATATGAAAGCTTAAGGTACAGAGAGAAAAAAAATGCACACATTGGTAAAACTGCAGGAAATGTCAACTTTATTCTATAAATTTCCACTTTAATCATGTATTTTATTTTGTCATTAAAGTAGAACATCATAAACTTCTTCTTAAAATCGATTAATTTACTAGTTACTCAAATCCCATTGTAACTAAAGTAGCACATTAAATGCTTTGTTTTGTATTTGATCTTCTATGTGCTCTATTTGTGTGAATCACTACGTGCTTCTTAAACAGGCTTTCTCTTCCTCCGACAGGACACAGAATCCATTACATTTGTGATATTACAGCTCTCTGAATAATTAAAATACTGAGATGTATACGTGATATCATTTTCATGATGATATGAATGAAAGCATGTTAGTAAACATGAGTACACAGTGGTGCAGTGATTGTGCGCAACGTTCAATGAAATACTTTATTGTAGCAGTACTGTCTCTTTCAAACATACTAACCTCCAATTCCTGTCCTTACCTTTCTTTCTCCAAATACCCAGCGGCCACACAATCAGCTCTGTAATAGACATTAGCCATCTTTAAGCTTACAACGACGATTCTTCAAAACTTTTAAGGAACATTGAAATATCTTCATAGTACGAGTTTAATTATTCTATCCATCTATCCATCTTGGGTCGTGCCAGCCCAGCAAGAATACAGCACAAGGTAGGATCAATCCGTGAACTTGCTAGCGCTGCTGCACCGTGTCCTCACATGTTTAATTATTAACAACTAGCAAAATACCCGCGCTTCGCAGCGGCAAAGTACTGCCTTAAAATTTTTATTAAGAAGAAAATTTAACCTTTTTAAACTGAGGGAAAATATGCCAATAATTATTTGTTAAGGATCTCTTTGTATACCATGTTGTCAGTTTGGCCCTCCGGTTGTAACATGACCAAGCTGTGTGCTGAGCTTACTCTTGCGCATGTAACTTACAGTTGGCCATGTGAACAGTAATCTTGTCTCAAATCTCACAGCTTGGATTGCTGCTGTCATAATCGGTTTGAGTTTCATGGTTTGTTTCAATTACGATAGTATTTGCAGGATTTGTTGTGTTGAAGTGACATTCGGCATCTGTCAAGCGCTGTAAACACACAACCGGTTTCATCGATAAAATCACATCCAGCTTTTGAGAGTTTAAACACTCATAAACATCAAAGTGTCCACTACTGAAATCATCACCTGTGAATCTAAGATGTTTAAGAGGCATTGGCGGTTGTCGAAAGGTGTAAAATATTTGGCCATTTCGGTAAACTTGAAAGCGACAACTGAACAATTCAGCAGCAGCCATCAACTCACATGCAGAACCATAGGTGAAGGGCTTAAGCATTTCACTCTTATAGTGCTCCTGTGTAGTATAATTATCTCTTGCACCGTCATCAGTCCACACCTTGAACCTGTCCCAGTCATTCAATACATAAGACACAATGTTCCTCCGGATATCAAGAGTGAGCCTGATATGGCCGTGCAATATGTAACAAAGAGAATGGAAAAGGTAGGTACCATCTCCAGGCATGGAAACCACTCAGTAAGTGACAGTTCTTTGATCGATAGTGATCACCTCGATAGACATGGTAATGGGGGTTGGAATGATAAAGGAAATGGGTACCTGAGCAATGTAAAGTAAGTCTAAAATACCTACACAATAACTATAATTGTAATAAACAAACAATAAAACAGCGGAGAAGCCGTGGATTAAACAAAAAGGCTGTAGTTATCAGTAGGGAGACGTGAATCCCGTGGCGAAGCAAGGAAGGGAATGTAGAGACCGGAGCGACGGATGGTCTTATATAGGCAGGCAGCCAACAACGTGGGAGGCGTTGGGATGGGGGACCCAATGCCGCCTCACACAGTGACTGAGCTGCAGGCTATGGACGTATATATGTACGTAAGTAGGATTCAGTTAGCGTTGGGAACCCATGTACCAAATTTCTTGAAGATGGGCCCATAAGTAACAAAGACTGTTGAAAAGTTCAATATGGTGGCCGACAGTGGCATCATACCACCGAAATAAGTACGTACATTGGTTTCGGTTAGTGCAGGGAAGCCGCCTATAAAATTTTGAGAAGATCGGGCCATAAATAAGAAAGTTCAACATGGCGGACGTTGTTGACCATTATGACCATTACGCGTAGAATTTCGAAATGAAACCTGCTTAACTTTTGTAAGTAAGCTGTAAGGAATGAGCCTGCCAAATTTCAGCCTTCTACCTACACGGGAAGTTGGAGAATTACTGACGTTGGAAAGTTCAATATGGCGGCTGACAGTGGCGTCATACCACCAAAATAAGTATGTACATTGGTTTCGGTTAGCGCAGGGAAGCCGCCTACCAAATTTCGTGAAGATGGGGCCATGAATAAGAAAGTTCAACATGGCGGACGTTGTTGACCGTTATGACCATTACGCGTAGAATTCCGAAATGAAACCTGCTTAACTTTTGTAAGTAAGCTGTAAGGAATGGGCCTGCCAAATTTCAGCCTTCTACCTACACGGGAAGTTGGAGAATTTGTGACGTTTGGAAAATTCAATATGGCGGCCGACAGTGGCGTCATACCACCGAAATAAGTACGTACATCGGTTTTGGTTAGCGCAGGGAAGCCACCTACCAAATTTCGTGAAGACGAGGTCATTCTTCTACCTACACGGGAAGTTGGAAAATTGGTGACGCTGGAAAGTTCAATATGGCGGCCGACAGTGGCGTCATACCATCGAAATAAGTAAGTACATCGGTTTCGGTTAGCGCAGGGAAGCCGCCTACCATATTTCGTGAAGATGGGGCCATAAATAAGAAAGTTCAACATAGCGGACGTTGTCGAACTTTATCGACCGTTATGACCTTTACGTGTAGAATTTCGGAATGAAACCTGCTTAACTTTTGTAAGTAAGCTGTAAGGAATGAGCCTGCCAAATTTCAGCCTTCTACCTACACGGGAAGTTGGAGAATTAGTGATGAGTCAGTGAGTGAGTGAGTGAGTGAGTGAGTGAATGAGTGAGTGAGTGAGGGCTTTGCCTTTTATTAGTATAGATACAGATTATTTTAAAGAAGTTAAACTTTTATCTGTATAATATAATCAACATATTTTGCTGCATTTCATCTTAAAAATGATATTGTCATCATGTGTAAATAAGCGCTTTATAAAGTGGCTCAGGTTGTGCAAAATTTTAACTGTAGTGCAAGTTTACAGTGAGGTGATTGGACTTATAAGTACAAACAGTTCTATAAAGAACACTTGATTTAGTGCGTTTAAAGTTCTTGGGATGAAACTGTTTCTGAACCGCGAGGTTCGTACAGGAAAGTCTCTGAAGCTTTTTGCTGTGGCTGAGGCAGCGTGTGTTTGATGCTGTATCCCGATAATTCTCTTTCCAATCAGCTGCTGCTGTGATTCCCCACTCAGATACAGTGATATAAATACTCCGAGTGGTGCAATGAGAGTAATATGGAAAAAGATGATCCACTGTGGCAACCCTAACGGGAGCAGCTGAAAGAAGAAGAAGAAGAAAAAGAAGAAGGTGCAGTGAGATTAACAACGCTAAAGCAGTTATAGTATTTAGAATAGTCTGACCATTCTGTGGACCATTATATTGTTACAAGTTAATTACAATCAGATGCGTTACATTAATAAACAATATGCGGTTAGTTTCAGTGTATTTATAAAGCTGCATCAGGGATGTGGATCTAAGACAGAAAGAATAACCACACAGGAGCAGTAGCACTGATTTGACGCTGGGTGCCGCCAGTCTGCAAAACCAAGTGGAGAACTTGCATACACCAGGGTATGAGGTACCATGGAAATGTGCGTGGCTTTATACCAAGTTTATGTTTTATACATCGCGATATGAACGTGGAAACATTCTAATGCGACATTTCTGTGCGTAAACACCATTTATACATGAGGCACCTGCTCTTTCCTGCATGTCTCTTTCAGAGACTCCAGGCTTAGTAATCACAAGTGGTGCTAATATAGTTACTGGTGTTTCAGAATCTCGTCTGGCTACCTCATCTGCCACGTTATTCTCTTCACTCACAAGTTCATTGCCTTTCTGGTGTGCTTGATACTTGATCACCGCCAACTTAGCAGGCACCATCATAGCCCTGATCAGTTTTTGAATCTTCTCACAGTGCTGTATAGGTGATCCATCGCTTTCTTGAACCCTTTCTGTTTCCAAACTGCCCCCCAAAGAGTGATGTACTCCATGGGCATAGGCTGAGTCTGTGAAGACTTTCACCATTTTATTCATTCCCAGCTTGCAAGCTTCAGTCTGTGTTTGAAGTTCAGCTAGTTGGGTACAGCAGGGCTCTTTACAGCGTTGTGACACAAACCCTTTAAATTGTCACTGTTTGTCCTTTCTACAATTCCAAATCCTGCATAGTTTCCTACCTGATCCCTATAATATGAGCCATTTATAAAACACGTGTGATCAGCGTTCTGTAGAGGCACAGACACCAAGTCCAGACGTAGCCTGGTGATAACTGATGACTCTGCTATACGCTCATGAGGCTCACCTTCCACGGGTACAAACTCTGCCATGTTTAGTGTGTCACACCTTTAGATGACACATCAGGATACGTCAGCAACTGAAAAGCAGATATCAGTCTAGCTGGAGTCAAAACAAATCTGCCCTGATTTATCAGTTCAACAATCTTGTGATGGGTGTAAATGATAACCCAGTGTTATAGTGGAGGCTTTATCACTGGCATATTGGACTGCTGCTAAACCCTGAAAGTAAGATGGGTATCCTTGTGCCACACTAACCAGCTTAGAGCTGTAATATGCCACTGGCTATCTTTTCCTGCCCTTACATGTCTCTTACATCAGCACGGCAGTGGCATAGCCTGAATGGGCATTGCTCAGGTACAGCAGAAGAGGCCTGTCCTAGTTAGGTAATGCCAGTGCTGGTGCTGACTGCATCTCCTGCTTAATCGAGTCAAACGCCACATTAGCATCAATCGTCCATTCCAAGTGATTTCTCAAATTGTGTAACCCTGCAGTTCTCATGATGTCTCTCAATGGGGCTGTTTTCAAAGCATACTCTGGACTCCAGTCTGAGCAAAAACCAGTCATCCCCAAGAACGTCACCATCTGTCCCACAGTCATTGGCTTAGGTGCCTTGCTTATCCCTCCCAGTTGCGGTGGAGCTATTGCTTTACTGCCTTGTGTGATAATCCTTCCTAAATACTCAGCCTCAGGTTCACAGTACTGCAGTTTGGCCTTTGAGACTTTATGTCCCCTTTGTGCGAGTTTCTCAAGCACTTTTGTTGAATCTGCATGGCTTTGTTCCAGTGATGCCAAGCAAAGCAGCAAATCATCCACATACTGAATCAATGCACCATCCAGAATCAAGTCCTTCAGGTCAGTTTTGAGAACCTGATTAAAAACATGTGAGGAGTGTTTGAACCCCTGTGTCATTCTTGTAAAAGTCTGTTACTTCTTCTTATATGTAAAAGCAAACAGCGGCTGGCAGGCCTCAGCCAGTGGAATTATAGAAAACGCTGACATAAATCAGTGAGTGAAGAGCGTTTTGTACTCTCAGGAATGTCTGTGTGCGACGCGTGGGGTTAGGGATCTCTGTTGGCCAATCCTGTACTCCCTCGTTCACTGCTCTTAGGTCATCTACTTACCTCCACTTTGATTTATCACCTTTCCAGACATGGAGCAGTCTCGTGTTACAAACGCTTTGTGTCTCTTTTAACACTCCTGCCTGTAAAAGCCCTGTTATCTTGCTCTCTATGCCTTCCTCTGCCTCAGCTTTAAGAGGGGCTTGCACCCAGGCTTCACCGTCACTTCCACTGGACTGGCTCAACTACTAGGCCCACATCCGTGTCATGTGCAGACCACAGCTCGGTCAGGACTGCTCCTCCATGTCAAGCCTTAGCAGTTCTTGTTTTGTTTCATGCATTTCTAACTGTCGAGATGCTGGCAGTTCCACTACTTTGGGGACACCGTCCATGCTAGCTGTGTACTAAATTCTTACGTATTTTTTATTCTCAGATCGATTAATCATTATGTTATCTGTCAGGCTCCACCATGCTCGCTCTGCACTTTTCATCACAGGCCCTAAGTCTTTGCTCTCAAATCCCTCAGCTACTAGCAGAGTCACGTGTTGCACAGCAGAAGGGTTTCTGAACCATTTCTTAGTAAATTTGTTCTGATCTATCTGCATAGCAGCTCTCTGTTTCCTGATTATCACATAGCATGTGACAAGAAGGACATTCTGAGGAGCAGTTTCAGAGAGCCATCTCCACTCCAACTGGCCATCACCTCCGTTATCATAAATCATCATGCAGCGAGGCTCCAATTTAGGTTTCCTGGCTCTGGTAATTTCATTTCAATTAATGGTCCCCATTCTTTCCAGAGATCAGCTCCAGCCTGACTGATGGAGTAAGGTGGCTTGTCCTCTGCCAAGTAAACTGTAGCCACAATGGTTCACAATGTCATTTGTGTCTGACCACCATTTGGAACAATGGATACTCATCCAGGGTACACCAGATAGTCATATTTAAGTTGCACAGAGCGTCTCTTCCGAGTACATTTACAGGTGAAAAGTCAGACACCAGTATGGCAGTTCTAGTTATTTTATCTTATATGCACAGACACACTGGAGCCATCAGAGGAATTAATTATGTTTGTCCTGAGAATCCTACCATCTTAACATGTTGACCAGACGTTAGAAGGTGCATCACATCTCTCTTGTTGACACATGTAGAAGTGGCTCCAGTATCTACCATTACAGGAATGCCTTTTTCCTTTAACTTCAGTAGTTGTTACCAGCTCTGCGTCTGCACCCCCTGTTAACATCGGATATTGACCTTCTCAAGTAGGATTCTATGGCCCCCCTAAAAGTCCTGATTAAATCCCAGCCAAGCATTGGCAGACCCTGAAGCAGCCTGCTGCTGACTCCAGTTTGGCTAACTGAAATTCTGCTGGCAATTAGACTGGCGATTTTGATTATTCTGGGCTGACTGATTACCCTGTGCCCATGGGTTTACCTGCAGCTTCTCCTGTTATGTCCCAGAAGGCCACATCGCCTACAGACACCAGGTGGTCCTTGCAGTGGCTTAGAATTTCCATGCTTTTGCTGTCCCTTTCCCCAACCAGGTTGCTGGACATATACAGTATATTAACAGGGGTCAGAGCCGGTGCCGCTGGGGGTGTTCTGGCAGATACCACGGGCACTATTACTGAGTGTCCCTCCACAGCATTCATTTCTGGGGCACAGACCACCAGAGCCTGTGTTCTCATTTTATGTTTCTGCGTCATCTCCCTCTATGGAGCTGAGTCAGCTTTCTTTGGACTTCTGTTTCCCGGTGACTTGACTTTTTCTCGTCTCTGTGATTTTGTCCACAGGATTAGCCACGTAATCACAGAACTCCCAGCATGACTTGGTCTCTCGGCCTACAGTGTCCTCCAGCCTGCGTCTGATCAGCTCAGGTAATGCAGTTCTCACTGTCCTTCTGAACAGAGCAGTCATCATTGGGTGCCCCTCCGGGTCTTTTTCCGTTTCTAGTTTCCACCTTCTGTCCACAAACGTATTTGGCTCCCCTTTTAGCATTTTTGAGTCTCTGTGGACCCTCCATGTGTTGGAACGCTAAGTATCAAAAGAGTCCGCATCATACATAGTGGGGCCTGTAACTGTAGCCAGAGTTGATTTTCCCAGTAGGTGCTCCATTTGGCTGTTGCCCCCTATCCTTGACAACAGTGCTTTCATATTCTCTACAGCCAGCAGCTTCCCCATCGCCCACCAATAATCCCCCCCCCCCCCCTTCCCCCAGGCCCTCCAGGTTTTCCAGGTTCTGCGTTCCCCATTGTGTGTACTGAGCTCTGTCTCCTTTTATCAATACTGGCAATTGAAATTTACTGACTCCCGGGATTTCTACACCATTTTGGTTAAAATTACCTCTACTCAAATTCCCAACAGTCCCCCTGCGCTCTGCAGTTCACTTGTGTGAAGGTCCATGCCAAGTAACCCTCTCCATTCTGCACTTCTCTTTATTTCTTTCCCTAATTCCACAGCAAAAGTCAGTCCTCCTGGGATCCCCAGCATGGCGGCTATTTATTTCTTAATTCCCTTTTTAACTCCTCTACAAATGGATGTGTTAGCTGGGGCCTTTTGACATTGTGGCCCTCTTTCCCTATCCTTC
>JANRMT010062791.1:193287181-193303406 GCA_026402145.1 Polypterus bichir lapradei
GTAAATATATATGTTGTCACAGACTGCTGGGGTCCTTACCCGGCCAGGATGCCTGGAAGGACCGGAAGGTGGCACGTATATCTTTCGGGCCACGAGGGGGCAACCACCCAGGATTTGGAGAGGACCACGGGAGAAGAGGGAAAAGTTTTTAACTTGTTGGGACCCGTGGCCACCGCCAGGGAGTACCTTAGCCTTGTGGAACCTGGAAATAGTTACTTCCACCACACTCAGCAAGATGGCGGAGGAACCTGCCAGGGACGCCCAGAGTGCATTCGCTGCAAAGGGTAGCACTTCTGCCACACCAGGAAGTGCTGCCGGAAGGACGTCATCAGCCACCTGGAGTACATCCAGGCAGGAATAAAAGGGGCCGCCTTCCTACAATCGAGGAGCTTGAGTCGGGAGTGGGAGCAGGACAAAGATCGCAGGAGGAGAGGAAAGGTGGCCAAGGACTGAGAGAAAGAAGCCCATATTGTGGTGATTATTGCTGTGTGCATTGTGTGTGGTGTTCTGGACTGTGAACCTGAGTTTATTTATGATTAATAAACGTGTGCAATTAATAAAGATGTGGCTTCTGACTGGTGGTGTCCGGGCAAGTCTCACAATGTTTAAAGTGAAATTTAAAATACACATTAATACACTTTTATTACTGGTGAAAGTGAATCTTCAGTGAGAGAGAAGAGTTTGCCATTCTGTACTTGAACTGCAGCAGTTGGAAGCACAAGGTCAGCATCACTGAGGCTTTTCAACTTGGGATTCCATCTCAGCGCCTCCTCTGATAAACGTGTCACTGGCTTTACTGGTCTTTGGATTTCTGAATGCTGAACTGACTGACTGTGCGTAATAGAGTTGTGGAGATTTGATTTAATTATTGATGTCAATAATAAAGGACACTTTTATTGTTAAAGATCCTTCATTAAGTTCTGTATATTTGAAATTATCTGCTTATCTGTTTTTAGCCAATTCATGTCATCTTCATTTTTTCTTTACTTTTTATAACTGCATTGTACAGTTTTATTCCTTTTTTGTACATTACAAGTAAACATGTCTATCCCCATTACATTGTTCTTTTATTTCGATATAATCTATAGAAGTGGGCGTCCTGCAGTTTTAATACTTCAGCTTCAGTATATTCTCTGATCAGTCTGTTTGTTAAATTAATCTTCTCTGTTCGTTCTTTATTTCAATTCAACTGACTCATCATTATTGTTAATTGTAAATATTTCTTGACATGGTTGTACAATGTATACTGAATCATTATTAATAAACTTTTGTTTTTGGCAGTGACAATACTGAGTGTTTAGTTTCATTCGTGCTGGCCCAGTCTTCTCGTGTATTAACACAACTAGAACTGAGAGATTTGAGCAGAGCCTCCACTTTTATCATCATGGACTACAAATGGCACACTGGACTTTACTGGACTCGCCGGTAATCCTACAGGATAACACAGCTTGGAAACTGAGCATCTTGATCAAGACTTTACTGTTCACTTACAAACACACTCTACAACAATAAGGTTCTTACGTCTCTTTATTTACGAGTCATATTTTCAATAAAACTTGCATTTTTTAAGATAAATGGAGAGTCAGAACTTTTGAAGCTCAGTATTCTAAAAAAATGACTGACAACTAGAAGCTTGTTATTCTGAGGACCTGACATTAAGTGTGTGTCTGTGTTTATATTTATCAACGTGATATATCCGTATCAACCTACGACATACGAGAATAAAACAAATGCCTTCCCAGAAATATCATTGCCAAAAGAAATTCCCAGCTGAGTGAATGATTTAATGGTTCAGACTTGACAGCCTCAGTGCAGTGCGTGCTAAACTGACCAATAAAGTGGAGTCGTCTACAGCTGTACAGGTTGTTATGTCAGGGCCGTCTGGTCAGTTCTACTGGAGTAGACACACTCGGTGGGCTCTTAATATGCCGTCTGCTTGGGTAGTCATATAGGATGATCTCCAGCTGAACTATCTGCCATCTCTAACTTGTCACCAGTCGTGAAGCTGAAGCACATCAGTGCCTGCTGTACAGTTGGACTCCTGACCTCCTCCAGTCTCAGAGACCCTAAAGACAGGCTGATGTGTTCAGCACATCACTAGGACCTGATTGAGTCAAATGGAGGCTCAATGAGATATGAAGTACAAACAAACATCTGTCAAGTTTCAATCTCTAAATGTAACTGTTACATAAGTAATATGTATTGATCCAGACCTTTAATGACCTCTTGGGCACGGCCATCAGCAGTGTGTCTGTCTGCAGAGAGAGTGTCAACTTCATTGAGAGGTTTACTTACCTTGGCAGTGACATTCATGACTCTGGTGACTCTTCCTATGAAGTCAGAAGACGGATTAAGAAAGCATAGGGGGGTCATTAGGTCACTGGAAAGGGGTATGTGACGCTAAAGATATCTATGCAAAAGGACGAAGGTCCAAGTCTTTAGAGTCCTGGTGCTTCCTGTCTTGCTATATGGTTACGAGACATGGACACTATCCAGTGACCTGAGACGAAGACTGGACTCCTCTGGTACTGTGTCTCTCCGGAAAATCCTTGAGTCCTGCTGGTCTGACTTTGTGTTTCTCATGGAGTCCCGAATGAGGCACATTACCTGCATTGTGAGGAAGCGTCAGTTATGGCACTACGGCCATGTGACGCGTTTCCCCGAGGGTGATACAGCTCATAAGATCCTCATTGTTTGGGACCGAGTGACTGGGCCAGGCCAAGCATCACCCATGTACCTCCTGGCTGCGGCAGATAGAGGGTCATTTCCGGAGAATGGGACTGGACTGCATGTCTGCCTGGGGGGCTGCCAACTGGGATCCCGACTTGTTTCGTTGTGTAGTGAGTGCAGCAACACTCTGTACCAGTGCATGTTCCCCAACTTGAATATGTATTATAATAAACTTGTCTGTGATGGCCAAAAAGATGTATTAAATCCCCCCCCCCCCCCAAAAAAAAAAAAAAAAACGCAACAGTGTATATAACTAAATATAAATATATACTCTGTTTTGCTTTTTTTGTTGTTTTCTTTTCTCCAGTGTGTGATTTAAGTGTTGTGTGTATGTCAATTATGTAACTTACACTTAGAGTGTTATCAAAACTGAAGTTCAATTCCTTGTATGTGTGCGTATTTGGCCAATAAATGTGATTCAGGTAAGTGTTTGCCACATTTATTACAGACAAACTGTTTCTCCCTGTTTGAATTCTATTGTGAGTCATAAGGTTGTTTCTTTGTAAAAACTCTTTGTCAGATTTACAGCAGTCATTTATTTTACTTCGCCCCTTTGTGAGTTTTAATGCGGATACAGAAATGGCACTAATGCACGTTGTAAATGACATTCTGATATCCTCTGATGAAGGAAATTTCTGTTGTTAGACTTAAGCACACAGTTTGGCACCATTGACTATTCTATTTCAATGCGCAGGCTAGAAAATGACATTGGGCTCACAGGCCATGTGCTCACCTGGTTTAGTTCTTATTTATCAAATCGATTCCAACACGTAGAGAAATGTGCTGACAGGACTCCATCATTATACACAGAAGTGAGATATGGTGTCCCGCAGGGCTCAGTACTCTGACCTTTACTGTTTTCACTTTTCATGTTTCCACTGGGATCTCTCATTAGGAAACATTATGTTAATTTTCACTCGTATGCAGATGACACCCAGTTATACCTTTCACCAAAACCAAATGAAGGTTCTCTGATGTTTTCTTTAATGAGTTGTGTTAGTAAAATAAATGAGTGGATAAGTTAATTAAACACAAATAAAACAGAGATGTTAACGATTGGAAAGAATGATGCTAAACAAAACAATATTTCGTTATCATTTACCTCAGTTGGAATCACCATTAATTTTATTGAATCAGCCCACAATCTAGGTGTTATTTGTGACTCTAGTATGTATTTTAAAGCACACATCTCAAACTTGTCCAAAACATGTTTCTTCCATCTTAAAAATGTTCGAATATTAAGGCATTTTCTAAATAAGGAGGATTCTGAGAAATTAATTCATGCATTTATCTCTAGTAGGATTGACTACATGTACAATACTTGTAATTTGCTCAAAGCACATTAAAAAGTACCAAAAACATTTTTTATATGTCCAAATCAAAAGCTGTCTGAAACTAAAACAATTTTCAAAAGATGCCAATACGTGCTTGATTTATGAACAAAATGGATTTACAAAGACTGCTGGAATGGAGCCTGTTTGTAAGTAGGAGATCGACTGTAATGGATTACACAGCCTTAAATAATCTCACCCAGTCCTACATTTTGGACTGTCTGTCCCCTTACCCTCCCAGTCATAACCTCAGATCTTCAAATGAAGGTCTACAGTCATGGCCGAAATTATCGGCACCCCTGGACTTTTCCCAGAAAATGCACCATTTCTCCCAGAAAACTGTTGCAATTACAAATGTTTTGGTATACACATGTTTATTTCCTTTATGTGCATTGGAACAACACAAAAAAACAGAGAAAAAAAGCCAAATCTGACATCATGTCACACAGAACTCCAAAAATGGGCCGGACAAAATTATTGGCACCTTTTCCAAATTGTGGGTAAATCGTTTTATTTCAAGCATATGATGCTCATTTGAACTCACCTGTGGCAAGAAACAGGTGCTGGCAATATAGCAATCACCCCTGAAGCCAGTTAAAATAGAGAAAAGTTGACTCAACCATTCTGTTGTGTGTCTGAGTGTGCCACACTAAGCATGGAGAACAGAAAGAAGAGCAGAGAACTGTCTGAGGACTTGAGAACAAAAATTGTGGAAAAATATCAACAATCTCAAGGCTACATGTCCATCTTCAGAGATCTTCATGTTCCTTTGTCCACTGTGCGCAACATAATCAAGACGTTCACAACACATGGCACTGTAGCTAATCTCCCTGGACATGGACGGAAGAGAAAAATTGATAAAAGACTGAAACGGAGGATAGTCTGAATGGTGGATAAACAGCCCCAATCAACTTCAAAATATATTCAAGCTGTTCTGCAGACTCAGGGTACAACAGTGTCAGCTCAAACTATCCGTCAACATCTGAATGAAATGAAACGCTATGGCAGGAGAGCCAGGAGGACCCCACTGCTGACACAGAAACATAAAAAAGTCAGACTGGAGTTTGCCAAAATGTACTTGAGGAAGCCAAAATCCTTCTGGGAGAACGTCTTGTGGACAGATGAGACCAAGGTAGAGCTTTTTGGTAAAGCTCATAATTCTACTGTTTACAGAAAACGGAATGAGGCCTACGAAAAAAAGAACACAGTACCTACAGTCAAACATGGTGGAGGTTCTAAGATGTTTTGGGGATGTTTTGCTGCCTCTGGCACTGGATGCCTTGACTGTGTGCAAGGCATCATGAAATCTGAAGACTACCAAAAGATATTGGGGCGCAATGTAGGGCCCAGTGTCAGAAAGCAGGACAATGACCCCAAACATACCTCTAAAAGCACCCAGAAATGGTTGAAGACAAAGCACTGGAGAGTTCTGAAGTGGCCAGCAATGAGTCCGGATCTAAATCCGATTGAACACTTATGGAGAGATCTCAAAATTGCTGTTGGGAGAAGGTGCCCTTCAAATCTGAGAGACCTTAAGCAGTTTGCAAAAGAAGAGTGGTCGGAAATTCCAGTTGATAGGTGTAACAAGCTTGTGATTGGTTATAAGAAGCGCTTGATTTCAGTTATTTTTTCCAAAGGGCGTGCAACCAAATATTAAGTTGAGGGTGCCAATAATTTTGTCCAGCCTGGTTTTTGAGTTTTGTGTGAAATGATGTCAGATTTGGCTTTTTTTTCCTCTGTTTTTTTGTGTTGTTCCAATACACATAAAGGAAATAAATATGTGTATACCAAAACATTTGTAATTGCAACAATTGTCTAGGAGAAATGGTGCATTTTCTGGGAAAATTCCAGGGGTACCGATAATTTCAGCCATGACTGTATAATAATTTCAAGATCCAATCTGAAAAGAATTGGTGAGGTGGCCTTTTTCAGTTACACACCTAAAATTTAAAATACTTTACCAACAGAAATTCACTAGGCTAATATTGCAGAACATAAAACATAATGATACAAACTCATTATTTTAAAATGTTTTTTCATAGCTACATTTTAGTTGTATCCCTATTAGTCTAAATGGACACTGGATTAGCATTTTTCTCTGGGATGTGCAGGCCCATACTAATCTGTACTGTTCTCTGCTGTCTTCTCCATTTCTTCTGTGGTGCTGATGTGCTCCACCACCTCCTGATCAACATACCACACTGCCTCGTGTTTATGGATTGAATGGCGGGTGTCCAAGGTGTCCACATGGCCATCATCATGAAACCCTTCATGTGAAGCATGTAAACCATGAGGACTGATTAGAACATTAGAACATTAGAACATTCCAGACGAGAACAGGCCATTCAGCCCAACAAAGCTCGCCAGTCCTATCCACTTGTTTCCTCCAAGAAAACATCAAGTCGAGTTTTGAAAGTCCCTAACGTCTTACTGTCTACCACACTACTTGGTAGCTTATTCCAAGTGTCTATCGTTCTTTGTGTAAAGAAAAACTTCCTAATGTTTGTGCGAAATTTACCCTTAACAAGTTTCCAACTGTGTCCCCGTGTTCTTGATGAACTCATTTTAAAATACAAGTCTCGATCCACTGTACTAATTCCCTTCATAATTTTAAACACTTCAATCATGTCACCTCTTAATCTTCTTTTGCTTAAACTGTAAAGGCTCAGCTCTTTTAATCTTTCCTCATAATTCAACCCCTGTAGTCCTGGAATCAGCCTAGTCGCTCTTCTCTGGACCTTTTCTAGTGCTGCTATGTCCTTTTTGTAGCCTGGAGACCAAAACTGCACACAGTACTCAAGATGAGGCCTAACCAGTGCATTATAAAGGTTGAGCATAACCTCCTTGGACTTGTACTCCACACATCGTGCTATATATCCTAACATTCTGTTAGCCTTCTTAATGGCTTCTGAACACTGTCGGGAAGTTGATAGCTTAGAATCCACTATGACTCCTAAATCCTTCTCATAAGGTGTACTCTCGATTTTCCGACCGCCCATTGTGTATTCAAACCCAATATTTTTACTTCCTATGTGTAATACTTTACATTTACTGACATTAAATTTCATCTGCCACAAATCTGCCCAAGCCTGTATGCTATCCAAGTCCTTCTGTAATGATATAACAGATTCCAAATTATCTGCTAATCCACCTATCTTGGTATCATCTGCAAACTTAACCAGCTTGTTACTTGTATTCCTATCTAAATCATTTATATATATTAAAAATAGCAGCAGACCTAGCACTGACCCCTGTGGAACACCACTCTTAACATCGGCCAGTTCTGATGAGGTTCCTCGCACCATCACCCTCTGCTTCCTGTGTCTGAGCCAATTCTGTACCCATCTAAAAACATCACCCTGAACTCCCACTTCTTTTAACTTGATGCCCAACCTCTCATGTGGCACCTTATCAAATGCTTTCTGAAAGTCCAGATAAATAACATCATATGCTCCACTTTGATCGTATGCTTTTGTTGCAACCTCATAGAATTCCAACATGTTAGTAAAGCACGACCTCCCTCTTCTGAACCCATGCTGACTGGTCAGAATAACTCCTGTCCTTGCCATGTGTTGCTCAATCTTATCCTTAATAATTCCTTCCATTAATTTTCCTGTGATGCATGTTAAGCTTACTGGCCTATAGTTGCTTGGATCTGCCCTGTCACCCTTTTTATATAATGGAATGATATTTGCCATTTTCCAGTCCTTCGGAATCTCTCCAGTGCTCAGTGACTTCCTAAAAATATGTGTCAAGGGTTTATATATGTACTCACTAGCCTCCTTAAGAACACGAGGATAAATATTATCTGGTCCTGGTGATTTGTTTGATTTCAGCTTATTTAATCTGAGCAGCACTTCTCCCTCTTCAATTTCCAAATCCCTCAGTACCTCCTTAGTAGTCGCGTTTACCTCTGGGAGGTTATCCACTCGCTCACTTGTAAACACCTCCGAAAAATGTAAGTTTAGGGCATCTGCTATTTCATTGTCTGTATCTTTTAATTCCCCTTTACTATTCCTGATGAACTTGACCTCCTCCTTGACTGTTCTTTTACTACTAAAATACTGAAAGAATCTCTTGGGGTCTTCTTTCGCCTTATCTGCTATATTCCTCTCCAACTGTCTTTTAGCCTCCCTGATATCCTTCTTAATGGTTGCTCTCATATTTTCATACGCTCTACGATTCACTTTGCAGTCATTAGTCTTATATGCCTTATACAGCAGTTTTTTCCTTTGCAACTTCTTTTTTAAATCTTTATTAATCCATCGTGGAGTTTTTTTTAGTTTCCTATTAATTCCAAATTTAGGTATGTATCTGTCCTGCATTACATGTAAAACATTTTTAAACCTGTTCCACTGCTCCTCGACTGTCTCCACACTTAAAAGCTTATCCCAGTCTATCCTACTTAGACTTTGTCGAATCTTCTCAAAATTAGCCCTACCAAAGTTCAACTTAACAATTTTAGTCTTTGCATCCGTACTATTACAAAATACTGAGAACTGTATTACATTATGGTCACTTGACCCTAGTGGTTCAATCACCTCTACACCCTCAATTCTATCCTGATTATTACAGAATACTAAATCTAGACAGGCTTCACCCCGTGTTGGTACTTTAACATGCTGTGTTAAAAAACAGTCGCTGATTACTTCTAAAAACTCCTGCTCTTGTGCTCCTCCATCTGCAAGGTTATCCCAGTTAATATTTGGATAATTAAAGTCGCCCATGACTATAATATCCCCCTGTAAACTTGCCTTTTTGATATTACTAAAAAGATGTGTGTTGAAATTATTGTCTGAATTGGGTGGTCTATAACACACTCCTAAAATAAGACCTCTTTCCCTAATATTTTCCAGGCGAAGCCACATGTCCTCACTAAGATGGGGCTCATCATCCAACTGAAGAGGACTTACATTTAAACCCTGTTTGGCATAAACAGCAACCCCACCTCCTTTTCTGTTCTGTCTATCCTTCCTAAAAAATGTGTATCCCTCTATGTTACACTCATCTCCATCTTTGTTATTTAGCCAGGTTTCCGTTATTGCTATAATATCATAATTATGCTCTGCTACATACAACTCCAACTCACTTACCTTATTTTTGATACTTCTAGCATTAAGGCAAGCTATTTTTAAAGTGTTAATCCTTCTACATTTACGTGTTTGCTTAGAATTTACATTACTATGCATTTTTTTTTCTACACCATTGTTTGTTCTTCCATATATAGATCTAAATCTGGCCTGTCCTAAACTCCCTGCCCCCCCATTCCCTAGTTTAAACAATCCTCGACTAGCCTACACATATGCCTCCCCAATACATTGGTGCCCCTCCGGTTCAGATGTAACCCGTCACGGCGGAACAGGTCCCATCTGTTCCAAAAGGAGTCCCAATGCCCCATAAACCTATACCCTTCTACCCTGCACCAAGATTTGAGCCACGCGTTAAGCCTTCTAATCTCCTCAATCTTACCTGGACTGGCGCGTGGCACAGGCAGAACTTCGGAGAAGACTACCTTGTCAGTTCTGCTCCTCAGCTTGGTACCTAACTCTTTGAATTTGGATCGCAGAACTGACAGACTACCCTTATGTATGTCATTTGTTCCAACGTGGACAATGACAACTGGATCCACCCCCGCTCTGGCCAAGAGCCTATCCACCCTTCCAGGGAGGTCTCCCACCTGTGCTCCCGGAAGGCAACACACCGTGCGAGACACTCTCTCTCTCTGGAGCACACCTGCGCTTCAATCCCCCTAATGATTGAGTCCCCAACTATCACTACCTCTCTCTTTCTGGGAACTGGTTTTGAGGTGGCCCGTTGGGGCTCCTCAACCCTGCCTACCACCTCAGAATTATCAGAGTCACCGTCCAGCTCCGCAAGGACATGATAACGGTTAGACACTTCTAATTCTGGGGTTGATGCCCCTGGACAGTGTGCACCCTTTACTTTACGCCTTGTGACCGTGACCCACCTATTCCTACCTGTCTGGTCTGGAATCTCCTCCCGCGCCACCTTAGGGGTGCACACTATCTCTCTAAAGGACACCTGGGCCAAGTCCGCCAATTCTCTATTACAACGCAGGTCAGCCAACTCCTCCTCCAGTTCAGCGACCCTGAGCTCGAGGTGATGGATCAGCTGGCATCTCTTGCAGATGTAGCCCTCATAGACAACTGGCTCTTCCAAACCATCATCTAAAAAGTCCAACATCCAACAGGACTTGCATTGCACTGGCCTCATTATTAAAATTTGACTTGGGATTACTAAACTGCCTTAACTTTTTTAACTTTTTTTTTTTTTTGTTTCTTAAAATTAAATTTCTTCTTCTTTCAGCTGCTCCTTAACTTAAATGGTAACACTAAGATCTACTACAGATATTTTACACCTTATCTCCTTAAGCTCCTGTACTGTTGTCCCTCTCAGCTGCCTGCTATTTGTCAATGAGGTTAACTTACTTTTCTCTGCCTCTTCTCCTTACTTTGCGCTCCTCTTACTGATAAGCTCTCCACTCGCACTGTTTGTATTCCCCCGTATTAATGAACCAATACGCTGTCGCCCACTTAACTGTTCTACCTCTGGACCGCTAAGGGCTGTTTAATCTAAAATAAACAAATAAATAAAACTTTACTACCTTATTTGCACCTACTGCTCCTTGTGCCTGATCGGCGTCAACGCTGGCCGTTTACCTGCGCACTGCTGAGCTTCTACCTTTTACTGTTTTGAAGTCAGCCGCGGCCTTTTTTTTCTTTTCCTTTAAACTAAGGAATCGCTGTTACGACGACGCGGTTATTTATTTACAAATGCCGATATCAGTTACTGCTGCTTTCTACCCTGCCGCCTCGATGCTAATTCAAATACAGATAACAAGACAGGTACAAGTACAAATAACTTTTCCAAGCGCACTTCCAAACACCCTGCTACTTTTGCTCTTGTGCGGGCGAAAAAAAAGCAAAAACAAAAACCCTTCTAAAGGGAAAAAAAGCTTTAAAAATTCCCACACGGCTCCTTAGCGGCAACCAAAACCCAAGTTTTTAAGAGCAAAATGTATTTTTTTTATTTAAATCTCACACCACAGAACAAACCAACAACTCTCAACAGACTCTAGTGTTTGCAAAGCACACGTCAGCACAAAGCACACGTGATTAAGGTACAATGTTATCTAGAATGCCTAGTGGTGGCCTGGCAGAATTTTGGCCTTGGATTCCATGCATAATTTTTTCTCTTCGGCCTAACTGGAGTTTTTTTAATTTATTTTTTTGCTTTTTTCTGTCCACTTGGCCATTCAACATTAACTTTTTCATTGTTACATACTGATTATTATTGCCTAATCTCATTTATGTTTTATATTAACTTGCCTCTTATTACATCTTGTAAAGTTTGAGCTACATTGTTAATATGAAAATGTGCTATATAAATAAATGTAGATGTTGTATCCAAGAGGTTGTTTCTCCATGAAAACTGTTTGCCACATTCAGAACACCCATATGGCTTCTCTCCTGCGTGAATTTTAATGTGCATCAGAAGAGTATTTCTGTGACAGATTTGTTTACCACATTCAGAACAGTAATTCAGCTTCTCTCGGGTTTAATTCTTCCAAATTTTCTTGGTGTGCTTACCATCAAAACAGGAGTGAACTTCACTCTTTAGTCAGGACAGTCTCATTGTACTGCTTAACTTCTCACTCTCGTAAGTTTTCCATAAGCACTCAGTGTAGAACCTGCATTGTTTCTAATAAGGCTTCTTTTTGCAGGTCATAAGGAGGTATTGCAATTTGTCAAGATGGGCCTGAACATTTTTCTTTATCAGTCCTGTTCATCCTATAACAACAGGCACTTCTTCCATTTTATTCTTTGCGGTCCACATTTCAATTGTCATATCTCAGACTGCATTTCTTGGTATTTTGTTTCTTTCTTGCCCCTCCAAGTTTAGGACTGAGTAATCACTAGGAACTAATATTTCTGTTATCCAGGATTTCTTACATCTGGTTTTCTGGCCTCTATTTTTCAGTCAGTATTGCTGTGCTACAAGTGACCTGCACCTCCTCATTTTCCATTGTGCGGTCTCAGTTGTGGTCCCAGTGTCTTTCTGGTGCTGGTAAGTTGTACTTCATGCAGAGTTTCCAATGAACGAGCCTGGCCACTTTGTGCTGTAGTGCAGTGTATAATTATCAGCAATCAGTACCTCACACCAGGCAACAAGATGTGTGAATGTCTGTAGCTCTTTGTGGCAGAAGTGACAATTATGTTTTTTTTGTTTTTTCTGTTTTTGATCTCAACCACTTTGTGTCCAAGTCACTGTTTTGTACAACTATGATGAGGCGTATATCTTTTGGTCTCAGTTTGCCTCTCATAAGCCATGCATGAGTAAGTCCTGATTCCACCTGAGGCTGGTGGAGGAGGGCAGTGTGTTTACCACTTTACTTGTAGTTTCCCCAATTAGATTTTTTCTGTTTTCATCAAACTTTTTGAATTCTTTCAGCTGTTGCTTAGCATTGTATTGTATTCATTCTGTGGACAAGGTGAGGGAATTTCTGTCATTCTTTTCTCTCTTGTGTGAATTCTTTGATGTTTCTGAAGATTCCTTTTCTGTGTAAACTTTTTACCACATTCAGAGCAGCAATACAGCTTCTCTCCTGTGTGAATTATTTTGTGGCGTTGAAAATTGCTTCTATCTGAAAACTGTTTACCACATTCAGAACAGTAATATGGCTTCTCCCCTGTGTGAATTATTTTGTGGCGTCGAAAACTGCTTATATCTGAAAACTGTTTACCACATTCAAAACAGCCATATGGCTTCTCCCCTGTGTGGATTTGTTTGTGGCGCTGAAGGTGGCTTCTTTCTGAAAACTGTTTACCACATTCAGAACAGGCATATGGCTTCTTCCCTGTGTGGATTCTTTGGTGAATCTGAAGATGACTTCTCTTTGAAAACCGTTTACCACATTCAGAGCAGCAATACGGCTTTTCTCCTGAGTGAGTTTTAATGTGTATCTGAAACTTACTACTGTTAGAGAATAGTTTTCCACATTCAGAGCAGTAATATGGCTTCTCCCCTGTGTGAATTATTTTGTGGCATTGAAAATTGCTTCTATCTGAAAACTGTTTTCCACATTCAGAACAGCCATATGGCTTCTCCCCTGTGTGGATTCTTTGGTGGGTCTGTAGACTGCTTCTCTTTGAAAACTGTTTACCACATTCAGAACAGCAATATGGCTTCTCCCCTGTGTGGATTCTTTGGTGGGTCTGTAGACTGCTTCTCTGTGAAAAGCTTTTACCACATTCAGAACAGCAATATGGCTTCTCTCCTGTGTGAATTATTTTGTGGCGCTGAAGAACAGCTCGTTCTGAAAACTTTTTACCACATTCAGAACAGTCATATGGCTTCTCCCCTGTGTGGATTCTTTGGTGAATCTGAAGATGGCTTCTCCTTGAAAACTGTTTACCACATTCAGAACAGCAGTGAAGTTTGATTCCTGTGTAAAGTGTAAAAGATAAAAAGTTTTAGTTTTAAACACACCGCTTTCATACTGACATTATCTTATAACATTAAATAAATATTGGTTTAATTTATGAACAAACTTTGATAAGCATAAGCAATCATTTCACTTAAGCAGCAAGTGATTAGAGACTCAACTTGTTCAGTTTTTTTATTTGTATTTCAACTACTCAGCACAATTATAGCAGCCAAGAAGTTAAAATAGTAAAATTAACAGATCACATGTGACAGGCACAAGCAACAAAATTATTGTTGATTTTTTTAACTACATTACATAATGGCATAATCATTTTGTCATCATATTCTTTAAACATTACAACATTATATATTATAATTATTGCAGGTAGAAAGTAATAATCATCACCCATCATTACATTGGAGAGTGTCATGTCAAATATCTAAATTGAACTTTTATTAAACAGATTGTGTCTTAATATTTGTAAACAATTAGTCCAATGCCAGCTGACTCCATAATATTTTTTAAATTTTACTTTAAAAAGAGGAAAAGGATAGTAAAGCAAAAACATTGTAATATACAATGAGAACAGAGTAAAATTTAAATGAATAAAACACTCAGGTCACTGAACAATCCCAGAGACCCACATGACACCAGACCTGAAACAGCAAACTGGACACTTGGGGCCAAAATGTAAAATATTCTTCTGTCTTCATTCCACCTGGGGAAGGGGCTTTATTGTTGCAAATTGATTTAAAAATGCATTTAATGGATTTAATTTCTTCAGCTAAAACAGGGGCCCCCAGAAAATCACCATCATTTTGTGAGAGTTTTGGTAAATTAAATTACAAAACACAAATCACTCCAAAGACAGGAGTTCAGCAGAGGGGAAAGTTTACAAAAATAAAATAAACCTTATCAATTAACAAGCAGTAGTCAGTGATATTATCTATATATCTGTACTATCCCTATATTATTGCTCGATCTGGGGCATGGAGGCTAACAAATCTCATCTGTGCAGTCTAAGAGCTCACAACTCGCTCAGTTTAGCACCAGAGAGATAGCAACGAGTGCACATGAAATGAATTCTCAACTCTGCACAAGATGGTCATTTACCTTCTCTCTGATTAGCGTCATGTTGAGCTTCTGTACTGGACCAGAAAAACACGGGTGAATTTAAAATATTATTCAGACGCTTCTCAAGATTATCAATATGTATGCCGAGTGAAAATATTTGGAGGCATTAGCAATGGTCAGGCCTTGAATATGCTCTTTAAAAACCAGTCAAACGCAAGATGGATCTTAAACAGAGTCCATGTTATTTTACTAGTGGCTGAGAAGGACACGGCTACACACTAACACGTGGAGGCAAATTCATGAATGAATTTAACCAGAAGAAACAAATCTTTAAATCAGGCTGCATCAGCCAAGCTCAAAGATAATAAATCAGCAACACTTGAGTGCTTGCAAGTAGAAGAGAAGACACTGAGATTAGACAGGAGAGAGGAAAATAAAGAACAGCAATAAAGAAGACCTGCAAATGAAATACATTACAAGGTGCCAAACGAATTAACCCCATAGCCCCGCCAGCAGTCATGTATAATGTAGACAGTAGTTCCAAAATCACACCACTAAACTGTGTATGCAAAAAACTAAACCGAGGTCTCTCAAATAAAAACACTTGAAAAAATCAACAGGATCTGATTATGAGTGGGCAAACATGGAGAGAGCTCATGAAACAATCCCATCCTAACCCCAACACTCACAATACAAGAGTCAATGAGGTGAAAATATGAACAACACATCTGAAGATAAATATGACAGGCAAGCAAATATTAAACAATTGTGGGAAGAAAGTATGTGGAGCATGAAAGGCTCGTGTCCTGACCCCTCACAACCGGCAATGACTCTCTAATCACATGTGTACGTACACACACCAAACACACACATGGAAAAAAAAGGAAGAAGTAGCCATTATGAATCAATATTCAGGAAAATGTCTAAGCAGTACTGGTATATCATACATAAAACAGTCAAAGTGGCCAAACACCAGTGACATGGAGTCATGGGCACTGAGTGCCTGTTGAGGGTCAGTGAAATGCCGCTGCACACCAGGGAAGGAAGTCTGAAGCTTGGCCAGACAAATCAGGAAAGCAGAAAGATCAATTTGTGGAGCCTTTTTGATCACCTGAGACGAGGTCTTGTGGGGTTGGTGTGGTGATGACTGAATAATTAGGAGTAAAAGTAGACCTTCCACCCTTCAAAAGTTATATTTGAATTTTTGTGTGCATCTTTCAGAATAGTAACTCAGTCAGAACAGGACGTAGACATGTCACTTTGCCTGGTATGTACTCTATGTGCCCGGCCTGAAATTAGAAATGGTTGAAAACCAAAAAAGCCATTATTTCTTCATAAACCCAAACATTTTCCCACTCTTATTATATGGAACTCCAGTAAGTCTGATGTTGCCTCTCCATGATCCATCTTATTGTCTGTAAAGTTTCTTATGGGGAGATTGGGTCTCAGCATAAAAGGAATATATTCTCTGTGTCCTGCTGCTTCACTTGAGTACAGACCTGAATAAAAACTGACAGGAGTTTCTGCTTTTCGTTTCTAATTTCTACAATATCACTATGAAGGTCAGATAACCTCCTCTCTTTTGATGCATTCATAGTCACACTTAGAACTCCATTTTGCTCCGATATAAAGGCCGTCAGTT
>JANRMT010062791.1:193303506-193318339 GCA_026402145.1 Polypterus bichir lapradei
AGTCACACTTAGAACTCCATTTTGCTCCGATATAAAGGCCGTCAGTTGATTAACAGTAGAAACTGCTCCAGAGTAATCAATCACCATGCCATCCTCAAACTCCTCTGGGCTTTCTTCACTGGCCTTGAATGCAAAGAACCAGGGTGCGTCTTCCGATCAGAACAATTCATCTGTCACACCAAAAACCACAAAAGGTATGTTGATGCTCTGATGAGACCATTTTTAGATTAATTTGTAAAAACAGTAATTGCAGGATAGTGTCATGGAGTACTCTTACAACAAAGCCATTATTCAAATGAGCATCATACTAAATGCAAAATGTATACAAAAATAGCTCATTTAAATCACTAAAGCAACACAGAAGAATAAACAAAGTGAAGTATTAATGCACTGACCCACAGGAGCACCTGTAATCTAAGAAAAAAAATTATAAGATGAAGAAACCCGAGATCAGAGCCATGACTCGCATTAGTGTCTGCTCTGGATGAGGAGTGGCAGGTGAAACCAGGACTGGTCAGCTTTATCACACACCAGTCTCACTTATACAGCCCTTTATAATATTAATGGACGTGCACTATGCTAACTGAAATTAAATGTGTTGCGTTTTACTGTGAAATTAAATTTAATATGAGTTCATGTATGCAAATAAAGTTGTATTTAATTATTCATTCTGTGGGCTTTTATTAAAGAATTGCAGGTGTCTGTCACCTTTTTGATTAACTTTATTCACATCAGGAGATGTTCCTGCTAAAATTACATGAGAGGCTTCATTCTTCAACTTGACAGTTTCCCTTACTACTATTATCCTCCAAAGACTGCTGGGGCTGTCATCATGACAAACACCAACAAGCTCCTGTCCAGATCTCCTTACAGTGGTCTTTACTCCTGAGGTCTTGAACGTGGTCAATTTAGTTTCTATCGCTTAGATAATAATGTGTATACTGTAAATAGTATAACGGCAAAGATACTAACTGAGAAAAAAATAATCAGGGGATACCAAAACTATGAGCCTAAGGGAGAACTGAAAGAAAGCACATATTTCATAAACAAAGAAATCAGAAAGAAAACAATCTGTTCTAAAAGCACACACACAGGACTTCTTCTGCACTTTCAAATACTCCACAAATGCCCAAGCCAACCTTAACAAAATCACAAATATGATGTCATAATAATCACATGATCACATGGAGTAAATCTTTACTAAACACAACTTGATACTCATGACAATAAATAAATAACATTAACATTCTAACACACCAAGACTTCAAGTGCGTATGTAAAAAAGTCAGATGAAAATCTAAACTCCACCTTTCAATGTCTTTCTCTTTCCATCAGCTGAAATACAGAACAAGCTGAGCAACCTGAACATTACCATTAAATGATAGACAAGTCAAAGCTGGAGAAAGTAAAACTTAAACAATACTAAAGTAAAGCACAAAAATGCCTTCTACAAGAGAAAGGGAGATGAAGAAATACATAAAGAGCTAAAGTAATAAGATTTTAATTTTCTATCAGGTGGCTGCAGTTCTATTAGAACAATCTGGATGATAACAGGCCATTCTGCCCAGTACAGCTCACCATTCCTATCCATTAATTCTTCGAAAATAACATCAAGTAGAGTTTTGAAAGCCCCTAAACTCCTACTGTCTACCACACTACTTGGCAGCTTATTCAATTTTCTGTTCTCTGTGTAAAGAAGATCTTAATGTTTGTGCAAAATTTACCAAAAACTGGTTTCCAACTGTGTCCCCGTGTTCTTGTACACATTACAACACAAACAGGCCAGACACAAGACTGTTAGCTAAAGATGCACAGAGATGGACACTCGGTTGGATTAAGCAGCTCCGAGAACGTGTTGCTTAAAATCTTCAATAGAATTTAAATTACTTTACAGATGCAAGAAAAAGTTTGTATACTCTTTAGAATCTCCTGAATTTTTGCCCAAATTCCTCCTGAGAATGTGGTCTGATCTTCAACTACAGACAAACATAATCAACCTGAACTCATAACACACAAACAATTGGACTGTCCATGCTGAACACGTCATTTAAACCTTTACAGTCCCATGAAGTCAGGTGTTCAACCAATGAGAGGACACTAGAGGTGTGGCTTAGAGGCACTCAGACAAATAAAAAGAAAGAAATGTGGGTTCTTGCAAAGCTGTCTCTTCTTGATAAAGATCTTCTCATGAACATACATTTCTTGTGCTCTTCTTCTGTAACAGACAAGAGAAGATCATTCATCAGACCATCAAGCTTGTTAGTTTAGCTAACAGTTAAGCTGTCCCAACATCACATCAAGATAACTCTTTAAGATTGTCAAGAGGAAATAAAGCGAGAGGAGAAAAAAAGCTGGGAAAGCACGGAAATCCTTCGGTGAGAACCCTAAACACAAAGAGGACGTTTCATTTATGTGAGGTAGAATGCTCAGAAGGGACTGGGCGGTCTCATGGTCTGGAATCCCTGCAGATTTAATTTTTTTCTCAGGCCGTCTAGAGTTTTTTTTTTTTTTTTCTGTCCTCCCAGGCCATCGGACTTTACTCTTATTCTATGTTATTTAATGATGACTTATTTTAATTTCTTACTATGTCTTTATTTTTCTATTCTTCATTATGTAAAGCATTTTGAGCTACATTTTTTGTATAAAAATGTGCTATATAAATAAATGTTGTATTGTATTGTATTGTATTGTAACAAAAGGCGATAAAAGTAAAGCTGGGAGAGCAAATACAGGCATTTAAAAGAACATCTTAGATTATTCAGTACTTTCAATAATTGTCATATATTACTTGCCCTTTCATTCCAATTATGTAATTTCAAGTTGTTTATATTGTGTGGTTTATTAAGTGGGGGAGACCCTAAGAGGTGAGGTCACACCAATATCACTCTTCAAGGACCACCCCCAGCATATATAATATCAGGGAGGTGGTCCTTCAGTTGTTTACTGACATTTGATGAGTACTTTATTATAACTATTTAAGCCAACAATATATTTTGGGCCTGTGAATGCTGAAGCCTCCTGTTGAGTTTGGAGTCAGGCTGCCTTGGTTGAGACCCATCTATAGATAGGCTAGTGAAGGTCCTAAGGCCTCATTTATAAAGCTTGCATACACATAAAATTGGACTTGAAACGTGTGTATGCAACCTCCCATACAAGTGTTAAGATTTACAAAAGAAACTTGACAGGGGAACAAACATATTTACAGTAACTCTGACCTTTATATACACAACATTTAACAGAAACTGGGAAATGATGACACCCTCGATCAAGAAGGAAAAGGCAGCCAAATCAGCTAAATGACGACTCACAAGAATAATTCAATTTACCAAGCTATTATTATAATGTGCGTTGATGTGACAAACATGACATCTCAGAAATTACAGCTATGATGTACAGATTGTATTTTAGTTCCCTTAAAGAGAGCCAATGATATGTATTTGCATTGAAGAAATTCTACTTTGTCATTACTTTATATCTGCTAGTTGATGTCACTTCTCAGGGAACTGGCCGACACCTCAATAGTATCTCAGCCAAGCTTCACTCCATTATGCCTGCTGCGCTGGAAGCCATTAACTTACTGCTGATGCACTACATCTCATTTTATAAGTGTGGGTGTACACGCATAACATGTTTTTGCCAACACAAAAAGTCAATCTGCAGCTGTGGCCAGCTCTCTTAACACAATTGGAACACTTTACTGCACTCATATTGCAGAAATGGCACCTAGCAAGATTGAAGCTGCTTTTGTTAATCGTAAGCAGTGACATTCCATTACTACACAAGTCATCCAAGATGTGGCTGACAAATGTCACATCTCCATGGCCTCACTCAAACCATGATTCATTTATTTTGAGACAAAGTAGCTTTGACAGACGTGATGTTGCTTTAGATGGTGAAGTATGTGTTGGCGAGGTAACCTGCTGAACCCTCAGTGTTTCATATGACCTGACCTGTTCATTATAACAGCAATTATATCATTATATGCGCCAGGTGACAGTGGCTTCCTGCACAGACAGTTTTGCCCTACACCTTTTTCCTGAACCCCAGAGAACAGAGGAGAGGTGCTGTAACTACATGTGTGATCTTTCACTCTCAGATGAAGAGCAAAGCCAGATGTTCTTGAATGAAGGTGATGGGGCCTCAAAGTGTCAGGAGAAAGAGGCTGATGTACCAGCCCATTAATTCTGCATCATCATGATTGCATACAGAGGGGACAGATTAGCAGGCTCCATATGTGAATGTTTACAGGGTGGCAGTTAAAGGAGTGTTCACATACACATATTTAAAAAGTGACTATGACTTACAAAAAGTAAATTTTTTAGTAATGTGCATACACCCGGTTATTAAATCTTATATATTTTTCTGGACATACACATTTTCCTCTTTTTTTTTTTTTGAGCTCAATTCCATGCAAAGTTTTATAAATGTCACCTCTGGTCTGCCACACACCATTGCTATCACCTCATGGTAGAATCACAGTTTAGGACTTTTTTGCTTCTGCAGGACCAGGACAGGATGCCATCATCAATGTAGCACTGAATTAAAAATGGTTATAAAGAAATCTGATAGGAGATGTCATGATAGTGAAAGCTTGAGAGAAGTTAGGGAATGAAAAAGACAATCAGATGAAACAAATGAAGAAATCAACAAGAGAAACGCTTAAACAGAAGAAAGCTGGTGTTCTGGACCGGCCAATCAAAAGGAAGAGCTTAGGATTCATTGGCTTTACCTGAAGTCAGCTGATCATTGAAGGAATCCCTGAGACATCAAGGAACAGAAAACTTTCGAAACGATGAATAGACAAGAAATTGAACCCTGAGTAGCAGCTGTAGAAAATGTTTGGTGAAGGCCACTGCAGCTAAAGGAGGATCAGAAAGTTTCTAAAGACAGGGGGTCACAAACTGGACTGTTCCCATGTTTAAACAATGTATTCTGGAATGACAAGGGTCTCATTGTTTGTTATTAGTTTAAAACGACTGTGCTTGTCTGTTTTATGGACTTAACTGAAGATCAGACCAAAGAATTAGGAGGAATTATTGCAGAAATAAAAAATTCCAAAGGGTTCACAAACATTCTTTTTACCAAAGACAGGCTTAGTGTGTTTTAATAATGTTACAAACAATAATTGAAGAAGTGCAGACTCCTAAACCCTGTAAAATGTAGTGAAATTGCAGTGTTTAATAAAGTTTGAACGTTTGTCTAAGTTTCTTTAAAAAAATGCACAAGACAGCACTCTCAGGCCCATAACCCTGACCCTAAAAAGTACACCGACTGTTATTTTTCACTTACTTGTTTTAGATGACGTCTTAGGTGGTGGCTGACCTTCCTCAGTTCTAGGAGATGAAATTCCTTCAGCCGTCTTTAGGTCAGACTGTATTGATTCATATTTTACATTGATAGAAGACTCCAGAGATGAAGAGTGTCTGCTATGAAAAGAGACTAACCCGGTCACTGCTCCATCTTGATCTCCATAATGAAGGTCATCTTCCTTGACACTCTCAATGCTGATACACTCCTCTTCATCCTGCTCTTTAATATTCACTGACCCCAGTTCACGGTCCTCTTCCTTAATGTTCAGACTCTCCTGTTTGGGGTGGACACTCTCCCACTCACAGTCCTCCTCCTTAACATTTGTGGTCCTCTCCTCCATGATATTCATGTCAGCCTCACACGTCTCCTCTTTCACAGCCATTTAAACGTTACAGTAAATGGCAAAGTTTTATCTCTCTGTGGAAAAAAAAGGAATCAATTCCATTAAAACTGCATCATTCAGATCTAAAGACATTTGATTTTTATAACATCCTGTTAGTTAAAGCTGATGTCAAGTCAGACAGTTCACAGCAATCACACAGTAACTCATCGCTTTTCATGTCACATTAGCTGTAAAATGAGTTTGGGAATGAAAGGAGGCTCCATAAGGGTAGAAGGAGGAGGCCATCTTGCACAGTTGTGTGTCAACAGTATTCACTACTTTGACTGAACATTCAATACTGTTAGGGTCCCGGAATTTTGTTAATAGTTAATGTGAAGGACGGTTTATACAAGTTAGGCCTCAGGATTATGTTAAAAAACAGGGGCATATGAAGGAGGAACTTAAAATCACTGGTCAGCTTGCCTAAAGTGAAACTGCCCCAAGCTTACAAAATCCAAAACCATTATTCAAGCCGCAGCCTTCATTTACATAATCTTAGTGAGATGGAGGCAGTCAGCTGTGTTTCCCTGTAAAGATGGCTGCCTAATGTGAGACACCCAATGTCTGACTTCAACTAGCCTGAGACTCGCTAAGATAAATTTAAACAGGTTTGATTTTGTTTTTAGTCTTAGCAGACTGTGTGCAGGAGAGAAGACAACCAGTGAATGTCCTCCTGAAGTAGAAGGCATAGAGTTAAGTGAAGACGAATAAGAAACTGCAGGTTTTGAACCTAAAAAAAATAAGAGATGCTCCTCTTTCTGTTGTTTCATGTTTCAGATAGCAAAACAAAAGGGGAAAAAAATAAAATAAAATAAAGGGTGAAGATTGCTGTTGAAGAGCGACAGCTGTTAACCCTTTGTACACCACAGGCGTCATCAGCAGCATGCTATTGGCTGTTAGAAACAGGGCTGAGCACGACTCTGCTGAATGGTCAGCACACAATCACTAAATGTGACAATTGTTTAAATTAACGTGGTCAGGTGATGAGATAAGCAACAGTGGTTGGCAAATCTGACATGCTCGGGAACAAAAATGTTCTTCAAAACAACTGTCATTTTCAACAACTTTGAAACAAGTTTCAAGTTTCTCAGCTTCATCTTGTTAAAGTACACGCTGCACACATCACAAATATTTTAGTAATTAACACATTAATAAACTCCTATTAAACAGCAGCACCACCCAGTATTGTGAGATTGGCATGGTGGAAGCCTTGTGTGCCTCAGTCTTTCTTAAAACTCCAACCTGACGGACCCGTTTACTATGGGTAACCCTTTTGTGGCGGGGCGAGTTTGACAGCAGAGTAAAAGCGGCTCATTATTGACCTTCATGAATATTCTAATTAAATGAAAGTGGTTTTTGGCCAAAAGAGGGATGGCAGTCCTGACAGTGGTGTTCACCTAAGAGTGGCACATGGGGTGACCCACACAGCCTGGTTGGGTCTGTATGATAAATTCACATGTATAAGTAGCCAAATTGACCTTAACTTCCACCACACCACTGTGGTCCAGTGCAAAACAAACACTAATAGAAGTTACTGGGGTACAGAAAGAAAACCAGAGTACCTGTACAGGGCAGGAGCCAGCTATAGACCACCATAGGGTACACTCACATTCAAGTCCACAACCACACCAAGACAAGTTAGATTTGCCAGGCCACTAAACCTGAGCATCTTTAGAGAAGTGGAGAAAATAAGAATAAAAGAGCAGACATGGAAACTGCATAGAGACTTAAAAACAGGATGAGATTCAAATTCATTCTGACAGAACTATAAGGCAGTAACACAAACCACAAATCTCTATTAACTTCTCTAATACTCACTAACAAACATTACTGGTTTGGCTTTAGCACTGAAACATGGGAGTTTGTCATATTTCATACAGGTTACATGGGAAAAAAAGACACACATTTAAGTGTCTATTCAAGCAATGCATGTAAATGTCGGCATTGGGTTAAGCAGGTTTAAGGCCGTGTGTGTAAATACAGATACTGTTGTTCTCAGCTCGTATTCTCTAAGACTCATCTCCACGGTCATGGACTCTAGTTCGTTTTTCACTTTTAGTAATCTGACTCCTCGCGATTCTTTTAATGGCCGGCCGGCCGGTCACCACCTCCGCGACTGTCTTTGAACTGGACACCGCGGAGGGACAAAAGAGAAACAAAGACAGAAATCAAAGCGCCGTACGTGTGGAATGGCCGTCTCCTCGATGTGTGCGATTAGAGAAGGAATCGACAAAAGGAACACATGGAGAGGAATGAACAGGCGCCAGCAGTGTGACTGAGTAGTACGATTTAAAATTTGGGACTCAGCCACATCACGTGAATCGCAGATACCAGTGAACAGAAACAGCACGCGGGTGGCTACAGGAGGATTCACTCGAGCAAAGTTCGGCGGGGGGCTAACGAACGCGGCGATTCCACACATCCACAAATTACTTTCCCAAAATACAGAACACTTACTGCCTGCCTCTTGGCAATTGGATTGTTTCTGAACTCGTTCACTCAGCAACAGCCTGGCGTCCGTAGTGTTTCACAAAGCGAGACATCAGCTGTCGCGTTGGATGACGTCATTCTGCGGCCGACATTGGATCACGTGACAGTTAAGCGAACACAATTATATCCGGCTGCAGGCTTAGACTAAGGCCGGACTTCACGCGACGCGACGCATGCTGCAGAGGACGCTCCTGCTACGCAAGCGTTGTAGTGTTTATACTTGCGCGCGTACTTTACGTAAATCTGGAGGAATCCACCAGGTGGCAGTGCGAGAGATTATCACGGTGAGAACATGTTCGGCTTCTCTGTGTTGTGAATTGCCTAAAAAACCTATTAAATTCCGATAACACCTTACCGCAATATCTCTGAAAAGGATGTTTATTGATTAAATCCATAAATCCAGGGATGTGTCCATAACAGCAAGCATTGGGCACGACTGAGAAACAGTCCCTGGACAAGGTCTCCGTTCATCGCAAGGTGAATACAAGCACTCGCATACACTAGCGTCATTTTAGCGGCACCAAATCCCCAAATCTGCATATCTTTGGAAGGAAACCGGAGCACAGTGTGGAATACAAGCAGGATATACCAGCAACATAACTCCCTGCGAGACAGCAGTGCTATCGCTCCGCCGCCGTGTCACCCCCATGTGTGTAATTATTAACAGTATTCATTATTTAAACAAAATTATATGTAAAATGTAACATACACACTTTAATGCATTTAATCATGAAAGTGATATCAAGTACAAATCTAAAGATTCTAAATGTGCAGAGAGTTGAAATATCATACATTTAATTTGTTCTGTGTGGTGATATATTGCTGCTTGCCGCAGCTGTCAGGTCCAATAAGCTCGCAGCGATTAAAAACTGGGATGACGTTTACAACCGTCTGCTTTAATGATAAAGTAAACTACGAGGTTAAAGTGGACAATTTGAGATTAAAGCCGAAATTTCCACTTTAATCACAAAATACACGTTTTCACCGTGTCCTTTATTTTTTTCTCAGTGGCTCAAATACAGCGATATACATTATGTTGCTGTTGTTAAGTTGCAAAAAAAAAAAAAGACGGCACAAAGATGTTATGTGAGACTTTTAAAATGCATCGTGTCATTACAATCTTGAATATGCGACGCTTGAATATAAAATCACCACGAATGCATCTGTATGTCAGCATTTTGCTTCACCACATCAAACCATTCACCAAACAGCAAAGCACGCACATCGATCCCCGTAGGATCTGCATAGAGGCTTTCTGTCACATGTAGATAGTAAACAGAGACTCTGACGTCACATTCCGACTTTTAGCACACTGCGCCCCCCGACTTTTTGCTGGTACTGCAACTCGCGCACGCGTCGCGTTAATTTCTGAGGACCTGCTCAGAGGACGCGTGAAATGAACGCTGGGGACGCGTGGCAGCCATGATGCGGGCGCGTACGCGTTCTGAGTGTGAAGTATAAATGAGCCCTTGGAATTACTACTAAACGCCGCATGACCAGCAGCATCGTACGTCAACGTCCCCGCCATATTGCGGGTGGCACTGGTGTGGAGTGAAGTAATGGATAAAGATGGCTCACACATGTGCTGCTTGGGATTGTATAAACCGCTGTACGCTCCAAACCGGATCCCCGGGGATTACATTTCATAGGTAAGGATGAACAATTGTTTTGGTTATATTTGGCCATTAGAAAATCCCGTTTTATAATCTTAGCACTAAAGGTCACTTTACAATAAAATTAAACAACATTAGTAAAATTAAAAACGGGACAATGATAAATCAAAAAGCAATAATTAGCAAACAAGCAAATATAACTGGCAGTAACAGTGCAAAATTCACAATTGGTATGCCAGTTTGAAAATACAGTGTATACGTTTTGAGGGCAGTTTTAAAATGTGTTATTGAATCGAGCTGACGTATATGAAAGTGAAGAGAATTCCCGAGTTGAGGAGCACAATGAGAGACGCTCGAGCTCCCATAGCACTGAGTCTGACGTGTGGTACAGAAAGTAGAGCTGCAGATGAGGATCTGAGTGAGCGAAAGGAGTGTAAGTCTGGAGGAGATCAGTGAGGTTATGGAGAGCTTTAAATGTTAAGAGCGGTATTTAGTATTGTATTCTGTAGTTAACAGGGAGCCAGGGAAGTTGAGAGAGAATCGGTGTAATATGTTCAGTGGATTTAAAACAGATTATTATTCTGACAGCAGAATTTTGAAGAAGTTCTAAGAGATGGATGCGTTTTTGTGGGATGCCAGATAGAATAGCATTACAGTAATCTATACGTGAGGTGACTCGGGCATTAACCAATACCTCAGTACTGTGTTGTGTAAGAACAGGACGAAGTCTAGAAATGTTTCGGAGATGGAAGAAGGCAGTCCGAGAAATGTTACTTATATGAGAGGAATTGTTTAATAATAATAATAATAATAATAATAATAATAAATTATTATTATTTAATAATTGCCATTATTAGTGTATAAATGGATATAAATAATTGCATGTAAACGATTCACCAAAATCTGTTGTATGTAAATGATACTGTTTTAAATGTTATTGTTTTTTCATTAAAAAACCCATGTCTACCTTTATTAGTTTAAATAGCACTTTTGTCACTTGCAAAAGGGTGGATGCGCTGACGTATCGGTGACGTGCGGCATCTACCTATATATGTCTATGGCTGCAGGTCGCAGACTCGGCCTTCCACGCCACTGGTCTTCCACAGTCTTCCCCACAACCGCCCACAGTCCGTAGAAAGAGAAGGAGAAGAGCTCCTGTACAGTTTTTCCAGTTCAATAAAGAAAAGGAGCTGAAAACGTTTTCCGACATGGAACAATGTCACAACAGAACCAGATATGGACTCCCAGAATAAAAAGCTCAGTATATTTAAAGAAACTTTAGCTCCAGTAAACAAAACTAATGAGATGTACAATTATGTACTGTATAGTGAATCCAAGTGTTCTCTGTTTATCGTCATTACTGACATATCCTATTTTTAAGCATATTGTTTTAATCAATTATAATATTAATATTAATATTTGCCATATTATTACATCTATATTAACTTTTAACTTATTTATGAGATGTTATGTGGAGAATCTGCAATGTTAGTGTACAATATGAAAGGTATTTATGTTTATCGTCGACATTAATGTTTGTTAACTATCTTATTTAACTTGAATCTTCTGTAGTTGAGTTAGCTGTTTATAAAAGCACATTAGCGCTTTCTGCCAAATTAGTATCACATATTATTTTTGTCTTGATTTCCACAGTCACATTTCTCCATAAAGGCAGAGAATATAAAACCAACTTTGATTACATTGATTAAATATCAAAATGAGTCCAAGTGCCCTCATTGTAAAAAGCAAAGAGACTACAGCATCCTGCTGCCTGCCTTCAGAGTCATGAAGGCCACATTGTTAAGTATGCAGGTAGTGTATGTATGCCAGGAATGTGTGCTTGCAAACAATACTGACGTTTAGATTTCTGAACTGGAACTTTTTTAAATATAGTTTAAAAAGCTGAGCATTTTCCGTTGTTTGGCAGGTTTTACCATTTACAGATGTAACACAGGGTGTGTCCCAAGTGATCAATTCCATTGTTGTTTTTGTTTAAAAGTCATTGTCAACAGTTTACTGTCAGTAAAATGTCAGCATTTAATATTTTTCTTGTTATTAATTTTTTTTTTTTTTACCCCTTGTATTAGGGCCTCCCTAGTGTGTGGTTGGTGTGTGGGTGTGTGTGTGTGCCCTGCGGTGGGCTGGCGCCCTGTCCGGGGTTTGTTTCCTGCCTTGCGCCCTGTGTTGGCTGGGATTGGCTCCAGCAGACCCCCGTGACCCTGTAGTTAGGATATAGTGGGTTGGATAATGGATGTATGGATGGATGTATTAGGGCCTTTCAAGTCAGATGAATAGCCATGACTGTGGAATTGTCATGTTGATGATGTGACCATTTCATATTGTAACTTTTTTTTGTATGTCTGTATTTAATGTTGTGTCCAGCATTCCAAAGGACCATTTTGTGGTTTCTCTGTATTTCATTCTCAAGGCCCCCTTCAATTTTAATGAGGTGTGTCTCAACTTTATTCCTCTATACTCTCATTGTAGTATTTGTAGAGGGAGGATTATATCTGGTTGTTGGTTCCCATTTTAGCCACCTTCTACAATTTGTGTTGGATATTTGAGTTATGTTTAATTTATTTTATTATATTTGTTTTTTTTTTAATTTCAGCGTACTGTCCATAGTGGTTTTGATGTTCCAGAAACGCCTACCTTTCAAAATCCAGATACAGTATTTTGAATGTATGTTTATAATGGTTTGCATAAATATTTTTGTAACATTAAACTCCTTTTTACAACGTGACTCTGCTCAGTCCTCTTTAGAATGACATGCCAGCTTCGAGGAAGTGCTGGTGTAGAATGTTACTTGAGAACTCCAGCACCAAGGGGTAAAAGAAATTTAATGTTCCTTTAATAACTTTCATTTAGTTCTGCGGTAAGATGGCAAATATACTTAGCCATATTGTAAATCAAAGACAAATAGTCAAAATGCTTACCAATATAAACTTAGTGCTTCTTTTACAAATCACTGAAGTAACTGCTGACATCGGACTGAGCGAGCAAATGCCTTTCTAAATGAAGGTCAAGAACCAAAGAAAAAATTAGAAGGTACAGAAATAATGGACAGCCAGGACAGGGTCATTTATTGTGCTTATTCTTTTGGTTCTTTTTTAACATTTCCTTAGGTAAATATTATTTTCTCTGTTTTCAGGTTTTGACTTTATTGAAGTATTAATGAGAAGACAAAGACTTGCACCACCTCTGAAGTGAACAAAAAAATGTCTTGCTATTCTGTTCCATAGCACTGCGTTCTGCAGATTTCAGATCTTTACTTTTAGAAGAAACGTCAGCCTCCCTTCTCCAACATCCAGCACAGGGCACTGATGAGCAGGTACAGACACCTCACTTTATAAACTTCCATAAGAAAGATGAATTACATGTTGATGATGCTGGCTTACAATGCCTATGGTGTAGTGAATAAAATGTATACAAAGATTTAATGCTCATCTCAGATGCCGACTGTTAATCGTTAAGCAGTAGGAGTCAAAGCCCAAAAGACTAAAAGCCTGTTTTACATCTTCTGACAAACTGGAGTGCTAGTACAACTCTTAACGGCCTTAAAACATTTGAAATGCATTGTGTGCTGTGTTAATAATAGTGTATGGTAAGAAACATTGAAGACTTGTAGAATCTGCGATCGAAAGAAGTAATGTTAATAATGTATAACAAATTCAGAATATACTGTACATTATTTTTTTTTACTTTCCTTACATTCCTTGTAAATGTGGAGGAAAAGGCTATAACCTTTATGATGACCATTTAAAGGATTTTCTTTCTTTCTTTTTATTAAAAAAAAAAATAAATGTATTACAGCAACACACAGAATCCTTCAGCATCTTACCGAGGCAGAGAAGTGGTGTGCTGAGAACATTTCTGTGTTCAGGGGGCACATCTCACTCCCTTCATTACTGTCAATGGACAAAGATGACATTGAGGAGGCCCTTTAGATATTTGATTTGCTATCTGAGTTTCCAGAAGAAGAGGAGAGGGAATATGTCCTTAGACCCTTCATCATACTTTTTTCACATATGGAAGACATGCATCTTTAGATAATGTGAGAGGAAAAAAGGAAAATGACTGTGTTTTGTGAGAAAACGTAACAAACATACGTGTCTGACATTGTTTAGTTACAACCTACAATTCTTGTTTTTTATTTTATATATTCTTTAACTTTTTTGTGATAAATGTTGCAAACCAACTTTATCTTTACAGTCCATTGTCTCTGATTTGCACTTCTTAGTGTTATGTATTAAAATAATGTTTTATAAAGCAGGGCAAGGCCATTTTTATTTTTAAAGCACATTTACAACAGCAGCCAGAACTGAACCAAAGTGCTGTACAAGAAAGGGTAAAAGAAGCAGTTCAAATATACTGTATGTACACAGCACAACTGCAAGAATAACCAACCATTACATAAAAGATAAACCCACACCCTTACATACACATTGATAATCATAAATGTAGCAGCAGCATTTTAAAAGAGAAAGAGGAATTGTGAAATCCTAATCTCCCCCACTCCAAAATTAGCCTTTTACCTTGAATGCATTTTAATTACAGTTGTCCCCAAATAAATCATATCAATATTTAAAAGAATACAAATGTGAAATCTTCAACAACAAAAATATTAATAATTTTAATAATAATGACCTTTTAACAACTAAATTTCCATATTTTGTAAAAACAAGTTAAAAAAAATAATAATACAGAGAAGAATTTCTCACAGAATGCAAGGAAGAACCATGCATATTTCAAAACTGAAATATATGTATTTATTATACAGCCATGCCACATATGTGAACTGTAGCCCTACGCTTAAAAATAAAGGTATAAAAATGGTTATTCCGAGTGATTCTGTATAGGAAAACCATTTTTAGTTTCCAAATCCACACAAAGGTTCCAGAAGAAACTTGCTTCTTAGATCCATAAATTATTTATTTAAAGAACCTCTGCAAAAAGCCAAATATCTCATTTGGACAAATAAAGATCGATCGATCTATCTATCTATCTATCTATCTATCTATCTATCTATCTATCTATC
>JANRMT010062791.1:193319044-193337366 GCA_026402145.1 Polypterus bichir lapradei
TTTTTTTCTGTACCCTAATAAGCTTTCATATGACACTCAGACGGTGGGCTACGACTCGGCTTTTCATGACGACTTTGATATCTGACTTCTTTTTTATGTCGGGCACTGTGCGACTTTGTGAACGTGAGCTTTCAAGTTTCTCCAACACGCTATGTCACTCGATCAACTTCCTTTTGTTGTTTATCCCACTGTTTAAACCAACAAATATTAAGTTTTTCCTTTGCCTCCACTTGGTATTCACTGAAATTCTTATATTTTCCCCGGTGCTTTTCCCATTGTCTTTTCACAGAATGCTGACCTTAAGGGCTATTTATATTGATTTGCATATTCAAAGAGGCGTAATTCTGGGAGGAGTTGGGGCGGGACAGCAAACGCGTGCACGAGCGTTACTTTTCACGCTGACCGGATTTATGTAGCAGAAGAATGTGGAAGTTGGAGTACGCACAGATTCCTGCATCTGGATTTTTCTGTATGTAAGCACATTTCGGCTTTTGTGCTTACGTCATGTTAGTGCACGGCGTTATGCATGAGACCCCGGAAGCCCACATAGTAAGCTAAATGCACTTTAATGCTACAATCTGTGGCGTAGCAATGGATCGTGCAGATTGTGCAAAGTGCAAGGGCCTACGAGCTTGGGGGGCCCACTCGGGGCCGTACAGATTTAAAACACAATTCAATAACTTCAATCACTTGCAAAGTTCATTGACTTAATAATTCAGTTTTATTTGCATGTTTGCACCATCACCAGGCAGGTCCATGATGATATTACATATTCGGCAGGCATACAGTTTACACAAATTTAGAGTTTGGAGACTCAGAGCCTAATTAGAGGCACAACACGTCTGTCCGCCTTACCGAGGAGTGCACATTCCCAAATTTGGTGATCTTGGGTGTACCACAGCTGACATGAACGGAAGAGGTTTTGAAGGACGTCACATGAATGGTGTAAATCTACATTATTATTGTAAATGATTGTTACTTTTGTACTTTGATTTGATGTCAACAATTTTTGAAATTCAAACTCGTAAACAGTAAATCATAGCAATTCTGTTGTTAAGTTATGGTCCACGTTAGTCGAATATTTGAACAATTTGACGCTTTTTATACTCTCGCCAGACAACACCATGTCGGCAAGTAGCAGCGGATCTGGCAACCATTATAAGAGTGGTGCTGCTAAACGTAAGGCACGCCTGTAACAGGAATTGAAACACGCCAAGCTTACCAAGATTTCTGCTTTTCTCAAAACTGAGAAAGCGCCAGCAGTGGGAACAGAGAATGCTGATGCTGGTGAATCATCACAAAAGGCACAAGCAGGTTATGCAGACAGTGCAGGAACTGAAATTGTTGCAACTACCAAGTCTGTAAGTATAACGATACAATGGCTTCAGGTCAGGTGCTGTCTGCTAAAACCATTAAAAATGGAGAAACTACTAAAGGCAAACTAGCAACATATATGACCAAGCAATTTCCTATCGACACAGCAAATTTCTTGGAACCACTGACACCTTACTTTATGAACTTATGTAAAATGGGTCGATGGTTTTGTCGTTTTAATTTGTTACACATAGAAATGGCTTCATTTTATATCACAGAACAGTTTCTGCTTTCTAGCTTAAGTTAAATCTTCCTTCCCAAAGTTGTTTTGGAATAGCAAGCAGGTCCACATCTTACATCTATTTATGTACGACTACTGCTACCCACACCTCCCACATTCCATTCCCACAAATGAATTTATTTTTACGAACTTACAGAAGCTGTAATAAAGTGATTCAAAAAAGTTAGTGCAAATTCCATTTAGAGAGCTGGTTTATTTGTCACCAGCGTATGATTATGATAGTGACGCGGTCAAGAACACCACTGCCCAGCCGGCCCCTAGGATCATGTTGAGAATAAATTACTAACAGTTATGCCAGACAGGAGGGGCTCACCTCAGGGCACTGCAGGGGGGCCTTCAGCAAGAGAGCTACGCCACTGACTACAGTGAGGGACGAAATCTGAATTACGATGATCTGCAGATGTGGACTGAAATACCACAAACTACAAATGTGCAGCTTACGGAGTTGATCAACACTGATGTCAATCTGTTTCAGCTGTTTGAGTTTCACTGTACTCTGAACATGTAACAGTAATGACCCCCTAAACCCCAGAGTGGCTGTCACACAGTTTTGAAAGGATTGAATAAGAGAATGAAAGGACCGCACAATAAAACTGCCAAGACTTGTTAACAGTATCATCTCCAGACAGAGGAGCAGCTTCAGCAACAGACTGCTGTCACCATCCTGCTCCACTGACAGACTGAGGAGACCCCACACTATGCGACTCTTCAATTCCACCCGGGGGAGTAAACGTTAACATTATACAAAGTTATTGTCTGTTATACCTGCATTGTTATCACTCTTTAATTTAATATTGTTTATTATCAGTATGCTGCTGCTGGAGTATGTGAATTTCCACTTGGTATTAATAAAGTATCCATCTATCTATCTATCTATCTATCTATCTATCTATCTATCTATCTATCTAAGAAAAGAAACCACCCTGGCACACCAGCAGAAGCTTAGGGGGCAAACCAATTCAGATCAAACATGACTTAGTGTGCTCAAAATCTAGAAAAAGAAGACAAAGTTAACATACAAGCTACTGAGTGTTCAGTTAGTTAACTTGGATGTAAAGAAAGTTAATGACTATTAGCTAGCGGTTTACTAGATAACATTTTCCAATAATTTGTCATGGGTTCTTGCATTTTATTGTTCTAACAGATTCAGGTGGTGGGCATCAAGCTAGAGGTTTCATTAAAAGTTAAGCACAATTAAGAATAAGAACAACAGGATGGGATGAGACACATAAGTGACCGAAGATTACTGTGATAAACAGGAAAAGGACCAGGAGACGACATGCAGGCTTAACAGCACCATACCAGGACCGAGAAAATGACAGATTAATAGACAAAGCCAAGGAAGGCACAGCGGATTAAAGAAACCCCAAGCTGCATCCACAAGAAAGCTGGTAGCACACTGAGCCGCAGATGTGCAGCAATCACACGGACAGTCACAAGGTAGAAATGACATTAAAAAAGTTAAATATGGGGATATGAAGAGCGGAGCGGGCACTCTGATGAGGGTCTCTGATGACTGGATGCCCAGCCCTTTCTTCTTCTTCTCTTATATGGCACAAGTGCATACCTGTGCGGTGTGGCTCAATCCACGTCATCCACTCCACTGACCAGCATGTCTGCGTGGTCTTGTTGATGGTCATACACAGGATGACAAAATCAAACTGGCCGTTCTGGTGAGAAAGGAAGACCAGATGGCAGAGAGAGCAGTTGATGCAGAAAGCGAGAGAAGGAAACAAAATAGGTGTAAAATGACATGGATTGCTCATGTGTGTTATTTATACTTACCTATAGTTAATTGTACAGTTATGCTAATGTTTATGTGAATATTTATATATCTATATAAGGGTAGCTCACAACACGAGGCGGGGATTGGAGCTCTAACTTCTCTCTACATGGAGTTTGCATGTTCTGCCCGTGTTACTGTGGGTTTCTTCCAGATGGATCCACTTTCTCTCACAGTCTAAAGATATGCAGGAGAGGTGAATTGGTGTGTTAATGTGGCTTGTGTGTGTGTGTGACACCAGGTGTTCTTCCTGCCCTGTGCTCAATGTCTGCTGGAATTGGCTCCAGCAGCCCAACAAACCTGCCTTGATTTAGTAAATGGATGGATATTTATGTACTGTATTATTGTTCCCTTCTGCACATCTGTTTATCTTTTTATTTCTTTATTTTTATATGATTGTTTTGTTAGTTTTATTACTGTTTCTGCTTTGGTAAACCAGAGCGCTGACTCGAGCCGCACAGCTGTCTAAATCCGTCAGGCTGATGTGTGACCCCCCTATGATCAGAGACAGAGGCCAACAAATGGGCCACACAGACATGCTGGTCAGTCGAGAGGAAGACACGGGTTGAGCCACACGGGACAGGTACGTACTTGCGCCATATACGAGATGAAGAAAAAGAGAGCATTGAGTAGCCAGTCGTCAGAGACCCTCGTCAAAGTGCCCGCTCTGCTCTTCACATGTTTAACGTTTTTAATGCCCGCACACTCCGCGCTGCTGCTGCTCATTTCTACTCCCTGATTGTCCTCCTGATGGCTGCACATCTGCGGCTCGGTGCGCTGCCGGCTTTTTTAAAAATGGAAGCTCGCTGCTGATCGGGGTTTCTTTAATCCGCGGTGCCTTCTTTAGCATTTCGTTAGTGAAAGAATGTAAAATACCCCACCCAGCGGCCCCGTGCACGTGCCCCGGACTGACCACCCGTGTCTCTCTGTTTTGCCAGCCGGTCGGTGGTGTCTGCACGCGCCTGCTATGATTTGGAGAGAAGCACGTTGATTTGTTACACACACTGAATAAAATCAATGATGAGCTGTAACGTTCATTAAAGTACTGCGCAACTTAAAAACATGAATTGCACATTACCGCCGCCAGGATTTAATTCAGGGGGGTGCACATGGGCGCCGGCAGGGGGGTGCAAGTAGGTGCACGTGCAATTCCTGCAACAACCTGCAGTATTGAAAGATCTTTTAGCACATTACGGCGCGTCAAAACTTGGAACCGATCTACAATGAGTGACGATAGATTAAGTGGATTATGTATGCTTAGTGTACACAAAAAAAGAATAAATAATTGTCCAAAATTTATCGACAAAGTTGTAGACAAGTTTGGACAACAAAAAAGAAGGCTTGAGATGCTCTTTTAGAAACAAAGTGAATGATTGTTTATGTATAGTTGTAAAATGTAAACGTCTAATTGTAATTTAAAAATTTAAAATAAAAACTATTTTTTCGCGTTTTTTCTTATTATTGAAAGATTTATTTTTTTTCTCCATTTCCTTTTTTTTCAAAAGCTAGGGGGGTGCACGTGCACCTACTTGCACCCCCCTGCCGGCGCCCATGGAATTGCATATGCATCGTCGATAGCCACGTCATTCCTGGTTAATTGGGTTGCTCTTTCTTATTTTTGACACTAAGGATAAAAAGTCAGCGTTACTTCTCAATTGTATCCGGCTGCAGGTCGAAGACTCAGCCTTTCAACCCGCAGCTACCCGATCCACGTGCCTGCTGGATTCGTGCGCGCAGACATATTGAAAGCCTAACATGCCGTAAGTGTTCACGCATGCGTTAAACAGATTGGGCAGCACCGTAAAGTGTGCGATGACGTAGTCTATTATTACGCACGCGCGCGCGCACGCGAATCTGGCCGGCAACGGACGTAGAGATAGAATTACTAGACGCCGCATGAACAGCAGCATCGTACGTCAACGTCGCCGCCATATTGCGAGTGGCACTGCTGTGGAGCGAAGTAATGGATAAAAATGCCTCACGCATGGGCTGCTTGGGATTGTACAAACCGCTGTATGCTCCAAACCAGATCGCGGGGGATTATATTTCATAGGTAAGGCTCAACAATTGTTTTGGTTTTATTTGGCCATTAGAACATCCCGTTTTATAATCTTTACTTTAGCTACGTCAGGTTAAGCTAGCAAAGCTATGAATTTATGTGCTCAAGTGAGCCTCCAAACAACGTTTTGGTTAAATGTATTTAGTCAGTAACTAGCTGTTAACATTTCTCAAACTTTGAAGGTTTCCTAAAGAAATCCACCTCAGGAAGCAGTGGGAGGGTAGCCCTTAGACGGGATTTTGAAAAAGCCGTCATGTGATGCGCGCCGTGCTAGTTTGGTAACAGATGCTGTACCGGCATAATATGATCAAAGCTACCGCTTACTCACATTAAAAACAAAGTAGGTTTGATGATTCCTTCTGAGGGTACAGTCAAGGTGGTCAAAGTAGCTGAGCGTGTTACCTGACAGTCAACATTAGGACAAACTGTCAGTGGATCTTTGATCAATCAGTTTGTTTGGGCTGAGATTGCTTCAGATGATGTGTTTCTTCTCAAGGAGCACAGTGGGGAAACACAGTTTGAAATTGACAACCATCATTTTATGCTCATGTCTTTAGTTGTGTCTGTCTTCCACAAACTAAGGCTGCACCATATTGCCAGACTGAATACTCACAAATTACAGAGCGGCAACATACAGAAAAAGCTATCTAAGACAGTTCTGTTTCAAGAATTTTAGATCCTATTCTGTATATATTTAAGTAACCACATTGTGTGTGTGTGTGTGTGTGTGTGTGTGTGAGAGAGAGATTGAGAGAGGAATGAGTGAAATGTTTTCAGAAATTATTAAGCCAATTTGTATACAATAAAATTGTTTATTTTTTCATTGAGGTTATCATTTCACTGTTAAAAGAAAGACAGACAAAGATAACTGGCAGTTACAAAATTCACAATTGGTACGCCAGTTTGAAAAGGGTAGTTTTAAAATGTGTTATTGAATCGAGCTGACGAATATGAGAGGGAAGAGAATTCCCGAGTTGAGAAAGCACTAGGAGAGACTCTCGAGCTCCCATAGAACAACAGCAACATTTATTTATATAGCACATTTTCATACAAATATAGCTCAAAGTGCTTTACATGATGAAGAAAAAGGAAAAAAAAGACAAAGTATGAATTAAAATATGACAACACTAATTAACATAGAATAAGAGTAAGGTCCAATGGTAAGGGAGGACAGAAAAAACAAAAAAATACTCCAGATGGCTGGAGAGAAAAAATAAAATCTGCAGGGATTGCAGACCGCGAGACCACCCAGCCCCCTCTGGGCATTCTACCTCACATAAATGAAACAGTCCTCTTTGTATTTAGGGTTGTCTTGGGAAGATTGATGATGACGCTCACATGGACTTCTGGCTTTTAATCCATCAATGTTATAATTCATCATGGTGCTTTGATTAGGTGGTGGCGTTGCCACCACAGAAAACCGCGAAAAGAAACAGAAGAGAGAGTAGGGGTCATCATGAATAGTTATGATAATAAATTGAATATACAGAGTATCAGGATTAAATTAAAACGAAGTTATGAGAAGGCCATGTTACAGTAATGTGTTTTTAGCAGTTTTTTAAAGTGCTCCACCGTATCAGCCCGGCGAATTCCTATTGGCAGGCTATTCCAGATTTTAGGTGCTTAACAGCAGAAGGCTGCCTCACCACTTCTTTTAAGTTTTGTTCTTGGAATTCTAATCAGACACTCATTTGAGGGTCTAAGGTTACGATTTGGTATATATGGTGTCAGACACTCCGATATATAAGATGGAGTGAGATTATTTAAGGCTTTGTAAACCATAAGCAGTATTTTAGTCAAGTCAATTCTGAATGACACAGGTAACCAGTGTAGTGACATCAAAACTGGAGAAATGTGCTCAGATTTTCTTTTCCTATTTAGGATTCTAGCAGCTGCATTCTGCACTTGTTGCAAACAATTTATGTCTTTTTTGGGTAGTCCTGAGGGGAGTGAGTTACAGTAATCTAGTCGACTGAAAACAAAAGCTTGAACTAATTTCTCATCATCTTTCAATGTTATGAGAGGTCTTACTTTTGCTATGTTTCTTAAGTGAAAAAATGCTGTCCTAATGGTCTGATTAATATGCGATTTAAAATTCAGGTTACAGTCAACAGTTACCCCTAAGTTCTTTATCTCCATATTGACTTTTAATCCTAATACATCAAGTTTATTTCTAATATCCTCATTATATCCATTATTGGCAATCATTAAAATTTCAGTTTTCTCTTTATTTAGTTTCAGAAAATTACTATTCATCCATTTTGAAACACAAGTAAGACACTGTATTAGTGAAACAACAGCGTCAGGGTCATCAGGTGCTATTGATAAATACAGTTGTGTGTCATCCGCATAGCTTTGGTAACTCGTGTTGCGCCTTGAGATAATCTGACCTAACGGAAGCATGTTGATTGTAAAGAGCAGCAGACCCAGGATAGAGCCTTGTGGAGCACCATATAGAATATTGTGTCTTTGAAGTATAATTACCACAACTAACAAAGAATTTTCTCCCTGCCAGGTAGGATTCAGACCAATTTAAGACCCTGCCAGAGAGGCCCATCCTTTGACGTAGGCGATTTCTAAGAATATTGTGATCAATGGTGTCAAATGCGACACTCGGATCTAAGAGTATGAGAACAGATAAATGGCCTCTGTCTGCATTTACCCGCAAGTTATTTACTACTTTAACAAGTACAGTTTCTGTGCTGGGATTTGTTCTAAAACCTGACTGAAATTTATCAAGAATAGCATGTTTATTGAGGTGGTCATTTAGCTGCATAATGACTGCCTTCTCTAGAATTTTACTTAAGAAATGCAGGTTAGAGATGGGTCTAAAATTTTCAAGAGCAGAGGGGTCAAGATTATTTTTCTTGAGTAGGGTTTTAACTACAGCAGTCTTAAGACAGTCTGGGAAGATCCCCGTATCTAATGACGAGTTTACTATGCCAAGAATATTATCAATTAGCACGCCCGATACTTCTTTGAAAAAACTTGTTGGTATTGGGTCAAGGACGCAAGTGGATGGTCGCAGTTAAGAAATTATTCTATGTAAATCAGGTAAATCTATCCTGGTGAAAGAATTTAATTTGTTTATAATGGAGTACTGAGGCTTAGGAGGATCTGCAGTGTGTTATATATATAGTGTATTATTTCTAATATCATTAATTTTTTGATTGAAAAATACAGCAATAGCCTCACAGGTTTCACTGGAAGTATTTTGGAGGCATTCCTTTGTGTTACCAGGGTTTAGCAGATGATCAATCGTAGAGAATAAGACTCAGGGATTACTAGCATTGTTATTTATAATCTTAGAGAAATCGCAGCATCTCTCAAAACAGACTGTGTTATTGTATTCTGTTATTTTAACCTTCAATATCTCGCAGTGGATAGTTAGTTTAGTCTTCCTCCATTTACGCTCAGCTCTATGGCATGTTCTCATTAAATCAGACACTCTTTGGGTCTTCCATGGTATAACAATGCTAGAAGATTTTTTAACTGTCTTTTCAGGTGCAACTATGTCAACGGCAGCTCTCACCTTAGTATTACATTTTTCCACCTCTCTATTTACATTACCTCGCTATCATAGTTAGCACTATAAACGTACTGATTGCTTAGAATGTTTGTAAGTTTTAAAGTTGCTGATGAATCAAAGAAGCATTTTTTAACAATATGTTTCTCATGAATGTTTTCTATCAATACTTCTCTATTAAATAGTTAAAGAAAATGGTCTGATAGACCAATATCAATGATCTGCTTTACATCAACTTTTAGTCCTTTGGTAATTATTAAGTCTAATGTATGAACTGCTTCATGTGTAGGCTGACTAACGAGCTGTTTCAAATCAAAAAGAGTCCAGGAGTTTCATGAATTCTTTTACTTTTTGGTCACACTGATTATAGATATGAAAGTTAAAGTTGCCGACTATTAAGAGTGTGTCATAGTTCGTAATTATAATTGATATTAAGTCTGAGAATTCCTCAAAGAAAGATGTGTTAAATTTAGGAGGTCTATACACAGATAACACTAGAATGTGAAAATCTCCATGAATAGCAACGGCGAAGATACTCAAAGGACTTGACTTTGCCAAAACTGACATCTTTACAGTTTAGCCGGCTCGAGTAAATGTTTGCTAAGCCACCAGCCTTCTTTCCCTGGCGATCCGCACGACTAAAAGTGTATTCCGGAGATCGTTGATAAAAAACGTCTTGTTGGTTAATGCTCTAACATTTAATAGTGCCATATTTAAAGTTTCGGAGGAGCAGAGCTGAATTCTATGTGCGTTATTGGCATTTGGAAAAGAAACTAAGTTTTATATTTTTTTTTAGTGCCGCTCTGTGTGTATTTTTTATTTAATCTATAATCTGTTTTTATAGTTTTAATACATTGTTCATCTAAAGTAGTAATTGTAATTAAATTATTAGTGTTTATGCCACACTGCCTAGATTTTTTACATGCACAAAGATTAGTTATTAGAGTATTAATGTAGTGCACTTTACGGAAGACTTTGTTAAGCAATTATTATATCCTAGGAAAGCATTAGTATTACGGAAGGAGTTAAGAGTAGAAATAGACAATCAAGAGAGACGAATTACCTTAACCTTAATAGAACAGAGTTTGACGTGTGGTGCAGAAAGTACAGCTGCTGATGAGGATCGGAGTGAGCGAGATGAGTGTCAGTCTGTAGGAGATCAGTGAGTTTGTGGAGAGCTTTAAATGTTAAGAGCGGTATTTAGTATTGTACTAGGCTCACCCGCCTTTTCAGGCGACTGACTTTTAAGTTGACCATTTCTTAAGGCAATTCAATATGTAGATCAATTTGATATTTTATACAAACTCATTAATTTGGTTATATTGCATTTGAGCGGTATTACTTTAATACTCGTAGTTTCTGTTATTTTTGTGATGAAATTTAAACTTTTTTCTATATTGAGGTCGCCCTTTTGAAACCCCTGATATTTACTACGCGGTGAGGCATTTGTACTCCATCAACATTAATTATTTCCAGAGACATAATTTTGTCTATTTTTCCAGCACATCGCGCACAAAAGCAAGGGAACGATGGGAGCACCAGAACTCTGCTCACATCATGTCGCTTTGTACCGCAAGCTGCAAGTAGTAAGTCTGTGATAAGCGGAGTACTGCTATGCTTTCTACTCATGGGACGGAAGGACAATCCCAACCGCTTTTATATAGTAAGAAAGAAGAAGATATTGCACAGTCTGGAGTAGAAAATCATCTTTAACCTGGAAAAACGAAACTACAAATCCCATCGTGCATTGCAAAATGGACGTGCAAATGGACGCGCCTGCGTAGCACTCACGGGACGGAAGGACAATCCCGACCGCTTTTATATAGAAAGATTCTGTAATTAACAGGGAGCCAGTGAAGTTCAGAGAGAATAGGTGTGATATGTTCAGTGGATTTAGAACAGCAGCTTATTATCCTGGCAGCAGAATTTTGAAGAAGTTGTAAGCAATGGATACGTTTTTGTGGGATGTCAGATAGAATAGCATTACAGTAATCTATACGTGAGGTGACTCGGGCATTAACCAATACTTCAGTACTGTGTTCTGTAAGAACAGGACGAAGTCTAGAAATGTTTCAGAGGTAGAAGAAGGGAGCCCGAGAAATGTTACTTATATGGGAGGAATTATTTAATAATAATAATAATTATTATTATTTTTTAATAATTGCCATTATTAGTGAATAAATGGATATAAATAATTGCATTTAAATGATTCGCCAAAATCTGTTGTATGTAAACGATACTGTTTTAAATGTTATTGGTTTTTCATCAGAAAACCTGGTTTCCATGTCTACCTGTATTAATTTAAATGACACTTTTGTCATTATATATGTTTATACAAGTATGTAGTGTTTTTATTTTTCCATTCACATAATAAATTATATAAAGTCCCCTTTCCTTTTGATCTATTGTTGCAATTTCCTTGTATGGATAAATTGTGTTTGTTTAAAAATATCTTTAGATATCAATTATTATTTATACAATTGCCATTTGTCTCAGGTTTACAAATATGGAGGACTATTTCGGACAAAATGAAATAAATAAATAAATGCGCAAATAAATAAAAGTATTGTGAAACGTGAGCATAAATAAATAAATGTGTCACGAAATATGTTTTTCATTGCTTATTTATTTATTTCATTTTGTCCGTAACATTCCTGCAAACCGTCATGCTGACTGTCCCAGTCCTTAGTGTTAATTGTGACAATCCACTTGTTAAAATTCTTTAATTCATTCTCAATTGTGCAATCAGGTCAGATGCTGAAGGAGAGGCACACACACACACAGGCGTGCGCCAGAGGCACACACACACATACTGGTAAATGTGGTTTATGAGGGTCACCTGAACCAATCCTGCATTATGAGGACATCACTTTCCTTTAATGTTATCATTAAAAAAATTCATATAAATTATATTTATGACTTAATTAAGATACATTCCACTTGAATTTCTTCATATGACTGATATTTCTTGACCTGACTTTTTACAGGCATATGGGGACATTCATTTTTTATTGTTTATGAGGACATTTACTTCACACAGAAATTCCTAATCACACACTACATTAAAGGGACCAAAATATTTGTGAGGACTAGAAATGACTGCTTAATAATTGCTTCTGGAAAGTCAAATATTAGAGACTTAAATTATTAAAAATTATGCTTTTAATAGTTATTTTAAATAAAAATAAAAAATCCAAATATCATTTATGAAAAAGCTACTGATAAAAACCTTTGTTGTTAATATAATATATTAGGATTTGAAATAATTGGAATTATGTAGACTGCAAACATGGTTTCTAGATTCTCAGTTATGGCTGTAGTCTGATTGCATGAATGAATGTAAAGGTTCAGTTTAATTAATTGCCAGTTATTGTTGTCAATTGTTGGGTTTGCCAATGCACTGTCAGCACATGCTCCTAACTAACTTACACCCGATTTTAAGTTACACTCATTTCATATATCATTAGCAAAGAAACAGTAAATTGTCATTAAAAATATAAGTCATAAGAAACTTGGGGTTTTAAGTAAGGCATTGATAAAAGCACACAAAAAAAGGGAAACATTTATCAAAATTTTACTACAGCACATCAACAAAAACTGTACCACAAACACACTAAGGTATATTGAGATTAAGTTTACGACCAATGCAGTAAACAATACATGATTTCATTGCCCTAGAACATTGTGCACAATTACAATATATATAATTACAAATGAAACTCTAATTTCACAGTTAAATGAAGAGCAAAATAAAGATAACATTTTTATATAACTTTCAATAAATTCATTATTAGCTAACGTGTCCTTCTGAGCCTTTCTATTCAGATGAGGACTAAAACTACAAATAAAACAAATAGGAAAATAATACCTAAATTGACTGTCATACATGGCATAGAATAAACAGAATTTTTTACCTACAATTCTGTATATTCACTATGGACGTATGAATCTTTTTTGGCCTGTCAAACCAAATGAAGCCTGAAAGGACAAATGAATAACTCTAGAACATTGTGTATAATTGCAGTATAGCAAATGAATCCCTAAATTCACCATCATATACAGGATATGATAAACACAGCTTTTTCCTAAACTTCATTATATTCGCTATTGACATGTGTGTCATTTTGGGCCTGCCAAGTCATGTGAGCCCTCAGACTACAAATAAATTGTGCCAGGCCATTATGCATGACTGCAATATAGCAAATGGATACCTAAATTCACCATAATACATAGGATATGATAAACACAGCTTTTTACCTAAACTCCATTACATTCGCTGTTGACATGCGTGTCTTTTTGTGCCTTGCAAGGTCACGTGAGGCCTCAGACTACAAATAAATTGTACTAGGGCATTAAACATGATTGCAATATAGCAAATGAATACCTAAATTGACTGTCATACATGGTATAGAATAAACAGAATCTTTTACCTACAATTCTGTACGGTACATTCACTATGGACATACGAATATTTTCAGCCTCTCAAACCAAATGAAGCCTGAAAGGACAAACAAATGACTCCAGAACATTGTGTATAATTTTAGTATAGCAAATGAATCCCTAAATTCACTATCAAACACAGGATATGATACACACAGCTTTATACCTAAACTTCATTATATCCGCTATTGACATACGTGCTTTTTTGGGCCTGTAAAGTCATGTGAGGCCTCAGACTACAAACAGATTGTCCTAGGGCATTATACATGATTGCAATATTGCAAATGAATACCTAAATTCACCATCATACATAGGATATGATAAACAAAATTTTTTACATACAATTCTGTACATTCACTATGGACGTATGAGTCTTTTTTTGGCCTCTCAAATGAAATGAAACCTGAAAGGACAAATAAATGACTCTAGAACATTGTATATAATTGCAGTATAGCAAATGAATCCCTAAATTCACAATCATATACAGGATATGATAAACATAGCTTTATACCGGGCGGCACGGTGGCGCAGTGGTAGCGCTGCTGCCTCGCAGTTAGGCGGCCCGGGTTCGCTTCCCGGGTCCTCCCTGCGTGGAGTTTGCATGTTCTCCCCGTGTTTGCGTGGGTTTCCTCCGGGCACTCCGGTTTCCTCCCACAATCCAAAGACATGCAGGATAGGTGGATTGGCGATTCTACATTGGCCCTAGTGTGTGCTTGGTGTATGGGTGTGTTTGTGTGTGTCCTGTGGTGGGTTGACACCCTGCCCAGGATTGGTTCCTGCCTTGTGCCCTGTGTTGGCTGGGATTGGCTCCAGCAGACCCCCGTGACCCTGTGTTCGGATTCAGCGGGTTAGAAAATGGATGGATGGATGGATAGCTTTATACCTAAACTTCATTATATTCGCTATTGACATACGTGTCTTTTTGGGCCTGAAAAGTCATGTGAGGCCTCAGACTACAAGTAAATTGTCCAAGTGCATTATACATGATTGCAGTATAGCAAATGAATACCTAAATTGACTGTCATACATGGTATAGAATAAACAGAATTTTTTACCTACAATTCTGTGTATTCACTATGGACATATGAATCTTTTTTGGCCTCTCAAACCAAATAAAGCCTGAAAGGACAAACAAATGACTCTAGAACAGTATGTATAATTGCAGTATAGCAAGTGAATCTTTAAATTCACCATCATACATAGGATATGATACACACAGCTTTATACTGTACCTAAACTTGTGAATTTCCCCTTGGGATTAATAAAGTATCTATCTATCTATCTATCTAACTTCATCATATTCACTATTGACATACGTGTCTTTTTGGGCCTGCCAAGTCATGTGAGGCCTCGGACTACAAATAAATTGTCCTAAGGCATTATACATGATTGCAATATAGCAAATGAATTCCTAAATTAAGATTAAGATTGAAGTACTTGGTTGAGTTTAACAACCTGTTCACTAAAAAAATGTTCTAATATTGAATTATTTAATGAAAGAAATACATTATTCTTGTTTCCCATTGTTCAAGATCTGCTTTAAGAAAAACTTTGATTAGGCCATAGGCATTTTTAGTGCATTCTCTTAAACTAATTGAACATATTATAGGAATCAACTGTACTTGTAAATGTTTTTAAAACCTAAGACAATGAAGCTATTAAAATAACCACTATTTGACTAAGTGTAAAGAGACAACCTCTAAATAAGATAATCAGTCTGGATTTAATGAATAACTTTTACAGCAAATCTCTTTTGGTAACATTTGCTTTGAAATATTTATTACATACATACATATACAGACAAACGCAGAGTTTCAGCAGTGGCATGTTGCGTATTACTCAGACATGGAAGCAAGAATTTCACTGTACATGAGAAAAAATATGGTTATATATGATAAATTATGAACTCTCGCTACTGCTGTATAGTCTTTAAGAATACTGTAGTTAGGAAAAACACAAATAACCACACATATACAAATCTGCAAATATTTTACAATAAAATATCTTTTACATTTTTTTTTCACTAAAATAAGGAAAATATTAAAATGTTTCAGGAGAGCAGATATGCCCTTCTTTGACCACGGTCTTAAACCTTTCTTCAAGAAAATTTATATGTTCCTCTATAAGAAAGAAATAAACTGTTAAACGGTAGCCAATCGAAAAATGAATTTTTGTATCTTTACCATTTAAGCATACCATGAGATATTCCGTCTTCATCTTCGGTTATCTAGTTTGGCAGCTTTCTTTTTCCTAAAGAGAGAATTGTTGAAAATTATTTCTATATTAAAGTGTCAAGTAATTTTCCAAACACTAATTTACAACAAATGTGATTGAAACACACAAACAAATAAACAAATAATTAAATAAAGTTATATGAGGTTTCAATCACTAAATAAAGTCTTTGCTGTTGCAAGAACAGTTACAATTCTTAAAAATCTTTTGGTTAAAAATAAAATTAAAATAAAAAGTACAAGCCAGTTTTTATTACTTCTGTACTAGATTTTACTGTCTTAACCTTGTCTCTTATATGTATTCAAAGCAAGATATATTGATTTATTACTTTCGTACATATCAAAAAAAGATGTGCTTAAATATGTAACAATAAATCAGATAATCCCACATAACATCCATACAATATTTGTTAAGGTTGTGTGAAACGTGGGAGATGCTTAACCTGACATAATGTAGTCCTCTCAACTCAAGTGTCTTCATAAACCACAATATTTTACCAGCACACACAGATTGCTATTCTCAGAGCAACACAAATCAGTCACCCAACATGTCCCTCTAAATACGTTCCGTCCTATAAGTCACATCCTGTCATACAGACTTCAAAATTAAATACAACTGTAATGATCATCAAAAATCCAAACTAACAACTCTCGCTCCATTAAACTGTAACACAGTGTGCCAGTAAGCCCACCTCACACTGAGAGACCCTCAAGTCCTGCCTGCAGAGCAGCTCGGAGTGTGCATTGCTGGCTTTTTGAGAGTTGATGGGTCACTGACAGAGTCCCCTGAACCTTAGGTACTGGATGTGCACTGTAAAAAGACAATCAAACCATGAAGGAGAATCCTTAAAGTCATTACATTTTATTATTCAATGATCAGGTCCTTAGCATACTTGAGGTGGTGCTGTGTGGTCCAGGAGATTTTATGTGACATGAAACCACAGCCCACCGGCGTAGAGACACAGAATATGTGAGAGCTGCAGGTTCACATTGTCATGCTGAGAAAAGCTTGGAGAGAGGCTTTACAATTTGAAACAAAAAGGAAAGTTCTTGCTAAAAACAGCCACATCTTTACGTAACGGCGGCACAGTGAAGAAATATTCAGAAATATATTTCTGAAAATCAAAGAGTGAACAAGTTTAATAAATTGTACACATGTTCACAGAGATGTCAAGATTTCTGTGCAAAACTTGGGCAACACATGAGCCAATATATCCTGAATTTTTTAGAATAAGGCAAACTAAATACGTGTAAGTGAAATTATATCAAATATCTACAGTAACAGATAAACCCAAGTGGTATCTGAAAGGAAGCAGAATGGTTGGAAGCCAATAAACCTTTACTTCTAATCACATTTCTACAGTCCAGAACTAGTCACTGATCTTAAAAACACAATATATCTTGTAAAAATACAAAGTCGGTCTCTTTTCGGTCACCAAGAATGCAATTATGTACTGTTATCACAAAAAAACAAAACAGTTACTTTAGATATTTAAAAAAAACTTTTAGGAACATAATTTAAAAAAACTAAGTAATGTTTAGTAAAGTATTGTCCAATATGTTAAAGGATACATTTTACACTTTCACAGTAAATGCAATTTAGGTTATTGCTCAAAATACTTAAAATCTCCCCTGTTCAGCAGGCTTAATAATTAAAGTCAGACTCTTAGCTTAAAGCGTTGCAATAGTTTGTTACTAGAATTCATATTCAGAAATAATGAAACACAAGTAAAAATGTCTCTTTTTCTTGTAAAATGAATTATTGGTTTCTTAAAATTTCTGAGGTTTGCAACAAGTTTCAGTTGTGATTCTGCCTCATGGTAATACATGTTATATTTAAAAATCATTAATAACAGCAGCATACAAATTCCCTACACTGTCCTACTGCATGTCCAGCACGACTGGCTCACCTTGTCCTTCTTTATAGTGTGTCACCAAGGAAGAGCTTATCCTCCAGAGTCACAAGTCATTTCTTTATTTAGATAAATGCATCTTAAAGCAAATAAAGATGAGGTGTGTCATTTACTTCAAAAAAAGGAAAAAAAAAGAAACACGCTCTTTGTTTTACCAGTAACATCAATCAAGTAAATTTTCTGTACATCCCAGTACAAACATTGTAACAATCTACATACCAGAAAGACTTCCATTTGTATTTGAGCCAGACATGGAATAAAGCGCGCTAGAGAGAGACACACACAGGCGCTCCAGGGTGGTTTATTAAATTATGGATTTTTCAAATGTTAATTTTATTCCCTGTGCTTAAAACTCATTAAAAAAAAGTGTTTTTAGTGAGCAGTTCCAAGCACTATAGCACAAACTATTGCAGTGTTAGTTTTCTCTGTTGTTCAAGGTTTTCTCAGTGTTATTCAATGTTTTTACATTTAGTTTACTATTATGCTGTGCATTCTATGGTATAATTAACTATATTTGTGCTTAAAAGGTAAAAAAATACATATTTACATACAGTTTATACGGTCTGGAACGGATTAATTGTATTTTCTTACAATTCTATGGTGGAAATTGCTTTGGTTCACGACCAGAGTTTTGGAATGAATTATGGTCATGAACCGAGGTTCCACTGTATATGTGTGTATATATATATATATATATACTCAGCAAAAAAAGAAACGCCCCTTTTTCAGGACTGTGTATTTCAACAATAATGTTT
>JANRMT010062791.1:193337466-193358378 GCA_026402145.1 Polypterus bichir lapradei
AAAAATATATCCTGTCTAAATTATACAAGTTAGAAATAAAGTAAATGTTAAAAGAACAAACATTCAAATTTCTTTACTCTTATGTAATTTTATATAAAAAATAAACTTAAATTTTAAATATCCCAAAAGATTTTGCTCTCCATAAAAATATATCCTGTCAAAATGATACAAATTCAAATATGAACATGGTGCATAACAAAACCTGGAAATATAAATAAAATGTGTTCTTTTCAGCAATAACAAATCAAATCATTCAGTTTATGAACAAAGTGCGTATTTGGGAACACCGTAGTGTCGACTTGGTTCAACATTACTTGGCAACAGGGAAAGTGGGGCAAGTTGCACTAGTGCATTTGTGTCTCCCATAAAAGTAGCTTCACTTGAAATCACTTTGTGATTTTGCACGGGTAAAAACGTCTGCTGAAGTGTCAGATTCTTCTTTAACTCTTCTGCTTTCTGTATCTTGTGCATTGCATTCAGGTCTTTCAGGTTATCTTGATGTTTTGTCTCATAGTGCCGTCTTAGATTAAATTCTGTAATTACACCCACATTTGCTCCAGAAATGAGACACACGGGTTTACCGGCAATGTCAGTAAACATATACAAAGCCTCCCATCGGTTTTTAAAGGCTCTATGTTCAGAATCACCTTTTCTCTTCGGCATCGTGTGGGCTAGCTTCACAATAACTTGCAGCATCATAAGCTAGACTTGATTAACGCGGTAAGTGTTCGGCAAGGCAGCTGAAGCGCTGCATTATGGGATCTGTAGTTTATTGTGTTACCAGCGCTTCATATCCCCGGACCATTAATAACAATAATACAGTATATAAAATGATCTCGCGGGCTGGATATAATTACACGCCGGGCCGGATGTGGCCTGCGGGCCTTGAGTTTGACACATATGGACTAAATAGAACTTGAAAAGATATATTTTTTCAAATGTGATCGCGCAATTCAGATAGAGTTGACGCGCACTACAGTACATCGAGCCCGCGTGCTATTGTGGTTTTGCCTGCGTGCCTCAATAAGTCATCCTCCCCTCGCTCTTACTTTTTTACCATTCATCTAATGAATACACTGAGTATGGCTTTACCAAAACAATCATTGATTGCGAATAAAGTATCCATTATTCGAGTATGTAGATCGGGGTATATATATACATATATATATATACCCGCGTATCGCAGCGGAGAAGTAGTGTGTTAAAGAAGCTATGAAAAAGAAAAGGGAACATTTTAAAAATAACGTAACATGACTGTCAATATACAGTAATTGTTTTGTGAGTTTTACTGAGTGTTGCTGTCATCAAGGATTTGATTATCATTATTTCTTTCAATCAGGTTCGTATTTGTAGGATGTGTTGTGTTCAAGTTACATTCCGTGTTTGTCAATCGTTGTAAAGATGACAGGTTTCATTCATCGATTCATTTCTTACTGCATCAATAAACAGCTCGTCTTCCTCTTTATCTGAGATGTGACACACTGCATGCACGGGTTTTTTTTTACACTGTCTTCCTTTAGCGGGACATTGACTTTTTCCACCGTGTGCTTTGTTTCCGCATTAGCTGCATTTATGAATATGCTTTTATGTATCAGACGCTTCATTTTTTTTTGCTGCCTTTTCAATTGTGTAATTCGGTTTTTGTTCAGCGCTCTTTGGAACTGTTGCTTTTTGTCTGTGCACTGCGTCAGTTCACGTGAGCCGCTCGGTGTACATGCATCGAAGTTTCCCAGCTGTGCTGGTGCCATGTCATGCTATGTCCATGGCTGTATCTAATGTTACCTAAGTCCCGGCACTTAAAACTTTCTCTCGCAGTTTCGCTGAGTTTGTGCCAAACACCACCCTGACCATCTCATCTTCCTCTGCATAAGCACAGTCCTTCACCCGTGAATATTTACCCGTGGCAGTTTGCTATTGGATTGCCGCTGACGGATGGCCTTATATGGGCAGGCACTAAATTACAAACGCCAGCGGCAGCCTGTCTATGAACTTAATTTAAAGTTTAGGTTTACATCGTGCTTTGTTTCCGAAGTAGCAGAACTCATGAATATGGTTGTATATGTCACTCGCTCGCTTCTTATTGTTTCGCTGCCTTCTCAATTATATAATGCATGTTTTCTTCAGTGCTTTTTGGGCCTCTTCCTGGTTTTCTACGTACTGCGTGATTACGTGGGAGGCGTGATGATGTCACACGAAACTCCGCCCCCACGGGTTTCAAGCTCATCTCCATTACAGTAAATGGAGAAAAACAGCTCCCAGTTATGACCATTACGCGTAGAATTTCGAAATGAAACCTGCCCAACTTTTGTAAGGAAGCTGTAAGGAATAAGCCTGCCAAATTTCAGCCTTCTACCTACACGGGAAGTTGGAGAATTAGTGATAAGTGAGTGAGTCAGTGAGGGCTTTGTCATTTATTAGTATAGATATATATATATATATATATATATATATATATATCTCCATCCATCCATCCGTCCTCTTCCACTTATCCGAGGTCGGGTCGCGGGGGCAACAGCTTAAGCAGAGAGGCCCAGACTTCCCTCTCCCCGGCCACTTCTTCCAGCTCTTCCGGGAGAATCCCAAGGCGTTCCCAGGCCAGCTGGGAGACATAGTCCCTCCAGCGTGTCCTGGGTCTTCCCCGGGGCCTCCTCCCAGTTGGACGTGCCCGGAACACCTCACCAGGGAGGCGTCCAGGAGGCATCTGGATCAGATGCCCGAGCCACCTCATCTGACTCCTCTTGATGCGGAGGAGCAGCGGCTCTACTCTGAGCCCCTCCCAGATGACTGAGCTTCTCACCTTATCTTTAAGGGAAAGCCCAGACACCCTGTGGAGGAAACTCATTTCAGCTGCTTCTATTCGCGATCTCATTCTTTCGGTCACTACCCATAGCTCATGACCATACTCCTCCACTTGGGGCAGGATCTCTCCCCCAACCCTGAGAGGGCACTCCACCCTTTTCCGGCTGAGGACCATGGTCTCGGATTTGGAGGTGCTGATTCTCATCCCAGCCGCTTCACACTCAGCTGCGAACCAATCCAGAGAGAGCTGGAGATCACGGCCTGATGAAGCAAACAGGACAACATCATCTGCAAAAAGCAGTGACCCAATCCTGAGTCCACCAAACCGGACCCATTCAACACCCTGGCTGCGCCTAGAAATTCTGTCCATAAAAGTTATGAACAGAATCGGTGACAAAGGGCAGCCCTGGCGGAGTCCAACTCTCACTGGAAACGGGCTCGACTTACTGCCGGCAATGCGGATCAAGCTCTGACACCGGTTGTACAGGGACCGAACAGCCCTTATCAGGGGGTTCGGTACCCCATACTCCCGGAGCACCCCCCACAGGATTCCCCGAGGGACACGGTCGAACGCCTTTTCCAAGTCCACAAAACACATGTAGACTGGTTGGGCAAACTCCCATGCACCCTTCAGGATTTTGCTAAGGGTGTAGAGCTGGTCCACTGTTCCGCGACCAGGACGAAAACCACACTGTTCCTCCTGAATCCGAGGTTCGACTATCCAACGGACCCTCCTCTCCAGAACCCCCGAATTGACTTTTCCAGGGAGGCTGAGGAGTGTGATCCCTCTGTAGTTGGAACACATCCTCCGGTCCCCCTTTTTAAAGAGGGGGACCACCACCCCGGTCTGCCAATCCAGAGGCACTGTCCCCGATGTCCATGCGATGTTGCAGAGACGTGTCAACCAAGACAGTCCTACAACATCCAGAGCCTTAAGGAACTCAGGGCGTATCTCATCCACCGCCGGGGCCCTGCCACCAAGGAGTTTTTTGACCACCTCGGTGACTTCAGTCCCAGAGATGGGAGAGCCCACCTCGGAGTCCCCAGGCTCTGCTTCCTCATTGGAAGGCATGTTAGAGGAGGTCTTCGAAGTACTCCCCCCACCGACCCACAACGTCCCGAGTCGAGGTCAGCAGCGCACCATCCCCACCATATACGGTGTTGACACTGCACTACTTCCCCCTCCTGAGACGCTGGACGGTGGACCAGAATCTCCTCGAAGCCGTCCGAAAGTCGTTCTCCATAGCCTCTCCAAACTCCTCCCATGCCCGAGTTTTTGCTTCAGCAACAACCAAAGCCGCGTTCCGCTTGGCCTGCCGGTACCTATCAGCTGCCTCCAGAGACCCGCCGGACAAAAAGGTCCTATAGGAATCCTTCTTCAGCTTGACGGCATCCCTCACCGCCGGTGTCCACCAACGGGTTCGGGGATTGCCGCCACGACAGGCACCGACCACCTTGCGGCCACAGCTCCGGTCAGCCGCCTCAACAATAGAGGCACGGAACATGGCCCATTCTGACTCAATGTCCCCCACCTCCCTCGGGACATGGTTGAAGTTCTGCCGGAGGTGGGAGTTGAAGCTACTTCTGACAGGGGACTCTGCCAGCCGTTCCCAGCAGACCCTCACAACACGTTTGGGCCTACCAGGTCTGACTGGCATCTTCCCCCACCATCGAAGCCAACTCACCACCAGGTGGTGATCAGTTGTCAGCTCCACCCCTCTCTTCACTCGAGTGTCCAAGACATATGGCCGCAAGTCCGACGACACGACCACAAAGTCGATCATTGACCTGAGACTTAGGGTGTCCTGGTGCCAAGTGCACATATGAACACTCTTATGCTTGAACATGGTGTTCGTTATGGACAATCTGTGACGAGCACAGAAGTCCTGTAACAAAACACCGCTCGGGTTCAGATCGGGGGGGCCATTCCTCCCAATCACGCCCTTCCAGGTCTCACTGTCATTGCACACGTGAGCATTGAAGTCTCCCAGCAAAACGAGGGAATCCCCAGAAGGTATGCCCTCTAGCAAACCCTCCAGAGACTCCAAAAAGGGTGGATACTTCAAACTGCTGTTCGGCGCATACGCACAAACAACAGTTAGGACCTTCAAAAGGCGGAGGGAGGCCACCCTCTCGTTCACCGGGGTAAACCCCAATGCACAGGCTCCAAGTAGGGGGGGCAATAAGTATGCCAACACCTGCTTGTCGCCTCTCACCGGGGGCAACTCCAGCGTAGTAGAGAGTCCAGCCCCTCTCAAGGAGATTGGTTTCAGAGTCCAAGCTGTGCGTTGAGGTGAGTCCGACTATATCTAGCTGGAACCTCTCGACCTAGTGCACTAGCTCAGGCTCCTTCCCCTTCAGAAAGGTGACATTCCATGTCCCAAGAGCCAGTTTCTGTAGCCGAGGATCAGACCGCCAAGGTCCCCGCCTTCGGCCACCACCCAACTCACATTGCACCCAACCTCCTTGGCCCCTCCCATATATAATATATACACACACACACGTACAATTAAGTCCATAAATATTTGGACAAAGACAACTTTTTTCTAATTGTGGTTATGTACATTATCACAATGAATTTTAAATGAAACAACTCAGATGCATTAGAAGTGTAGACTTTCAGCTTTAATTCAGTGGGTTGAACAAAAAGATTGCATAAAAATGTGAGGCAACTAAAGCATTTTTTAAACACAATCCCTTCATTTCAGGGGCTCAAAAGTAATTTATTAAATTAAATAACTGGAAATAAAATGTTCATTTCTAATACTTGGTTGAAAACCCTTTGCTGGCAATGACAGCCTGAAGTCTTGAACTCCTGGACATCACCAGATGCTGGCTTTCCTCCTTTTTAATGCTCTGCCAGGCCTTTACTGCAGCGACTTTCAGTTGCTGTTTGTTTGTGGGCCTTTCTGTCCGAAGATTAGTCTTCAACAAGTGAAATGCATGCTGAATTGGGTTAAGATCAGGTGACTGACTTGGCCTTTCAAGAATTTTCCACTTCTTTGCTTTAATAAACTCCTGGGTTGCTTCGGCTGTATGTTTTGGGTCATTGTCCATCTGTATCATGAAACGCCACCCAATCAATTTGACTGCACTTAGCTGGATTTGAGCAGACGGTATGTCTCTGAACACCTCAGAATTCATTTGGCTGCTTCTGTCCTGTGTCACATCATCAATAAACACTAGTGTCCCAGTGCCACTGGCAGCCATGCACGCCCAAGCCATCACACTGCCTCCACCGTGTTTTACAGATAATGTGCTATGCTTTGGATAATGAGCTGTTCCACGCCTTCTCCATACCTTTTTCTTGCCATCATTCTGGTAGAGGTTGATCTTGGTTTGATCTGTCCAAAGAATTTTTTTCTAGAACTGTGCTGGCTTTTTTAGATGTTCTTTACCAAAGTCCAATCTAGCCTTTCTATTCTTGAGGCTTACGAGTGGTTTGCACCTTGCAGTGCACCCTCTGTATTTACTTTCATGCAGTCTTCTCTTTATGGTAGACTTGGATATCGATACGCCTACCAAGCCCTGGAGAGTATTGTTCAGTTGGTTGGCTGTTGTGAAGGGGTTTCTCTTCACCATGGAAATGATTCTGCAATCATCCACCACTGTTTTCTTCCGTGGACGACCAGGTATTTTTGCGTTGCTGATTTCACCAGTGCTTGCTTTCTTTCTCAGGATGTACCAAACTTTAGATTTTGCCACTCGTAATATTGTAGCAATTTCTCTGATGGGTTTTTTCTGTTTTCACAGCTTAAGGATGGCTTCTTTCACCTGCATGGAGAGCTCCTTTGACCGCATGTTGTCTGTTCACAGCAAAATCTTCCAAATGCAAGCACCACACCTCAAATCAACTTCAGGCCTTTTATCTGCTTAATTGATAATGACATAACGACGGACTTGAACACACCTGCCCATGAAATAGCCTTTGAGTCAATTGTCCAATTACTTTTGAGCCCTTGAAATGAAGGGATTGTGTTAAAAAATGCTTTAGTTGCCTCACATTTTTATGCAATTGTTTTGTTCACCCCACTGAATTAAAGCTGAAAGTCTGCACTTCAACTGCATCTGAGTTGTTTCATTTAAAATTCATTGTGCTAATGTACAGAACCAAAATTAGAAAAAAGTTGTCTCTGTCCAAATATTTATGGACCTAACTGTATTATATATTTATTATTTATTATGAGTTGAAAATTCATTAATAATAACGATGTATAAATGCATTTAACTAGGACACAAATACAATGAAAATGGCCAACAATGTGGAGGCTTTAAAAACTATTAGAGAAAAGGAACAAAAATATATTTCCAGATCTTTAAAAAAATGTTAGCCAAGGTTTTGAACACAATAAAAGTGAATCATTAAACTTGTCAAAAAAGAAAAACGCTATTTTAGCTTTATGAACAAGATGCTACTCAGAGTCAGAGTTATTATCCAGCAATATTCCATAAAAAATGTGTTCTATTTAAATTGACGTTTTTCCTGATCTGTCCCTTAACATTTGTTCACTAATAATATTTCTATATCACCTTTGCTTACAAGTGTAGCTCAAATTGCTGTACAAAAATATACAGTTACAAAGAAAACTGAAGGCATTATAAAAGTAAATAAGCAAATGGATGGGTACTTGTCCTTTGTAATAAATACACTGCCTAGTCAAATGGTTGGGGACAAAGAAGGCTGAAAGTTTGTCAAGGATGTTGGAGATAATAAACCCCTGGCGGTCCCAAGCCAATGCCCGCACAAACCCCTTCTGCACATCCCAGCATACATAATTGTGGCCGTCTCAATTCAATCACAATTCCATTTCTGAACATCTTATGAACTTTGTTTTCTCTGGCATCACAGGCAGTTTGAGGTGATGTAACAGACAGTGGAGACGCATGGAGGGCACCTCTGCAATAAACTTGAAATAGAAAATGAGAAAAACAGCAGAAGTGAGTGCCCATTGCAGAGCTTACAAACTGTATACTGTACCATTTCTGATCTATTACAACCAATGCAAGTAATTAAGAAAAAGCCAAATTAGAAAAGTGGGCTTGGTGAAATTTTTTGAAATGCTCGACATTTGTAGCCTGGAACTTCTCTATTGGAAAATCATTCCAGATTTTGTTGCAAGAGTACAGAAAGCTGACAGTTTTTTGTGGTTGATCTTGGAATAAAAAGAAAAGCAACGTTTAAGAAAAGAAATGTTGGGAGCACACACTCCAAACTACAGGCAGGGTCTAAAATACTCAAAACCTACTATATATTTAATAGAACCTTGAAATCAATTCTACGTGAGACAGACAGTCAGTGCAATGAGACTGAGACAGTTTTCAGAAGTTGAGGGGGGAAAATACAGGCCAATACCTCATGATCACTTGGCAAAGGCACAGCAGATCAGATCAGAGATTGAGATGGAGGATTCTAGAAGTGCCAGGCAGGAGGGACAGCCACTACTTCAACATGCACACATCTCTCCTTCCTTCTTGTTTAACTGCTCCCCATAACACGGCTGGGCTCTTCCACCTCACTCTAACTGTTAAACACATAAACAATGTTCACTCACTGAGTTGAAACATTAATAAAGTATACCTATCCATCCATCCATTTTCCAACCCGCTGAATCCGAACACAGGGTCACGGGTGTCTGGTGGAGCCAATCCCAGCCAACACAGGGCACAAGGCAGGAACCAATCCCAGGCAGGGTGTCAACCCACCGCAGGACACACACAAACCAAGCACACAATAGGGCCAATTTAGAATCGCCAATCCACCTAGCCTGCATGTCTTTGGAAGGAAACCGGAGTGCCCAGAGGAAACCCACGCAGACACGGGGAGAACATGCAAACTCCACACAGGGAGGACCCGGGAAGCGAACCCGGGTCTCCTAACTGTGAGGCAGCAGCGCTACCACTGCGCCACCGTGCCGCCCAGTGTACCCTAACTTCTTTACCAAAGTAAACCATCACAATAAATTAAGATCTGCTTAAAGTAAAGTCTAATTATTTTTTTTAATTACTGTTTTTTTTTTTTTGTTGGATTTTGAAAGAACTCAGACTAAATTGTCATTATATGTAGCATAATTTTTTTGTCTTTTACATTACGCATACAGTAGACATTGTGTTACAATCTCTGTATATCTGAATTTCTAATGTGATATGCTCAGGTGTCATTACACACATGCTGACATCTTCGTGTTTTTCTCCTGCCTTAGTTTTGTTTTTGTTTAAAATTAAGTCTCTGCTCTTTCAAAATCCAACAACAAAGCACAGTGACTTAAGAAAATAAATGTTATTTTGCAACATGGAACAGCATCCCTGTTTAGTGACTACTGGTACTGATGTGCCTCAGTCTCTGTGTTTGTGAAGATTCACGCTCTGAGGCTTTCTGTCTAAAATTAAAAAGCCCGTGTTAGTTACTATACAGAGTGAACAGACATACAATACAGTGGAACCTTGGTTTGCGAGCATAATTTGTTCCAGAAACGTGCTCGCAATCCAAAGCACTCGTATATCAAAGCAAATTTCCCCATTAGAAATAATGGAAACTCAGATGATTCATTTCACAACCCACAAATATTTATATAATAACAATTAATACAAAATACTTGTATAAAGTAAAAATACATAAAACAAAATAACCTGCACTTTACCTTTCAAAAGAATCGTGGCTGGTGTGACGGAGATGAGAGAGGAGCAGGAGGAGGGTTATTGTGTAGGATGACTTTCACTACTCACGGAATCACTGCAATCTGTAGGCTCATTGGAATTTTTTTCTTTTCGTCCAACTTTAACAAGGAATAGTCCAATGATAGCTGCCTTTGCCTCCTTTTGAGGATTTTGCGGAAATGCGACATTGCATTGTCATTAAACAGATTAATCGCTCGCACTGCTACCGCCTTATTTGGGTGGTGATTTTCTATAAAGTTTTGCACTCTTTCCCACATTTTACAGATCTCCCTGATCTCATTTGAAGTGAGGGATTCCTGCGTCTTTTTCTACTCCTCCTCAGACGAGATGTCCTCTATAACCTCTTGCTGTTGCTCGCGATGCAGATCCATCAGTTCGTCGGTGGTCAATTCCTGGTCATGTTCCTCCACCAGCTCTTGAATGTCGTCCTCATTTACCTCCAGTCCCATGGTCTTCCCTAAGGACACAATTTCATCAATAACTGGCGTCTCCTGTTCATGAGCAAACCCCTCAGAGTCATGTTGAAAAATGCAATCGGGCCACAGTTTTCTCCAAGCAGAATTGAGGGTTCTCTTGGTGATTCCTTCCCAGGCTTTATCAATGATCCTGAGGCAGCTCACGATGTGGAAATGTTTTTTCTAAAACTCTCGCAGTGTAAGGTTTGTTCCTTCAGTCACCCCGAAGCATCGCTGAAATAGTGCTTTGGTGTAAAGCTTTTTAAAATTCGAAATGACCTGCTGATCCATGGGCTGGAGTAGGGGAGTGGTGTTGGGAGTAAGGAACTTGACCTTAATGAGTCAAATTCCTCCAGTAGGTCATCCTCAAGGCCTGGAGGGTGAGCTGGAGCATTATCCATAAGCAGCAAGACTTTGAGTGGCAGATTATTTTCTAAAAGGTATCTCTTCACTGCAGGAACGAAGACCTCATTGATCCACTCAACGAACAAGATACGATTGACCCAAGCCTTGCTGTTGGACCTCCACATAACATTTAACTGGCTCTTTTGCACCTTGCATTTCTTGAAAGCTCGTGGATTCTCAGAATGATACACGAGCAGGGGCTTGACTTTGAAATCCCCGCTTGAATTAGCACACAACAAGAGGGTGAGACGATCTTTCATGGGCTTGTGACCGGGCATTGCATTCTCCTCTGCTGTAATGTTAGTCCTCTTTGGCAGCTTTTTCCAAAAAAGCCCTGTCTCATCGCAGTTAAAAACTTGCTGTGGCAGGTAACGCTCGGAAACCATGAGCCTCTGGAACTCTGCAGCGAATGCCTCAGCTGCCTTAGCATCCGAACTTGCAGCCTCTCCGTGCCTCACAATAGTATGGATGCGACTTCTCCTTTTAAAGTTATCAAACCATCCCCTGCTGGCCTTAAAGCCTTCTTCATTTTCTGTTGACGTACCTGGCAGTTTACTTACGAGGTCGGCGTACGAGCCCTTTGCCTTCTCGCAGATCAAGTTCTTGGTCACAGTATCGACTGCTAGTTGCTTCTCATTTATCCACACGAGAAGCAACTTTTCTACATCTTACAGAATATGTGGCCGTTGCTTTGATACTCTCGTGACTCCTTTTGCTGCATCTAGCCCCCTTATTTCTTCTCTCTTCTTTAATATCGTGCAAATCGTAGAAGTAGACTTTTTATAAAATCTTGCAATATCGGCCATTTGCACACCTTTTTCATGCTTCTCAATGATTTCCTTCTTAATTTCCACCGTAATCATCTCCTTCTTCTTACCACCTTCCTTTTCAACTTTTTTTCTTCATGGGGGGCATTTTCACACACACAATAATGCTATATACTAGCAAAGATGTTGACTTATACGAGTGAGCCACAATCCCGTAGTGAGTGTGAGAGAGAGAGAGAGAGAGAGAGAAGTTGTGATCATGTGATGCTCTGCAGGCAAAGTGTATGCTTACTGCTCGTACTTCAAGACGTCACTCGTTTATCAAGGCAAAATTTATTAAAATGTTTTGCTCGTCTTGCAAAACACTCGCAATCCAAGTTACTCGTAAACCAAGGTTCCACTGTACAGTATTTAAGGCAGCAAAATATTACAGATCAAGTAATAAATATGGGGAGGCTTTGCAGGAATTATGCACAAATTACTTCTGAAACTGAAAGCCTTAGTAGTCTTACCTGTAGAAACAGCAGATCTAACATAAACTGCACATCACCCCGAATTGGGAATCTTAAAAGCAGATGAAAAGAACATCCAGTTGTGTCTCAGAATTCAGGTACACTGGCATCTGTTCAGCCACATGGAAGGCTGGTTACCACCGGGCATCCTGTAGGGTCAAGAAAAAAAATACAATAAAGGGACATTGTTTTTCTAACTGCAGCAATGAGAAATAAGTTATTTTTAAGGAGCAAGCCTCCTCCATTATATTCAGTTAAATGTATGTTTGTGTACGTCTCCTAAACCAACAGCTTAAACGATAAGCTAATGACACGTGACAACAGCAGGTGCCCAGCCTGTCACTGTGCCACATCAGACGCACACCACGATACTCTGATGGCTTTGGATATAAATTGCCTGTTTTGTGCCATAGAATGTTTTTCTACCAAACAAGCTTAAAAAATCCATTTTTAAATTATGAATAAATAGTAGCCAGCTAATAAATTAATTATGCATAAGTATGACATTAATATATCTCCAAAATGTAGTTTTTGTACAAATGAAGACAAATCCCCTTTCACATTTCTTTCACTTCTGCTCCCATTCCAAAATGTTTTATAAAGATTTATTTCTGTTACTGTCTTGTATGACAAAACAATATCTCACTGTTTAATTCTTGTTCTTCTTTTGTATACAATTTTGAAGACTAAATGTTAGAAAATGTAGTAACTGTGATTTCCTCGCTTCATAAACTTCCTATACATAATAAGAATGTTAGACCCTCTATTATATCTTTTTGTGTGGACATTAATATGCTAGAAATAGCTTTAAAAAATAGAAAAAACACTAAAGCAATTGAATCGTGTAAGATTCTGAGCTGCTTCATTAACAATTTGTAATGCTATTATCTGCATCCCGCTTTCTTGTAATAACTTAGCTGTTGCTACTCTTGTGTTTAATTTAGCCTTCATCATTATATATTTGTTAACTTTACTATGGAAAAACTTGTTTTGATGTACTCTGATACCAACATAATAATAAAAAATACTGATGGCTTTGGAAGGCACACTTTACACCAGTCGAATGTCAGATGTGCTCTCCTAATTCTATTCCTAATTCGACACCTCAATTACATTGTTTTGCTTAATTATAAACATGCTGTTCACTCTTAAAGATAAAAAAAAATGTGGACAAATGTTAAAAGAAACACACCACCAAATGACAATAGGGTGTGTGAAATAAAGAACTTCGACACAAAACAAAGGTTTGGGGCAGCCACCCATGTACTTGATCTTGGCTGCAAAATAAGTCAAAGTGTTCAGCACAACAGAGTACATAACTGGTCTACAGAGGAAGGGAGTGAGGTTTTATAGGGAGGTTTGTGGAAGTGATGTCATCCTTGGGGCCGTGACAGGAAGTGACATCCTCAGAGCCGAGGTGGAAGTGATGTCTTCATATTCAGTTAGGATTTCCCGTGTCTGGTCTTCAGGGACAAAATAAGAGGGTTGAATGCACCCCACCACCCCCTGGCTGGGGATGGAATTCCCTACTTTTGGTGCCTGTGGCTGGCTTCCATGTGCACGTGTGTGACAGGCATTACAAAAAGAATGACATGCATTCATTAATCCATTAACCCTAATATGGGAAATGCAGTGACTTTTACATTTAAACCACAAGAATACAAATGTCGTATTGCAACTGAAAATTAAAATTCTTATTGCCTTTTTCATCAATACGATATACTTACAAAAAGCTGTACATATCCATTATATAGTTCACAGACACACATCGCATTTTATTTCACACCTTCATTCGATTGGAGTTAAATTTTTCAGGCAACAAATATTCTTCCAATACATTATAACATCAAAAAGTTTCCATCTTTTGCAGTAAGAAGTCCACTTATAGATGGCTATAAACAGCAACACAAAAATGACTCACAACTACAATTCAAACCTGACGAGTGACGCGTGTTGTAAAACATTAGACATGCGCAGTACAAATTGGGCAGCATCGTGAAATCAATTTTTATTAAGCAAAGAGTGTGTACGCGAGACAAATCGGATGGGGACTCATTGTTGCAAAATAAAAAAAAACACTGATCAGGCACAGTCGGAATAGTAAACTTATGGGCATGTGCGCATATGACTTGGTTTGTCTTTATGTGTATGCGCTAGCGGATTTGGCAGGCATGCAGATCGGGTAGTGACAATGCCATCTGTTGAGGAGATCAGTCTAGGAATACTATGCATATTCACAATGTTTTGATTGCAAATACTTAGGGATGGTTGGACAGTTAAAAGACTTGTACTTTATATGCACGTGTGAAGCTTTCACAGCATGAAAACACAAATAAATTAATTAAGGAGCTGCAGCAAATACCCCGAGTCATGTTATTGCGCCGATGACAGTTCAAACAGTACTGGCATGTTCGTTTAGTGAGCTGTTAATTGAAAATATAGCAAATGTTCATGTGAAACTACAGGACATATTTTACAAACGCAGTGTCCGCAAGGCCTGCAGCATTGTGCAGGACCCCTTACACCCCTCACATGGATTTTTCACATTTCTGCCATACAAGAGATGATATCTCGGCATCAGGCTGCAGGACAGTTTTTAACCCCAAGCTGTCAGACTCCTTAACATTATGCCGCCATCTGGGATCTACCACACTGCTTCAACCACCTCTAAAAACAGAACTTTTATATATGCCAGCCACTTTCCTGCAAAGACTAATGTGCATGGAGAAAAGAACTGAAAATCTCATACTGACCTTTAAGGATTTTGACACTCTTGATATCCTTCTGCTGTGAAACATTCTGACCTGTCATTGTTTACGCAACTATTTATTAAACAACTATTATCATACACTGATAATTTCTGTATTATCTATATCTATTATTTATTTATTATATTACATATCTATCAACTATATTTATGAATCTACAATAGATTGCAAATACCATACATTGCATCAATGTTCATATAGCTAACTACACGTCATTATTGCTGCTACTTCTTTGTCTTGTCTTTACACAATGTCTTGTCTTGTTTGTGTTTTAATTTTAATTCTATTTTTAATATAATTTGCACTTCATGTTTTTTCACTGTGGACCCTGAGCTTCGCAATTTCGTCTGTCTGTATTCTTGTATATGGTTGAGATGACAATAAAGTTCACTTTGACTTAAAGCTGGTGAGAACACTTTAACTATTTGCGAGTGGAGTGATTATAAGCAGGTCACAGGAATCGAAAAGCATTTTGTAGCAAATAGCATTTGTAATAGTAAATCAAATGAGAAAATACATACATATGTACATAAAAGCGTACCTGACGTTATCCACAACTTGACTTACTGCACTGCGCTCTTGTGTCTCTCTGTTGGATATTCTTGTGAGCTCTGCTGCATTTTAACCATGCCCACTTCACTGCATTTTAACTACGCCCACTTCGTGACGCACTTGTTTTGACATCTGCCGGAACTGACCCTGGCTACATGTGACAGTTTTCTAAAAAGTTGAAAGTAAAATTAAAACATCAGGTATGCGACAGGAAACCTAACAGCTGTTCTATCTAATCACACAATCTGTGGAGGAGGTCAGTCTAGGATTACTATGCGTGTTCACAATGTTTTGATGACGAATACTTAAGGATGGGTGGACAGTTAAAAGAGTTGAACTTTATGTGCATGAATGAAGCTTTCAACTGTATCATAGCGCGTAGGACTCTGATCGCGAGTTCATAGCATATTCTTCTTTCGGTTGCTCCCGTTAGGGGTCTCCACAGCGGATAATCTTCTTCCATATCCTTCTGTCCTCTGCATCTTGTTTTGTTATACCCATCACCTGCATGTCCTCTCTCACCACATCTGAAACCCTTTGCTTAGGCCTTCCTCTTTTCTTCTTCCCTGGCAGCTGTATCCTTAGCATCCTTCTCCCAATACACCCAGCATCTCTCCTCTGCACATGTCCAAACCAATGCCAACTCGCCTCTCTGACTTTGTCTCCCAACCATCCAACTTGAGCTGACCCTCTAATGTACTCATTTCTAATCCTGTCCATCCTTGTCACGCCCAATGCAAATCTTAGCATCTTTAAGTCTGCCACCTCCAGCTCTGTCTCCTGCTTTCTGGTCAGTGCCACCATCTCCAACCCACATAACATAGCTGGTCTCACTACCATCCTGTAGACCTTCCCTTTCACTCTTGCTGATATCCATCTGTCAGAAATTACTCCTGACACTCTTCTCCACCCTGCCTTCACTCTCTTTTTCACCTCTCTTCCACAATCCCCATTACTCTATGCTGATTCCAAGTATTTAAACTCATCCACCTTCGCCAACTCTACTCCCCTCATCCTCACCATTCCACTGACCTCCCTCTCATTTACACACATGTATTCTGTCTTGTTCCTACTGACCTTCATTCCTCTCCTCTCTAGAGCATATCTCCACCTCTCCAGGGTCTCCTCAACCTGCTCCCTACTATCGCTACAGATCACAGTGTTATCAGCAAACATCATAGTCCATGGGGACTCCTGTCTAATCTCGTCTGTCAAACTGTCCATCACCACTGCAAATAAGAAAGGGCTCAGAGCCGATCCCTGATGTAATCCCACCTCCAACTTAAATGCACCCGTCACTCCTACCACAGACCTCACCACTGTCACACTTCCCTCGTACATATCCTGCACAACTGTTACGTACTTCTCTGCCACTCCCAACTTCCTCATACAATACCACAGCTCTTCTCGAGGCTCCCTGTCATATGTTTTCTCCAGGTCCACAAAGACGTAATGCAACTCCTTCTGGCCTTCTCTAAACTTCTCCATCAACATCCTCAGAGCAAACATTGCATCTGTGGTGCTCTTTCTTGACATGAAACCATACTGCTGCTCACTAATCATCACCTCACTTCTTAACCTAGCTTCCACTACTCTTTCCCATACCTTCATGCTGTGGCCCATCAATTTTATTCCCCTGTAGTTATTGCAGTTCTGCATATCCCCCTTAGTCTTAAATATCGACACCAGTACACTTCTTCTCCACTCCTCAGGCATCCTCTCACTTTCCAAGATTCCATTAAGCAATCTGGTTAAAAACGCCACTGCCATCTCTCCTAAACACCTTCATGCTTCCATAGGTATGTCATCTGGACCAACGGCCTTTCCATTTTTCATCCTCTTTATAGCTGTCCTTACCTCCTCCTTGCTAATCCATTGCACTTCCTGATACACTATCTCCACATCATCCAACCTCTTCTCTCTCTCTCTCTCTCATTCATTCATCAGCCTCTCAAAGTATTCTTTCCATCTGCTCAACACATTCTCATTGCTTCTGAATACTTTTCCATCTTTATCCTTTATCACCTTAACCTGCTTCACATCTTTCCCAGCTCGGTCCCTCTGTATAGCCAATTGGTACAGGTCCTTTCGCCATCCTTAGTGTCCAACCTGTCATACAAGTCATTATACGCCTTTTCTTTAGCCTTCGACACCTCTCTCTTCACCTTGCTTCTTATCTCCTTGTCTACTCTTGTCTCTTGTCTACTTTCTGCACTATCCCACTTCTTCTTTGCCATCCTCTTCCTCTGTATACTCTCCTGTATTTCCTCATTCCACCACCAGGTTTCCTTTTCCTCCTTCCACTGTCCAGATGTCACACCAAGCACTCTTCTTGCTGTCACCCTTACTACATCTGCTGTAGTTTCCCAACTGTCTTGTAAGTCTTCACTACCACCCAGTACTTGTTTCACCTCCTCCGTAAACTTAACCTTGCAGTCTTCCTTTTTTAACTTCCACCATTTGATCCTTGGCTCTGCCCTCACTTTCTTCCTCTTCTTGATCTCCAATGTTATCCTACAGACCACCATCCTATGCTGCTTAACTACACTTTCACCCGCCACCACCTTCCAGTCTTCAATCTCCTTCAGATCAACTCTTCTGCATAGGATGTAATCTACCTGTGTGCATCTTCCTCCACTCTTGTACATAACTCTATGTTCCTCCCTCTACTTAAAATACATATTCACCATAGTTATATCCATTCTTTTGGCAAAATCCACTATCCTCTGACCTTCTTCATTCCTCTCCTTGACACCATACCCATCACCTCCTCGTCTCCACTGTTCCCTTCACCAACATGTCCATTGAAATCTGCCCTAATCACCACTTTCTGTCCCTTGGGTATGCTGTTCATCACTTCATCCAATTCACTCCAAAAATCTTCTTTCTCATCCATTGCACACCCAACTTGCGGTGCATATGCACTAACAAAATTCATCATCACACCTCTAATTTCCAGCTTCATAATCATTACTCTGTCTGACACTCTTTTCACCTCCAAAACATTCTTGACATACTGTTCCTTCAGAATAACTCTGACCCCATTTCACCTCCCATCCACACCATGATAGAACAATTTGAATCGACCTCCGATCCACCTGGCTTTACTCCCCTTCCATTTAGTCTCTTGCATGCACAATATATCAACCTTCCTTCTGTCCATCATATCTGCTAACTCTCTCCCCTTACCAATCATACTGCCAACATTCAAAGTTCCTACCCTCAGTTCCACTCTCTTTACTTTCCTCCTCTCCTCCTGCCTCTGGACATGTCTCCTCCATCTTCTTCTTCGGCCAACAGTAGCCCAATTTCCGCCAGCATCCTGTTGGCTAACAGTACTGGTGGCGGTCATTGTTAACCCGGGGCTCGACTGATCCGGTATGGAAATTTATACTGTTGTCCGCATATTGATTTGGCAGAATTTTACACCGAATGCCCTTCCTGACGTAACCCTCCCCATTTATATTGGCTTGGGACCGGCACAAAGAAACACACTAGTTTGTGCATCCCCTGTGGCTGGGTTGCGAGTTCACAGCATGGAAACACAAATAAATTAATTAAGCAGCCAGAGCGAATCTCCTGAGTCACGTTAATGCGCCGATGGCAGTTGAAACAGAACTGGTGATGTTCATTTAGTCCAGGGGTTGCCAACCCTGGTCCTGGAAGACCACTGTGGTTGCAGGTTTTCATTCTAACCCTTTTCCTAATGAGTGATGTGTTTTTGCTGCTAATTAAACTTATTTTAAACTAATTTTAATTGTCTTGCTCTTGAGGACTCAAACCACTGAATTGTTTCTTTTTCTGTAATTAGCAGCCAAACAATTATGAGATACAAAATGTGCCAAAACAACTGGTGTCCACCATATTGTATCTGAAAATAAAAAAAAAAAACATGAAGGTCTCAGGAATGTTAATCTGCTCAGGTCCCTAAAACATTTTAAAACATAGTAAAACGTAATAAATTGAAATAAAATGATGTTTCATGTCACGTTATAGGTATTGTTTGAGTTATATGTTTTCATTCTGTTTGGCTTTGAAATTAACACGCAAATGCTTTTTAAACTTCTCTCTTTGATATCACTGTCTGTCAACTGTTATCGCTGACAATTTGTCACATGTTGGTTTATTATAAATACGACTGTGATCTTTCTGACTCATATAGAAATCCAAGAAAACTTCTTTGTCCATGTTTTGCAGATAAATTTTGTGTAAAGTACGATACTTTTGGACTATGGATTTGTTTCCATTATTGGCTGTAGAATTTCTAATACCTCTGATTATTTAACTCTTTCGATTCTATGTTGCATCACTTCTCCATGATCATAAATATAAACCTGACCGAATTGTCATTTCTTTGAAATTAAACTTGTAGTAGTTTTAATTGTTGTGGGACCACAGATTCTCATAGCGTATGGTCCAGATTCGTGTAAATCTATGGTTTGAGCATTGAATGATGCAAACACAAACATATTATTGCAGAGTTGGATATTTTGCCTGTAGTGTTTGTGGATTTCACTTTCACCAAACAACAAATCTTTTATTTCTCTTGGATAAGCCTTTTCATTGGGAAGAAACACTACTTTTCCGTGATGGCAACATGAATTAGACGATCTACAAATCTACGACTTAAACTTTAAAGCCGAACAATATCTGCATATCTACATACTTCTGCTGTATCATCTATGTCCATATATTCAATCTCTTTTCGCTGTTCCGTTATTTCATGGGGTGATAATTCCCATTTGTTAGCGCTAGTGCGATCTTTACTATCAGACTTTCGAATTTTAGTACTTTCATAATCTCTAACCTGCTTTAAATGTGCATCACGCCAACGTTTTTGAACCTCTTTACGACATTCTATTTTGTCTTCTACTCTTTGGCTTTTATTTCTGGCTCCGATTGGATCTTCTAGGTTTTCAATTTCACTTGGTCTGGGCTGATTATTACTTCTCTTATTTTCTGAATTTGCACTTAGATTATTATTGTTCTTTTTTGAATTCTTTTCTCTCCAATGCTTTTGGACCTCTTTTCAACGTGCTGCCCTTTCTTCTTCACTTAGTTGTTGACTTGTCATCTAGAACGTATAAAATTATTGTGTAGAAAAGGACTACATTGAAGGAAACAAATAGATTGTATGTCTAAAAATACTGTCCAGGAAAGCTTCTTTAAAGAATGAAACAGAGAACTTTTCATAATCGACTTAAAATGAGGAAAACGTAAAAATTTTTAACAGCTGAGAATGCGAGAACTGTGTCTGACAAAAGTATTCACATGAATGAGAGTTCAGTGGACTGTGGGCGTGTTTGAAAATGGTTGAGAGGAGGGCAGGACTTGAAAAAAACACTTGGAAATAGTCTTGTCTCCAAATTTTCTTTTATAATAGACATGTTTCTCTGATTGTCATATTAATCTCCATATTAAGTAAATCCAAATTTAAATATATATATATATATGCAAAATAAAAATAAAATTTTTTTTTACAAAATGTAAGGAGGAATAAAATTTTCACAATGGAAATGTATGTATTTATTGTTCAACCATGAAAAATACATGAAATGTAACTCCACCTTAAAAATAAAGGTGCCAAAGTCATTTCTACCTCGTGATTGTCCGTGTGATGGCTACACATATGCGGCGTGGTGTCTTACCGGCTTTCTTTTGGCTGCAGCTTGGGGTTTCTTTAATCCACTGTGCCTTCCTTGGCTTTGAACTTTGCATGTGACAGAATGTGTGCTCCCACTTGTTGTTTTCTTTTGCCCCCTGTGCACGTCCCCCAGACTGACCCCCAAGCTGTGTCTCTCTCTTGCCAGCCTGTTGGTGGTGCTGCGTGCACACGCCTATGGACCCTGTCATGATGTCTGCAGTGTCCCGTGGAGCTCCATCAGGTCACATAAATGTTTGGTTGGAATTTGGAGAGAAGCGCCAGATTATTTATCTATCTATCTATCTATCTATCTATCTATCTATCTATCTATCTAT
>JANRMT010062791.1:193375145-193388671 GCA_026402145.1 Polypterus bichir lapradei
ACATCATAGCTCTAATTTCTAAGGTGTCATGTTTGTTACATCAACGCACATTATAATAACGGCTTGGTGAATTGAATTATTCTTGCGAGTCGTCATTTAGCTGGTTTGGCTGCCTTTTCCTCCTTGATCAAGGGTGCCGTCATTTCCTACTTTCTCTAAAATGTTGTGTATGTATGGGTCAGAGTTACTGTAAATGTTTTTTCCCCTGTCAAGTTTCTTTTTTAAATCTTGACATTTGTATGGGAGGTTGCATACACACATCTTGAGTCCAATTTTATGTGTATGCAAGCTTTATAAATGAGGCCTTAGGACCTTCACTAGCCTATCTATAGATAGGTCTCAACCCAGGCAGCCTTGCTTCAAACTCAACAGGAGGCTTCAGCATGCACAGGCCCAAAATGGATTGTTGGCTTAAATCTATACTAATAAAAGGCAAAGCCCTCACTGACTGACTGACTCACTGACTCATCACTAATTCTCCAACTTCCCATGTAGGTAGAAGGCTGAAATTTGGCAGGCTCATTCCTTGCAGCTTACTTACAAAAGTTAAGCAGATTTCATTACGAAATTCTACACATAATGGTCATAACTGAATCCTACTTACATGCATATATACGGCCATAGCCTGCAGCTCAGTCGCCGTGTGAGGCGGAGTTGCGTCCCCCATCATCATGCCTCCCACGTAGTTGGCTGCCTGCCTATATTGCGTCCCCAATACCCACGCCTCCCATGTAATTGAGTGCCTGCCCATATAAGGCCGAGAGTGAGAAATGCAGCTACCTGCTCCTGTGGACTGGGGAAAAAGGAAGGGACATTTTTAACACATGGACTCTCACCCAGGGGGAAGCCATTGTACTGAAAACTTATTATGACCGTTTTGACCATATTCGCGAGATACAAGTTTAATGAAAAGACACAGGATATAAACGACACTTTTGATCACTTAGTAACAGAGTTAAAATTGCTGGTGAAGGACTGTGCTTATGCAAACGAAGATGAGATGGTCAGGGATAGAATAGTGTTTGGCACAAACTCAGCAAAAGTGCGAGACAAACTTTTAAGTGCCGGGTCTGAGCTAACATTAAATAAAGCCGTGGACATCGCAAGATCGCACGAGATAGCACAAGCACAGCTGAGAACCTTCGATGCATGTAGTCTGAGCGGCTCACATGAACTGACTGTGAATGCATTACGCAGACAAAAAGCAACAGCTCCAAAGAGCGCTGAACAAAAAACGCATTACACAATTGAGAAGGCAGCAAAAGAATATGAAGCGAGTGACGCATACAAGCATATTCATAAGTGCAGGTACTGCAGAAACAAAGCACACGGTGGAAAAAGTCAATGTCCAGCTAAAGGAAGACAGTGTAAAAAATGTGGTAAATTGAACCACTTCACTAAAGTTTGCAGGACTGGGAAAGGTAAACCCATGCATGCAGTGTGTTATGTCTCAGATAAAGAGGAAGACGAGCTGTTTATTCATGCAGTAAGAAAAGAACAACCTGAAGCTGAACAAGCCTTTGTAGACATATCAATAGGAAAGCAAGGTGTAAAGTTTAAGTTTAAATTAAGTTAATAGACATGCTGCCGCTAAATATTTGCAGGCAAATCCACAACTTAATACCGGGAATGCCAGTTAAAAATCTTAGATTCACGAGTACCGATTTGGGTAGTGAACACTTTGATGAATGAAACCTGTTCTCTTTATAACGGTTGACAAACACGGAATGTAACTTGAACACAACACATCCTCCAAATATGAACCTAATTGAAAGAAATAATGATGATCAAATCCTTGATGACAGCAAAACTTATAACAATCACAAAACAATTACATTGACAATCATGTTAAGTTATTTTTAAAATGTTCCCTTTTCTTTTTCATAACTTCTTTAACACACTACTTCTCCGCTGCAAAGCGTGGGTATTTTGCTATATACAGGTGCCGGTCATAAAATTAGAATATCATGACAAAGTTGATTTATTTCAGTAATTCCATTCAAAAAGTGAAACTTGTATATTAGATTCATTCATTACACACAGACTAATGAATTTCAAATGTTTATTTCTTTTAATTTTGATGATTATAACTGACAACTAATGAAAGTCCCAAATTCAGTATCTCGGAAAATTAGAATATCAATTAAGACCAATACAAAAAAAGGATTTTTAGAAATGTTGGCCAACTGAAAGATATGAACATGAAAAGTATGAACATGTACAGCACTCAATATTTAGTTGGGGCTCCTTTGGCCTGGATTACTGCAGCAATGCGGCGTGGCATGGAGTCGATCAGTTTGTGGCACTTCTCAGGTGTTATGAGAGCCCATGTTACTCTGATAGTGGCCTTCAGCTCTTTTGAATTGTTTTGTCTGGCGTACTGCATCTTCCTCTTCACAATACCCCATAGATTTTCTATGGGGTTAAGGTCAGGCGAGTTTGCTGGCCAATCAAGAACAGGGATACCATGGTTCTTAAACCAGGTACTGGTAGTTTTGGCACTTTGTGCAGGTGCCAGGTCCTGTTGGAAAATGAAATCTGCATCTCCATAAAGTTCATCAGCAGCAGGAAGCATGAAGTGCTCTAAAACTTCCTCGTAGACGGCTGCGTTGACCTTGGACCTCAGAAAACACAATGGACCAACACCAGCAGATGACATGGCACCCCAAACCATCACTGACTGTAGAAACTTTACACTGGACCTCAAGCAATGTGGATTCTGTGCCTCTCCTCTCTTCCTCCAGACTCTGGGACCTTGATTTCCAAAGGAAATGCAAAATTTACTTTCATCAGAGAACATAACTTTGGACCACTCAGCAGCAGTCCAGTCATTTTTGTCTTTAGCCCAGGTGAGACGCTTCTGACGCTGTCTCTTGTTGAAGAGTGGCTTGACACAAGGAATGCGACAGCTGAAACCCATGTCTTGCATACGTCTGTGCCTGGTGGTTCTTGAAGCACTGACTCCAGCTGCAGTCCACTCTTTGTGAATCTCCCCCACAGTTTTGAATGGGTTTTGTTTCACAATCCTCTCCAGGGTGCGGTTATCCCTATTGCTTGTACACTTTTTTTCTACCACATCTTGTCCTTCCCTTCGCCTCTCTATTAATGTGCTTAGACACAGAGCTCTGTGAACAGCCAGCCTCTTTAGCAATGACCTTTTGTATCTTGCCCTCCTTGTGCAAGGTGTCAATGGTCGTCTTTTGGACAACTGTCAAGTCAGCAGTCTTCCCCATGATTGTGTAGCCTACAGAACTAGACTGAGAGACCATTTAAAGGCTTTTACAGGTGTTTTGAGTAAATTAGCTGATTAGAGTGTGGCACCAGATGTCTTCAATATTGAACCTTTTAACAATATGCTAATTTTCCGAGATACTGAATTTGGGACTTTCATTAGTTGTCAGTTATAATCATCAAAATTAAAAGAAATGAACATTTGAAATACATCAGTCTGTGTGTAATGAAAGAATCTAATATACAAGTTTCACTTTTTGAATGGAATTACTGAAATCAATCAACTTTGTCATGATATTCTAATTTTATGACCAGCACCTGTATATATCCCGGTCTACATACTGTCAAATAAACGAACCACATGGTGGGGCGCAACGCAAGTGTCTTCACCTCTAGCGCTGACGTCTGAGGTTCGATTCCCGAGAGGGGGTGCAGTGGCAGTGTATGCCTGATGAGCCGAGAATTAGGGCGAAACACGTGTCGCATACTGTTTGCATTATTTGACAGTAAAACTATATATATATATATATATATATATATATACATACATATATATATATATATACATACATATATAATATAATATAATATAATATAATATATATAAGGGGGTCCCGGGTGTTCCACGTTTTGAATTTGCACGCTTTTCTGGTGGGTTTACTCGGTGTGCTTCAGTTTCCTTTCAAAGTCATCTAGGATGGCGGGTTTTGTTATGCTATATTGACCCTGCTAGTGTATGTATTACTCGTATTCACCCTGCGATGTTCTGGCGCCACGTTAAGGATTTGCTTCTGCCTCGCAAACAATGCTTACTGGGATGGGTGCAATTCTGAATGGATGGCATATTTAAACATGTATAACCAAGATTTTTTTAAAGTTCTGAACACTCCATGGTCTATATTCATAACTACATTTAATTTCACAAAGACGTTTATCATATGGTGATTGGTTATGTGGAGAAAGAAAATGGAAAGATAGGAACTGTGAGTTTGGTACATCAGACAGAGACAACATGTATGCAGTAAAGAAAGCCCGCTCAGAAGAACATCCATTGAATTCTGTGTTCGTGTCTCCGACCACCAGATCACAAACCCAACATTTACACAATATTTAAGGTTAAACCTGTGCGATACCCATTCATACATCCAGTTTTTTGGAACCTTGTCACACCTGCCATAAAGTTCTCTACACTGAACGTAAACCTAGGGACCTCTTACCGCGAGGGAGCAGCTCTACCGCCTCACTACCGAGCATGTTTAATACCTGCTTTAATGCATTTCATCATGAAAATTTATCTTAACAGTTTACATTTTCAGAGAGCAGGAATATCATGAAGTGAATGTATTCTGTGCGGCAATCGCTGCCGGCGCCTCCTCTTAGTGCAGAGAAAGTCAGTTTGAGAAGCGCGTATCGATTAACAACTGGGTCGGAGAACACTTAACAAAGCATTTAATGTGCTACATAACTTATGACGGGGTTTGATAAAATCTAGTAAATTAAACATTGATTTTAGGATGAAGTTTAGTTTATGACATTCTACTTTAATGACAAAATAAGCTATGGAGAATAAAGTGGAAATGTCTTTAATCTCGACATAGTTTTTTTTTTTTTCTTCACTGTGTCCGTATTTTTTTTTTTTTCCACCGTGGCCCTAATACGCTTCCGTAGGGCTATACCACAAATAGCATTATAAATGCAAGTTGCAGTTTTATTATTTATGTATATAGCTTAGCTTGAAGTAAGGTCCTTATTAATGCAGTTTGCCTAAATGATGGTTCAATTGGTAAAGATGTCATCACCAAGTTGCACTTGTTTTATTTTATTTTATTTTAATTTGGTGAATACTGTGTAATGCACCTGGGCTTTGAAATCTTGGAAATAATAATATTATTACTGGAAGTTGCACTATTTATTTATTTTATTATTATTTATTAGTTTAAATATTATGCAGTTTAATGATGGTAAAGTTGTTTAAAAAGTCACTTTAACGTGTCACTGGACAGAGACTGTTAACATTAACAAAGCGTAGTTGGTTTACAATAAAGATTTACTATTTATTCCTTTTCTAAGATATGTTTAGTACAATACTACTTTTGACAAGCACATCTGGATATTGTACTAAGTCTAAATGCCTCTTTGGATAGTTGAAAATATGTTGTCAGAATTATAGTTTAAGTTATTTACAAACTTTGTTCAATTAGAAGGTTCTATATTTTGACTGCGTCTGTCATGCAATGTGATTCCTTCAATTCATTAGTGCCACCCCCTTGAAAACTCTCACTTTATGGGGCCTGTATTAATACTTGTGTGCACATTAAAATGTGTTTTTGTACAATTCTCATGACAGTGGAATAGGTTGTTCTTAGCCAGTAATTGCAGTGGAAAATGTGGTTAATATCCACTCATGCATAGGGGAAAAAAAATACCATCGAATACCGTGAAACCGGGATAATTTAGAAAAATACCGTGATATGGAATTTTGGATTTTCATTGGACTATTTTACATACACACTTGAGAAGTCTTGATGTGTTAGAATGTTAATGTTATTTATTGATTGTCATAAGTATCAAGTTGTGTTTAGTAAAGATTTACTCCATAATAATCATGTGATTATTATGACATCATATTGGTGATTGTGTTAAGGTTGGCTTGGCCATTTCTGGAGTATTTGAAATTGCATAAGAAATCCTGTGTTTGTGGTTTTTCAAATGGATTGTTTTCTTTTAGATTTCTTCATTTAAGAATTATGTTCTTTTTTATTTATTTATTTTTTTTGGCACTCCTGGATTAGACACAAGGTTAGTTTGACTTTCAGTTCTCCCTTTGGCTCATTGTCTTGGTATACCCTGATTATTTTCTTCTTAGTGTCTTTGCCGTTTTACTATTTACAGTATACACATTATTATCTACGGTTGTATAATATGAATTGATCACGTTCAAGAACTCGGGTGTAAAGGACACTTAAAGGAGCTCTGGACAGGAGCTTGTTGGTGCTTGTCATGATGACAGCCCTAGCAGTCTTTGAAGGATAGCAGTAGTAAGGGAAACTGTCAAGTTGAGGAATGAAGCCTTTCGTGTAATTTAGCAGGAACATCTCCTGATGTGAATGAAGTTAATCAAAAAAGGTGACAGACGCCTGCAATTGATTAATAAAATCCCACAGAATGAATAATTAAATAAGACTTCATTTGCATATATGATTTGTATTAAATTTAATACACAGTAAAACACAACACATTTAATTTCAGTTATCATAGTGCACGTCCATGAATATTATAAAGCGCTGTATAAGTGAGACTGGTGTGTGATAAAGCTGAACAGTCCTGGTTTTGCCTGCCACTCCTCATCCAGAGCAGACACTAATACAAGTAATGGTTCTGATCTCGTGTTTCTTCATCTTATAATTTTTTTCCGAGATTACTGGTGCTCCTGTGGGTCAGTGCATTAATACTTCACTTTGTTCATTCTTCTGTGTTGCTTTAGTGATTTAAATGAGCTATTTTTGTAAGCATTTTGTATTTAGGAGTCCACATGATACTCAATTGAATAATGGCTGTGTTGTAAGAGTACTCCATGACACTATCCTGCAATAACTGTTTTTACAAATTAATCTAAAACTTGTCTCATCAGAGCATCAACATTGAGCATTGAGGCTGCCATGGTGGCTGATAACTCTGGAGCAGTTTCCACTGTTAAATAACTGACAGCCTTTATGTCGGAGCAAAATGGAGTTCTAAGTGTGACCTTGAAAGCATCAGAAGAGAGGAGGTTATCTGACTTTCTTAGTGATATTGTAGAAATTAGAAATGAAAAGCAGAAACTCCTGTCAGTTTTTATTCAGGTCTGTACTCAAGTGGAGCAGCAAGACACGGAGAATACATTCCTTTTATGCAGAGACTCAATCTCCCCATAAGAAACTTTACAGACCATACGATGGATGAAGGAGAGGCAAAATCAGAATTATTGGAGTTCCGTATAATAAGAGTGGGGAAAATGTTTGGCTTTATGAAGAAATAATGGCTTCTGGTTTTCAACCATTTCTAATTTAAGGCCGGGCACATAGAATACATACCAGGCAAAGTGACATGTCTACATCCAGTTCTGACTGAGTTACTATTCTGAAAGATGCACACAAAAATTCAAATGTAAATTTTGAAGGATGGAAGGTCTACTTTTACTCCCAATTATTCAGTCAACACCACACCAACCCCACAAGACCTCAACTCTGGTGATCAAAAGGGCTCCACAAATTGATCTTTCTGCTTTCCTGATTTGTCTGGCCAAGCTTCAGACTTCCTTCCCAGGTGTGCAGTGGCATTTCACTGACCCTCAACAGGCGCTCAATGCCTTTGACTCCTTCATGTTACTGGTGTTTGGCCGCTTTGACTGTTTTATGTATGATATACCAGTACTGCTCAGACATTTTCCTGAATATTGATTCATAATGGCGGCTACTTCCTTTTTTTTCATGTGTGTATTTCGTGTGTGTACATACACATGTGATTAGAGAGTCATTGCGGGTTATGAGGGGTCAGGACACGATCCTTGTATGCTTCACATACTCTCAACCCACAATTGTTTAATATTTGGTTGCATGTCATATTTATCTTCAGATGTGCTTTTCATATTTTCACCTCATTGACTCTTGTATTGTGAATGTTGGGGTCAGGATGGGATTGTTTACTGAGCTCTCTCCATGTTTGCCCACAGGATTTTTTTTCCTGTGGTTTTATTTGAGAGACCTCGGTTTAGTTTTTTTCATATACAGTTTAGGGGTGGGATTCTGGAACTACTGTCTACATTATACTTGATTACTAGTGAGGCTACTGGGTTAACTCGTTTGGCATCTTGTAACTTATTTCATTTACAGATCTCCTTTATTGCTATTCTTTGTTTTCCTCTCTCCTGTCTAATCTCAGTGTCTTCTCTTCTACTTGCAAGCACTCAAGTGTTGCTGATTTATTATCTTTGAGCTATGCTGATACAGCCTGTTTTAATGATTTGTTTCTTTTGGTTAAATACACTCATCAAGCTGCTGCCACATGTTAGTGTATGGCAGCGGCCTTCTTGGCCACTAGTAAAAACATGGAGTTTTGGGCTGAGTTCACTATGTTGTACTGCTGAGGGTTGTTGATTCTGGAAGTGTTTTAGGGACAGGTGTTATTTTGTGTTGATGGAGATTGGTTAATAATAATAATTCTTTGCATTTATATAGCGCTTTTCTCACTACTCAAAGCGTTCAGCAATTGCAGGTTAAGGGCCTTGCTCATGGGCCCAACAGAGCAGAGTCTCTATTGGCATTTACAGGATTCATACCGGCAACCGTCTGATTGCCAGTGGAGATTCCTAGCCTCAGAACCACCACCTCACCTGTAAATAAAACCCTGGTTAAAGAAAACTCACCTGTGTTGCAGTCTATGTCCCACATCCATAGAATAACACATTATATTCATCCTTTCCTTTCTTTGTCTGAATTTCAAATGATTTTCAGTATGGGTGCAAATACATTTATTAACTCCCTTCTCAATGAATCTCCTTGTCTGATTAATTAGCATTTTCCTCCCTTTTCACAGGCGCTTGCCAGATTCATTATGAATCTAAACTCGATTGATGTATTTGTATTCTTGTCCTCATTGTCTGACCACTGCTACATTACGTTTCAGCTATTTCTCCCCTTGTCAGCATTTTCATGCGGATTTCATTAAACAAACCTCTGCCAAAATTGAGGAATGTATAACACGAAACAAAGACTCTGTTTAAGATCCACCTTGTGTTTGACTGGCTGTTAAAACTAGAATTACCAGAGTCTACGAAAAAACTCGTAGATCCGGCCCACCTTAAAACCGTTCGCACTTCTCCGCCAGCGTCTTTAGTCTTCTAAATGTGCCGATTAAGACGAGCAGAAAGCAGCCAGCTATTCCATTATACACCATCGCAGAATGTGTATGAACTTCTCCCAGCTCATGCCTTGATTGATTATCTGGGAGTGAAGTGGCGTTTTAGAGTGGAAATAATAGATTGTTATTTAGAACACACGCATTTCATGTGTGTTCCATTTCTACAGTAAAATGTGTAAACACATTGTTAAAACAGAAACTTTTTCCTAATTTAGTAATAAATGTTACAAAATGTAGGCATAAACTATAGAATGTGTGAAGCATGAAGTCCAAACATCAAATAAACACTTTCACAAAAGGTTCAAGAACAATACAACAGCTTCTGTGACGTAGAGGTAAGATTTGCTGTTTCAGAGCGCAGCAGGCTTACTGTCCCTCAGGGACCTGAGTTTGATTCCCCGTTGAGGAGAAAGTGTTTTAATTTTTTTTCTTTTTAACCTCAAACAGACATAAAATTTATAATTTGGTATGCACTGTCAGTTAATGAGATCTTTATTTTCATGTGGAATGCTCCTTTTAAAATATTTTTTTAACAATTGAGACTGAAATTAACATGAACAAATGTCCTTATAACTGTTATTTTTTTGATCCATAACACACAGAGAGACAGAGCACTGCATAATAGAGAGACAGACAGGCAGAAGTCACTGGATATATAAATAAACAGGGAAGGCACATGTGCTGAAAGAAAAAAAAGATCAACATATGCGTTGTTCCTGCTGCACTGAATAAGCTCACGCGCTCTAACCCCCCCTCCCCCCTGATCTGACTCTAAGTAACAGCGCAAGTACAGACGCAAACCAAGTGTATGTGTGTACTGTATAATATTAACAAAAAGAGCAGCTTACTACTGAAAATGGCAAATATAGCAGTGAGTGGAGATCGAACCGGAGACTCTTAATTACACTTGGTTTGTGTCTGTACTTGCACTGTTACTTAGTCTGGGGGGGGGGGGGGGGTTAGAGAGATTTGTCAGCCTCCATGTCTCAGGTCGAGCAAACATATAGTGATAGTATAGATATATAGATAATATCACTAACTAGTGCTTGGAAATTAATAAGGTTTGTTTAATTTTTTTCTTAAACTTTCCCCTTTGCTGAACTCCCATCTTCAAAGTGATTGATGTGTTTTTTAATTTTATTAATTTACCAAAACTCTCACAAAATGATGCTGCTTTTCTAGAGGCCCCTGTTTTAGCCGAAGAAATTAAACACATTAAATGCATTTTAAAATCAATTTGCAACATAAAAGCCCCTAGCCCACATGGTATGAAGACAGAAGTATATTTTGCATTTTGGCCACAAGTGCCCAGTTTACTGTTTTAGGTCGGGTGTCACGTGGGACTCTGGGATTTTTCAGTGACCTGCGTGTTTTATTCATTTAAATTTTACTTGTATATTAAAATGTTTTTTCTTTACTATCCTCTGCCTCTTTTTAAAATAAAATTAAAATAATATGGAGTCGGGTTTCTTTGGACTAATTGTTTACAAATATTAAGACATATTCTGTTTAATTAAAGATCATTTCACATACAGTACGATCCTTTTTAACTTTCCCTAATGGCTGGTTGCCATTTTGGCTGGTTAATCCAACGCATACTGTACCTATTTTCATGTAGAAAAATATTTCTAAGGTATGTACTGTACTTCTTTGACGTTCCTGAAGAAACCATATCCACAAGGCTTCATCCACGATTTTGCACACAGGTTTTTTTCTCGTACAACGACTGGACAGTGTGGTGTAATGGGTCCACAGCTCAAGTCAAAAAGGCCACTTTTCAAATAAATAATCGCCTCACTCGTGGCTTAGCGAGTATGTGTGATTGATTGGTTCCTTGGGAATTCGTGATCAAACGATCCTAGCTTAAGTGCACAGGTGAGGAGTTGTCCGCATCCATAATTGTCCCCGTGATAAATAGAAACATGAGGCGGCTAGGGGGAGAACAGGAAAGAAGAGGAGGTTAATGGAGAAGGAAGCAGATAGAGGAAAGCCGGTGCAGGAGGGCGAGAGCGGATTCGATGGAGTAAAGGCAGGCAGCTGGGAGGTAAACCCCTGCAGATGAGTGTTTGGCCGACACTCAGTGGGGCTGAAGAAAGCGGTCGCTCCAGCTAAGCGATCACGGAGCTGGAGTGACTGGTATTGAAGACGACTGGCCGTTGAAAGGCAGCAGCAGTCGTGGAGGCATTGGGCTGGTTTAGCTCCAGCATGAGCGTCCTGGCTGCTGTGGAAAGAACCCAAATCTTGATCTGGATGGAGCTTGACATAGCCAGGGATCAGAGGGCTACCAGACCAGTGTGGAAGGCAGCTGCACCTGCAGGTAGGGCAACTCCCCTGTTGCACGAAGCCCGATGGGAGGAGCAGGGGAGCTGTCAGGTAGAAAGAAGAAGGCACCGTGGAAAATTCAAAAAGGAATATGTAAACGGAAATCACTCTGAAAGTAGGAGCCCTCTCAGGAAGTGCATACATCTATATATATAATTCACTAAGTCCATGGCAAGCATGACGCACGCAAGACAGAGCCCCGCCCACCAACAATTCACTAAGCGGCCGACCATGGCAAACAAGACAGACCATGGGATACGCACGACAGAGCCCCGGCCACCAACAATTCGAGCGAGAGCAAAAGCGTTTACCAAGAATGTTTTCATTAATCAAGAATATATAATTCACTAAGCAGCCGACCAGGGCATGCAAGAAGCAGCACGCAAGACAGACCATGTGATACGCACGACAGAGCCCCGCCCACCAACAATTCACTAAGCAGCCGACCATAGCACGCAAGACAGACCATGGGATATGCACAACAGAGCCCCGCCCACCAACACTTTGAGCGAGAGCGAAAGCATTTGCCAAGAATGTTTTCATTAATCAAGAACGAAAGTCGGAGGTTCGAAGACGATCAGATACCGTCGTAGTTCCGACCATAAACGATACCAATTGGCGATCCGGCAGCGTTATTCCCATGACCCGCCAGGCAGCCAACTGGGACACCTAAGTCTGTGGGTTCTAGGGGGAGTATGGTTGCAAAGCTGAAACTTAAAAGAAATTGACGGAAGGGCACCACCAGGAGTGGAGCCTGCGGCTTACTTTGACTTAAAACGGGACACCTCACCCAGCCCGGACACGGAGAGGATTGACAGATTGATAGCTTTATCTCGATTCTGTGGGTGGTGGTGCATGGCCATTCTTAGTTGGTGGAGCGATTTGTCTGGTTAATCCCAATAACGAGCGAGATTCCCTCCTGCTAAATAGTTACGCGACCCCCGAGCGGTCAGCATCCAACTTCTTAGAGGGACGTCGTCCAGCCCCATCCCTCCCTCTGGAAGGTGGGGACGCGACAGCGGTCCTCCAGTTTTCAGTCACGGACAATTGTATGTTTCTCTCTCCAAAGTTCCATCTTTTCATTCACTTACAGTCGTATCCTCAAACCCACCCCATTTGGACAACTGTATCTTTCAGGAAGTTTTCACCCATCAATACATAATTATGCAGCATATGCTATGCCACGGGTTGGCTAGTATAATATAAAGAAGAATGCAGGATTACAATTTTTTTATTTTTTTTTATTTTAACAGGCCAGTTAATCCGTCGGCCGGTTAAAGTGAGGCCAGTTAAGAGGGATTGTACTGTATTTGACATGACACTCTCCAATGTAGTGATGGGTGATGATTATTAATTTCTTCCTGCAATAATTAACAATATATAATGTTATAATATTTTAAGAATATGATGACAAAATCATGATGCCATTCTGTAATGTAGTTAAAATAATCAAAGTAGTCTTGTTGATTTTGCCTGTCACATATGATCTTTTTATTTTACTATTTTAACTTCTTAGCTCCTATAATTGTGGTCATGTGATGAGTACTTGGAATACAAATGAAAAAAATGAACAACTTGAATCTCTACTTGCAACTTAAATGTTATGATTGCTTATGCTTATCAAAGTTTGCTCATAAATTAGACCAGTATATATTTAGTGTTGTAAGATAATGTCAGTATGAAAGTGGTGGGTTTAAAACTAAAAATTTTAATCTTTTAAACTTTATACAGGAATCAAATTTCACTGCTGTTCTGAATGTGGCAAACAGTTTTCACAGAGAAGCAGTCTTCAGAGACATCAAAGAATTCACACAGGGGAGAAGCCATATTGCTGCTCTGAATGTGGTAAAAAGTTTTTGCAGAGATGGAATCTTCAGAACCATCAACTAATTCACACAGGACAGAAGCCATATTGCTGTTCTGAATGTGGTAAACAGTTTTTAGAAAAAAGCTGTTTTCAGCGCCACAAAATAATTCATACAGGACAGAAGCCATATTGCTGTTCTGAATGTGGCAAAAAGTTTACACAGAGAAGTAATCTTCAGAGCCACCAAAGAATTCACTCAGGAGAGAAG
>JANRMT010062791.1:193388681-193406347 GCA_026402145.1 Polypterus bichir lapradei
AGCCGTATTGCTGTTCTGAATGTGGTAAACAGTTTACACAGAGAAGCCATCTTCAGAGCCACCAAAGAATCCACACAGGGGAGAAGCCATATTGCTGTTCTGAATGTGGTAAAACTTTTTCACATAGAATTATTCTTCAAACCCACCAAAGAATTCACTCAGTAGAGAAGCCATATTGCTGTTCTGAATGTGGTAAACAGTTTACACAGAGAAGCCAACTTCAGAGCCACCAAAGAATTCACACAGGAGAAAAGCCGTATTGCTGTTCTGAATGTGGTAAACAGTTTTCAGAAAGAAGCAGTTTTCAGCGCCACAAAATAATTCATACAGGACAGAAGCCATATTGCTGTTCTGAATGTGACAAAAAGTTTTCACAGAGAAGCAGTCTTCAGCGCCACCAAAGAATTCACACAGGAGAGAAGCCATATGACTGTTCTGAATGTGGTAAAAAGTTTACACAGAGAAGCCAACTTCAGAGCCACCAAATAATTCACATAGGAGAGAAGCCATATTGCTGTTCTAAATGTGGTAAACAGTTTACACAGAGAAGCAATCTTCAGAAACATCAAAGAATTCACACAAGAGAGAAACAAATGACACAAAACTCCCCCACCTTGTCCACAGATGAACACAGTAAATGCTAAGCAGCAGAAGAAAGAATTCATAAAGTTTGATGAAAACAAAAGTGATCTAATTGGGGAAACTACAAGTAAAGTGGTAAATACACTGCCCCTCTCCAACAGCCTCATGTGGAAACAGAACTTACTCATTCATGGCTTATGAGGGGCGAACTAAGACCAAAAGATGTACGCCTCATCATAGGTGCACACAACTGTGTCTTGGACACAAAGTGATTCAGATTAAAAGTAGAAAAAAAATAACCCATAATTGTCACTTCTGTCCCAAAGAAACAGTCACACATCTTGTTGCTGGGTGTGAGGTACTGATGGCTGAAGGATTATACACTGCACCACACCACAAAGTGGCCAGGCTCATTCGCTGGAAACTTGGCAAGAAGTTCAACTTACCAGCACCAGAAAGACACTGGGACCACAACTCAGACAACACAATGGAAAATGAGGAGGTGCAGGTCACTTGTAACACAGCCATACTGACTTACTGAAAAATAGAGGCCAGAAAACCAGATGAAAGAAATCCTGGATAACAGAAGTATTAGTTCCTAGTGACTACTCAGTTCTAAGAATGGAGAGGCAATCAAGGAACAAAATACCAGGAAATGCAGTCTGAGATATGACAAATGAAATGTGGACCGAAAGACAAAAACTGAAGAAGTGCCTGTTGTTCTAGGATGAACAGAACTGATGAAGAAAAATGATCAGGCCCATCTTGACAAATTACAATAACTCCTTATGACCTGCAAAAAGAAGCCTTATTAGAAACAATGCAGGTTCTACACTGAGTCCTTGAGGGAAACTTATGAGAGTGAGAAGTTAAGCAGTACAACGAGAGTGTCCTGACTAAAGAGTGAAGTTCACTCCTGTTTAGATGGTAAGCACACCAAGAAAATTTGGAAGAATTAAACCTGAGAGAAGCTGAATTGCTGTTCTGAATGTGGTAAACAAATCTGGCACAGAAATACTCTTCTGATGCACATTAAAATTCACAAAGGAGAGAAGCCATATGGGTGTTCTGAATGTGGCAAACAGTTTTCATGGAGAAACAACCTTTTGGATACAACATCTACATTGTTTATATAGCACATTTTCATATTAACAATGTAGCTCCAACTGCTTTACAAGATGAAATAAAAATGAACTTAATATAAAACAAACAAGATTAGGCAATAATATAGGTAATGTTGAATGGCCAAGTGGACAGAAAAAAAAAAAAAAAAAACTCCAGTTAGGCATTGTACCTAAATCAATCCTCATGGTTTACATACTTCACATGAAGATTTTGATGATGATGGCCATGTGGACACCTGGGACACTCGCCATTCAATCCATAAACACGAGGCAGTGTGGTATGTTGATCAGGAGGTGGTGGAGCACATCACCACAGAAGAAATGGAGAAGACAGCAGAGAACAGTACAGATTAATAGGGAACTGCACATTCCACAGGAAAATGAAAATCCAGTGTCCATATAGACTAATAGGGATACAACTAAAATGTAGCTATGAAAAAGCCATTTTAAAATAATGCGTTTTTATCATTATGTTTAATGTTCTGCAGTATTAGCCTGGTGAATTTCTATCGGTAAAGTATTTTAAATTTTATGTGTGTAACTGCAAAAGTCCACCTCACTAATTCTTTTCAGATTGGATCTTCAAATTATAAGTAGACCTTCATTTGAAGATCTGAGGTTATGACTGGGAGTGTAAGGGGACAGACACTCCCAAATGTAGGACTGGGTGAAATTATTTAAGGCTGAGTAAACCATTACAGTCGATCTCCTACTTACAAACAGATTCCATTCCAGCAGTCTGTTTGTAAGTCCATTTTCTTCATAAATCCAGCACGTATTGGCATCTGTTGATAATTGTTTTAGTTTCAGACAGCTCTTGATTTGGACATATAAACAATGTTTTTTGGTAGTTTTTAATGTGCTTTGAGCAAATTACAAGTATTGTACATGAAAGAGTTATTTTTGTTAATATAAAGATCATCCCACTCCTGCTGCCACCATTTGGCGGACATTCAAATTATCCTTAAGTGCTAATTTTGGACTTGAGGACCACTTTGTTCATATATATGAAAGTTCACATCTCAAACGTTCATAAGTAGGGGACTATCTGTTGTAGTATTTTAAAGTCAATTCTAAATGACACGAGTAACCAATGTAATGACGCTAAAACTGATGAAATGTGCTCAGACTTTCCTTTTTATGGTTAAGATTTTTGCTGCTGCATTCTGCACTAACTGTAACTGATTGATGTCTTTCTTAGGTAGTCCTGTAAAGAATACATTATGGTAATCTATTTGACTGAAAAAAAAGTGTGAATTAATTTTTCAATATCTTATAACGTTATAAGAGGTCTAACGTTAGCTGTATTCCTGAAGTAGAAAAAGCAGTCCTGGTAATCTGATTAATATGTGATTTAAAATTGAGGTCAGAGTCAGTGATTACTTCTAAATTCTTTACCTCACACTTCACTTTTAAGCCTAAGGCACCAAGTTTATTTCTAATACCTTCATAATGTCAATGTTTGCCAATAACTTCGATTTCTCTTTTCTCCTTCTTATTCAGAGAAAGTTACTACTCATCCATTCAGAAACACACATAATACACAGGATCACAAAAGAATTCACACAGGAGAAGCTGTTTTGCTTCCCTGAATTTGGAAAACAATTCTGTTGCAATAGCACTCAGTCAGTCATTTTCCAACCCGCTGTATCCTAACATATGTTGTTAGCATAGCAGCGTACTGTTCTTACTGGAACTACAATGTCCATACAGAAGTTGATGTAATCAGTTGTGCATTCAACAGCCTCTTCAATGTTCTCACTATGTGACCCCAGCAATATATCCCAGTCTGTAGTTCCAAAGCAGTTTCTCAGAGCCTGCTCTGCCTCAGGGGCCCACTTCCTGAATGATCGTGTGGTTGTAGCGCCTTCACTCTTGGTTTGTAGTGAGGCAGAAGCAGAACCAGGTTATGATCTGCTTTGCCCAAGCGCAGGCAGCGGGGTGGCGCTGTATGCGTCTTTAACGTTTGCATACAGTAGGTCGATAGTCCTGTTTCCCCGGGTGTTACAGTCCACATACTGGAAGAAGGCAGGTAATGTTTTATCCAGCGTTACATGGTTAAAGTCTCCAGAGATTAGCAGAAGTGCCTCAGGGTGCTGCGTTTGTAACTTAGCAACTGCGGAATGGATGATGTTACTTGCTATCTCCGCGTTCGCTTGAGGGAGGACGTAAACAATAACAACAATCACGTGTCCAGACTCTCTGGGCAAATTATAGAGATGCAGACTTACGGCCAACAGTTCAATGTCCCTGCAGCAAGTGGAGATTTTAACGTTTACATGTCCTGAGTTGCACCACCTTGTATTGACATTGAGAGCGAGAGAGCATAGGGGCATCTCTTAAAGAAGCAGACAGACCATTCCACAGTTTAGGGGCCCTGTAACTAGAAGCTCGACCTTCCACTGTTATTTTATTAATCCTTGGAATCCTAAACCGGCATCTTGAGATCTTAATGTGTGTTCTGGTTTATAAGTCATAATAAGTTCAGACAAGTAAGCTGGACCTCAGCCATTTAAGGCTTTATACTGTATGTTTAAAGGAGGATTTTGAAAATCTGCCCTAAACTTAACTGGGAGGCAGCGCAAGGATTTAAGAACTGGAGTTATGTGTTTGTATTTTCTTGTTCTTGTAATAATTCTTGCAGCAGCATTTTGGATTAACTAGAAGCTCAGTAAAGAGCAGTTTGAACGTCCAGTGAACACCGCAGTGTTCATTCCTACTAGAAATAAATGCATGAATTAATTTCTCAGAATCCTCCTTTATTAGAAAATGTCATAATTTCCAAACAATTTTAAGAATGAAAGAAACATGTTTTGGACAAGTTTGAGATGTGCGCTTTAATTGACATACTAGAGTCAAAAATAACACCTAGATTGTGGGCCGATTCAGTAATATTAATGGGGATTTCAACGGAGTTAAATGATGACAAAATATTGTCATAATCGGCGTCATTCCCTCCAATAGTTAACATTTCTGTTTTATCTTTGTTTAATTCACTAATCCACTTGTTTAACTCACTAACACAACTAATTAAAGACAACATCAGAGAACCTTCATTTGGTTTTGATGAAAGTATAACTGGGTGTCATCTGCATACGAGTGAAAATTAACATGATGTTTCCTAATGAGAGATCCCATTGGAAGTATGAGAAGTGAAAACAGTAAAGGTCAGAGTACTGAGCCCTGCGGGACACCATATCTCACTTCTGTGTAATGATGGAGTCCTGTCAGCACATTTCTCTACGTGTTGGAATCGATTTGATAAATAAGAATTAAACCGAGCGAGCACACTTCCTGTGAGCCCAACGTCATTTTCTAGCCTGTGCAGTGAAATGAATGGGCAATGGTGTCAAATGCTGTGCTTAAGTCTAACAACAGAATTACAATGGAGTTTCCTTCATCAGAGGATATCAGAATGTCATTCACAACGTGCATTAGTGCCAGTTCTGTACCCGCATTAACACTCACAAAGAGGAGAAGCCAAATGACTGCTGTAAATGTGGCAAAGAGTTTTTACAAAGAAACAAGTTTTTGACTCCCAATAGAATTCAAACAGGGAGAAGCAGGTTGTCTGTAATAAACGTGGCAAACACTTACCTGAATCACATTTATTGGCCAAATATGAACACATACAAGGAATTTAACTCCAGTTTTGATGACACTCCACTCTTGTTGACATCAACACAACACTTAAATCACACACCTGAGGTAAGAAAACAAAAAAGCAAGACCGAGTATATATTTGTGTATATTTGTGTTGGCAGCCCCCCAGGCAAACACGCAGTCTAGTCCCACCCTCCGGAAATGACCCTCTATCTGCTGCAGCTAGGAGTTATGTGGGCAACCCCTTGGCCTGGTCCAGCAACTCGGGTCATCAACAATGAGGATCTTACATGCTGGATCACCCTCAGGGAAACGCGCCACATGGCTGTAATGCCGTAACTGACGCTCCCTCGCAATGCAGGTCATATACCTCATTCGGGACTCCATGAGCAACCACTCATTCGACACAAAGTCAAACCAACGGTACTCAAGGATTTTCCAGAGAGACACAGTACCAAAGGAGTCCAGTCTTCATCTGAGGTCACTGGATAGCACCCATGTCTTGCAGCCATATAGCAAGACAGGAAGCACCAGGACTCTAAAGACTTGGACCTTTGTCCTTTTGCATAGATATCTTCAGCGTCACATACCCCTTTCCAGTGACCTAATGACCCCCCTATGCTTTCTTAATCCGTCTACTGACTTCATAGGAAGAGTCACCAGAGTCATGAATGTCACTGCCAAGGTAAGTAAACCTCTCAATGAGGTTGACACTCTCTCCGCAGACAGACACACTGCTGATGTCCGTGCCCAAGAGGTCATTAAAGGCCTGGATCAATACATATTACTTATACAACAGTTACATTTAGAGATTGAAACTTGACAGATGTTTGTTTGTACTTCACATCTCATTGAGCCTCCATTTGACTCCATTGGGTCCTAGTAGTGTGCTGAACACATCAGCCTGTCTTTAGGGTCTCTGAGACTGGAGGAGGTCAGGAGTCCAACTGTACAGCAGGCACTGATGTGCTTCAGCATCACGACTGGTGACAAGTTAGAGATGGCAGATAGTTCAGCTGGACATCATCCTATATGACTACCCCAGCAGACGGCATATTAAGAGCCCACCGAGTGTGTCTACTCCAGTAGAACTGACCAGACGGCCCTGACATAACCTGTACAGCTGTAGATGACTCCACTTTACTGGTCAGTTTAGCACACACTGCAAAGAGGCTGTCAAGTCTGAACCATTAAATCATTCAGTCAGCTGGGAATTTATTTTGGCAATGATATTTCTGGTAAGGCATTTGTTTTATTCTCGTATGTCGTAGGTTGATACTGATATATTAGGTCCGGAAATATAAACACAGACACACACTTCATGTCAGGACCTCAGAATAACAAGCTTCTAGCTGTCAGTCGTGGTTTATGAATACTGAGCTTCAAAAGTTCAGACTCTCCATTTATCTTAAATGCAAGTTTTATTGAAAATGTGACTCGTAAATAAAGAGAAGTAAGACCCTTATTGTTGTAGACTGTGTTTGTAAGTGAACAGTAAAGTCTTGATCAGGATGCTCAGTTTCCAAGCTGTAGGATTACCGGCGAGTCCAGTAAAGTCCAGTGTGCCGTTTGTAGTCCGTGATGATAAAAGTGGAGGCTCTGCTCAAATCTATCAGTTCTAGTTGTGTTAATACACGAGAAGACTGGGCCAGCACAAATTAAACTAAACACTCAGTATTGTCACTTCCAAAAGCAAAAGTTTACTAATAATGATTCAGAATAAATTGAATAGCCTTGTCAAGAAATATTTACAATTAATAATGATGGGTCAGTTGAATTGAAATAAAGAATGAACAGAGAAGATTAATCAGAGATCAGAGAATATACTGAAGCTGAAGTATTAAATCTGCAGGATGCCCACTTCTATAGATTATATAGAAATAAAAGAACAATGTAATGGAGAGAGACGTTGTGTTAGACGGCCAGGAATCCTGCCCCTCCGGGATTCTGGAGAAGAGAGGAACCCTGATAACGGCGCTTCTTTTCCCTGGGTACTTGGCCAGTCCTTGATCCCTGGGGGACAGCACTTCAAGGACATCAGGAAGTGCTGACAGACCAGGGATGGTTTATTCCCGGAGTGCTTCCGGGTGCAAGGGCAGCACTTCTGCCACACTGGGGGGTTCTGTCGGAAGTTCATTAGCAGGCACCTGGGGCACATCCGGGACAGGATAAAAGGGGCCGCCTCACTCCAATCAGGGAGCCGGAGTCAGGTGGAAGAAGGACGGAGCTTGCAAGACGGGAGTGGAGGCGGCCAGAAGAACCAAGGACTGTGAACTGTAAATAACTGTAAATATTGCCGGGAGTAAACGTGTGTGTTGTGGACACTGCGGTGTCGGGTCTGTCTGTGGCCGGGCTAGCTTTTACAACATGTTTACTTGTAATGTACAAAAAAGGAATAAAACTGTACAGTGCAGTTATAAAACTTAAAGAAAAACTGCAGATGACATGAATGGTCTAAAAACAGATACGCAGATCATTTCAAATATACAGAACTTAATGAAGGATCTTTAACAATAAAAGTGTCCTTTATTATTGACATCAATAGTTAAATCAAATCTACACAACTCTATTACGCACAGTCAGTCAGTTCAGCACTCAGAAATCCAAAAGGCCAAAGACCAGTAAAGCCAGTGACACGTTTATCAGAGGAGGCGCTGAGATGGAATCCTAAGCTGAAAAGCCTCAGTGATGCTGACTGTCCTCGAACTCCAACAGTTAGAAGCACAAGTTTGTTAAAGTCTTCGCTCACTTTAAAAAAAAAAAAAAAAAAATGTACATTCCCCAATACTAAAAGTGTATTAATGTGTATTTTAAATTTCACTTTAAACATATATATTTACATTTATATCTATTTAGTTTATATTGTTGTCTAAATTCACTACAAGTAAAATGTTATTCTGATTAACAGACAAATGGTGCTGAAAAGAAAAAGAAAGGACTGTCTGCTCCCCAACACCACATGATGTCCCACTCACCGTCTGCTGGTCCATCAATGAACAGACCTTCTGCCTCTGCTAGAGAAATCCTCTCAACTGCTCCTCAAGCTTTAATAAGAGCCGATGACAAACACAGAAACAGAGAGGACGTCACTCACAGAGACACTTTCTGTACTCAGAGACTCACTGAAGCCAAATGAGCCTCCGACATCAGCACATCCAGAATGACGTGAACTCTGTGGATCTTCACAAAGTGCCTACAGCTCTTCACAGCACTTCATCAGGTAGTTGTAGAGGCCATCTGTCAGCTCCTCACCTTCTACTTTATAGAGGTCATTAACCGGTGAACTTTAGGATCTTCATCATTTTTAAACCATTTGGATGACACCTTTGAGAGACAACAGCCTGTTGGACAAGAAAATACAAGAGAGCTTGGAGCTCTAAAGTCATCATAGCTCTTTGTTACTAGATGTTGTTATCTGAACTACGTTACCAGCAAGTGATCATCTGCTCCATGGCCGTTTATGATGAACTCCACGAGTTTTTCATGTTGAGTCCTCCTGGAGGCCCTGCTGATCTCTGCAGCCTCATAAAACTGAGCCCCTTGTTCTCGAATCTGCTGCCCTTCGGCAGTCACACAGCCAGCCTGCTCTCCTACATGGTGGACACAAAAATAAACACATCAGACTGTCACATGAAGTGTTTGTCTTATGCTGGCTGTCTGGTTTTGGTCTGAACACTCCTGTTTTCTCATAAAAGTGGAAACTTTGGAATGGAGTTCAAACTGTGAGGATTCCTCTGTGGTTCATTACAAAAACTCTCGTTCGTGGTTATCTTAATAGTTTTTTTTTTTTAGAATACATCAATTATTTCAGAGTATTGTGAATACACCAATCTGGACACTACCTAAAGTAATATGCAAGTCACAGGCATGTCATCCTATGACAAAAAGGATAAATAGAGTGCCCTCCACTATTATTGGTACCCCTTGTAAAAATTAGTAAGAAGGGTTAGAAATAAAATCCCAGTTTGCTGAATAAATGTCACCTTGCACTGAAAAAATTAGAAACATCTGACTTTTAATTGAAACAATTTCATTCAAAGAAAAACAAAGCCCTCATCAAGAAATAAATATTTTTAAAATTAACATTTTTATAAGGGGTGTCATTAATAGTGGAGGGCATGTTAAATGAATGCCGCAATTAAAAGTATGACACACATGAAGAAAAAAAAATATAATCAGCATCAGTAAAAGACTGAGAGCAGTAAAATCAAAGGGTCCCTCCTGGTCAGATAAAGAGCAGACTGAGAGAGGAGAAGAGATAAAGTACTGAACTCCTACACAATCTAAACACAAATGTAAAGTCACATAAAGCCTACAGTTCATATTCAAACACCATCAACGCGTCTACTCCACAGTCTACTGAACCAGCAGGGGTGTCCTAGGAAAAGAAGGAAAGAAAAGAAAAAGACACGTGAAAGTCAAACACTCCGAGTGAATTAAGAGTTTAACAGACGGGTGTTTGCAGTTTACCTGATTTTTCATTAACATCCAATTTCCAGAAGATATTCTTGTAGCAAATTGGCTGAAAGGAAAAAAAAATCTAAATGTCACTTGTAATTAAATTGAAAGGCTCTGTGAACATCGCGACTGTCAGTCTGAGTCACATACAAGTTAGTGGCGCACTGCACATTGCAGCAAAGTCTTTAAAAGTTTAGAAATGGTAGTTTTGTGCAGACGATGCCTTCCAAGAAATGTTATTAACATTGACGGTACAAAAACACGGCAGATTATTTGGGATTACAAATAAGACACATTACTCCAAGAACTCAAACATAAGGAACTAAACTGAAAAGAAAAGAAAGGTAACCTGGTGCACCACTGTACAGTGTAAAAAAAAAATAACGTGTTAAAATTACTTAAAAAAAATAAGGCAACAAATAACAAGCAATATTTTTGAGTAGATTTAATATACTGCAGTACTGAGTAAACTTAATTTATTAATTTACTCAAATTTACCTCAAATAAATTAGTTTGATTAAATATAAGTAGTGGCAAAAATGGTTTATTTTACTCCGATTTTCATTTGAATTACAGTACTCAAAAAAAATGTGTAATAATGCAACCCTGGACAGTAATGACTGTATAACAAATACATGCTAAAAATCCACATATCTTTATTTATTTGAACATACACAGATAGTCACAACAACGAGAAGCATCCACTTGCAGAGCCACAGCACCATACGTCACCGCAGTTTCAGACCCGCAGTAGTAGACCCGCAGTTTTAGACCCGGAAGTGACGTTACCATTTCTAGGCAAGGCGAAAACAACGCCTCCTTTTATCGAACACAAGAAGTCTCAGTTTTTAGCATGAGCGCAGCATTTTCGAGCACAAACAAAATATGACAGAAAACAGCACGGTATTGTTATTATTATTACTGTTATTCTTAACTATAATTATAAAACTGTACATTTTGCAAAACGTTTTTCAAAACAGTTTGAAACGTTAACGTTACGTATACGTGTATGTAATCTTTGGCTGGCGAGCTAATTGTTAATGTTTGCAACACTGGTTACGGTGGTTTGCCTCGTGAAAACTGGGGAAATCGACACTTAATGTTGCATTGTCAGCAAAATACGATAAAAATACATTTTGCCCAAAGTTCAGTTTATGTTCTTGATGAACGGAAAATTCCCAGTACTTTAAGACGATATTTAACTTACATTAAGATCTTTTAAGTTCTGTTTTATTGTTTGTTACATATTTTATAAATTGTATCCATCCAGCCATTCATCCATATTCCTGTTCGGTTAAGAAGTGAACATTAAGTCTTTAAATGAGAAAGTAATCTAGGGATAAGCTTCAAAATTCTACACCACTTTATAATAAATTATGTTTTCTTATTTAGCCAGTGAAGTAGTGTTAAATGATGTTGCTTTTTAGAAAGCTGAGAAATTTAAATCCTTTGCCCAAATTGAATGTTCAGAATTTGGTGCATTAGTTAATAAGCCTAAATCTTCCTTCATTTTCTTACTTCATTTGTGAAAGATGTTTCACTTTCTCTTTAGTAAGCCACGTTTACGTATTATAAATTAGTTTTTTAAATCTTGGATATGTACCTACATTATTTATATTGGCTAATAACCTCTTAAGGTAAAAAAAAAATATCTGTAATCTATCAAAGTATAGACCAATTTTCTAATCTTTCTTGTATTTCTAAAATTTAGAGATAGGTGTAGGTAAGCGGTTCTCTATATTTTTGTAAATAAAAGTAATCTCTTGTAACATTTTTACTCAGGTACTGCTTCAGTCAAAGTATTCAATGATTTGCACTCCACTGACCATGGTTGCATTTTTAAGCCCATAGTATGGCATCTACAGTAAGTGCCACATTTGATACTAGACCATGATATTCATCTGATCAACTACATGAACCAGCTCAGTGTTCTAAAATAGAGGTTTGCCTGTTAGAAAGTAGATTCCTTGAAATTTTCATTTGTTGAATTCTAACAAAACAGAAGTGCTAGTCATTGTTTCGAAAGCTGCTAAAAATGTCAATCTGAATGTAACATGTCTGTAGATGGCACCCCTATCACTCACAATACAATAAATCTAAACTTGTGTATATCTACAGTGAATCCACATACTCATTTGATACACATACTAAACATGTATCTAGAGTAGCCTTCATTTTACTTAAGAAAAATTGCAAAACTTAGATTATGTTAGCATACCATGATGCTAAATAACTCATCTGTGCTTTTATTACTTCTACATGGATCACTGTAAGGCTTTGTGGCTGATAACAGACTTAATTTAATTCAAAATACAGCGGCTGAAGAGCTTACAAGAGCCAGGAAATATGAACAGTATATATCACCCGTTTTGCTTTCATTACATTTTCTTTCTGCAAATTTTGTATTTCATATTGAATTATTAGGTACTGGTGATCACCTGCAGGCCCGGCCTTAGGCATAGGCGAAGTAGGCGACCGCCTAGGGCCCCGGCGTCCGGGGGGCCCCAGATTGACGGCGGCCAGGCCCCTGGCCCGCCCCTCCCCTCGCATGTTTAAATCACGTGGGCCAGCGGGGGCGTGTCCGCGTGGGCGGCTGTCTATAAAAGCGGAGCGGTTTGAGTCAAGATCTCTATGGGTTGAACGTTCACATCAGTGAATCAGCCCTCATCATCATTCGTCGAAGAAGAAATAAGTCAAGTTCTCATAAATCCTTCCACCTCGTCAGTGGCAGCAGGTGGCATGGAAGCGGGAAGGCAGAACCGCAATCTAGGTTGTGATAACGAACGAAACCCCTGTCTGTCAGTATGTCCTCGAAGCATAAATACGAATCTGGAGCAGGTAAGCGAAAAAAAAAAGCCGATACTGATGCTTTCATTGCATCTCAAAGAGGAGCTTTGCTCAATTTTGTGAGAGTTGGTGCTGGTAACAGCGGTAGTCACAGTATGGAGAGCAAAGAAGGCTTAAATAGCTTAGCACTGATTTCTATAGAACAAAATATTGTTCAAACTTTGGATTACTCTGAGCTGCTTCATGACTTTGTCTCAAAGGAAGCGCGCAAAATCAATTTTTAATCGCACGTAGCTCAGAAGTAGCAGAGTAGCAATAACACTTTGTTTACAGTACGTGGTTTTTCGATATTTTTCCAATAACTGCTGCTACGCCTGCTCACTAGTTGTAATCTTATTGTTGCTTTGTTCGTCATAAAGTGTTCCAGAAACAGGAAGTTTGAAATATATCCCGAGACTCATAATTACTTCAGTAAAATAAAATAAGAATTAAGTATTAACCCAGAAAATGATCATTTCTCAAACATTCCAAAAGTTTCAAATATCCCAAAAAATAAAAAAGGACAAAAAAACTAAAAAGAGAAAAAATACAAAAAACTAAGCTGGGCTTAGCTACATACTGCCACGTGGTGTCCAATGGAAACAGTTCAAACTGGCTAAATTGTAGCAGCTAACTACTCCGGGCGAGAAAGGGACGCAGGGTGATGACCTCGTAACGTTACAAGAAAACGTCTCCTTGGTCTAATTTTCACACATTTCGCAGAGCTTCCGGGACCCCCCTTTCGCCTAGGGCCCCATAATACGTAAGACCGGGCCTGTCACCTGTATCACTTTGCATAGTTAAGGATCTCAATATTTGAGTTCCCTTTTAATTCCTTACAGTCACTCTTACAGGAAGTGGGATATCTTGTTGTCTCTAGAATAAAAAAAGCTGTAGCTGGAAATAAAACAGTAGTTTGTAAAGCACACAGTTAGGAACGACCCTCCCATAGTGGTATGAGATTCCGACATTCTGTCAGCCTTCAAATCTAGGATAAAAATATATTTGTTTAGTCAGTCCAATAAATAAAATTTACAAATCTACATTCCTATTTGTCCTGTGTCTTTTCTTTTTAAACTTGCTATATTATTTTTAATTTGTGTAAAACAAAACAGACCATTTTTTATTTTGTTCAATAATAATCTGGTACTGACACCAAGATATTTGTCTCCGGTTTTATGGCCTGGAAATATTTAAAGCTGCTTTGTGACAATACTAATTGTAAAATGCACAAAATAATTCAAATTTGATTGCTTGATTAAAATAGTTATTTAGTATTGTGAGTAATTACTGTAGATACAGAATTTAAACTTGCTAAAGCCATCCTGCTTTTTTGTCATTTTTATAGAAACACATAACTAGTCAACTGGGAGAGTCCGTACCACTGCTGACTCAATGCGACAGATGGTGCCCCTTGTTCCATTGTCCTTTTCGTAGTGGTAATGTTTTTAAGTCCTCCAAACTGGAAAATTAAAAAAAAAAAACATTTGAAGAGTCATTTCAAGAAGGCAGTTCTCCATGAAGTAAGTTCATTTGAGAGTTGATTTTTAATGTATGTGCAGTACTGGTACATCTACTTTTAACTCAGTATTCTACATTATGACAATTTATACTGTTACACATTTTCGGTTTCGCCATCCACAGATGTGGTTCAGACTGCAGGCCATCACAGCATTATCACTGACCTACTGCCAGACTACAATATTTAGGAGAAGTGACTTTGAAAATCACTTGCTTGTTTGTAAACACAAACAGAATGCTTTTTCAACCACCATAGAACCACTAGAAATAAATTGCAATAAGTAGAGTGTGCACTGTACTGTATGCAAATAGATGAAATATTAATTTGAAATAATTCTTTTGTGTGCTCCACAGTATGCTCTGCACCTTGCCTTGGATGTGCCATTTGACTTCACAGCTGTAAGCTTTCACTTATGTCTCCGATTATTTGTTAATTTCTGTTACTGGTTTTAATGTTCTTTGTTTTTTCCCTCTGCATGGCAGTGTGATTTACCCCTGATCAGGAGGTGCTGTTGCTGCTTCATTCTATTGGAGAATTGTGCTGTTAGAAGGTCTCTCTCCCTCTCTCTCTTAAGTGTGAATATTTCTTACAGGACAAAGGCGTTCACTAAAGGGGCACTGGAGAGTGTGAATGAGACCTAGAGCAGTGAGGAGGTATATATGTCATATCTAATATTATTTAAATAGGCATATAGAAATACATGTTTTGTTTAATTCTCTTTGTGATCTTTATCTAAAGGAATCACTAATAAAAAAGGACCTCCACACTGCAGTAAAATGGCTGCGCCAACATAGACAGTTGTTCAGAGGTGCCGTATCTGAGCCCCATTTTCTGGAGATGGAGGAGGAGGACCAAAGCCGAGCTCTCCAGGACATCATCAATGAAGTCGAAACTGAAGATTTAATTTTGGCAAAAGAACCCTTTTTATTTATTTTTCAGTTTAGGGATGATATGGAACTTTTCACTCAGAAATGTCGGGATAAAATGAAACTTAAAGTAAACTGCATATTTAATTAATCAGTATAATTACTGTCTGTTGCTACATTGATTGTTACTTGTATTTTATTGTGCATTAATGCTCTGTTGATTTCAGTTTATAATACTTTGATTTTTCTGTTTTCCTTTGATGGTGGGTAGTTTTTGAAAATAAACAATTTAACTGCAAGTCTTTTTTTGGGTCTGCTGCTCATTTTGAAATATTGCTATTTGTTCTTTTTACTTATATTAATATTTTTAAAGCCCACTTAGTGCTATCTAAAGGCACTTTTAAAATAATTTTAAAAAGTATTTCATCACAGAACAAACACAAAAATTAGTAAAAATGTCCCTTTTGGAAATAATGTAGTGTTTTTTTTAGGGTTTCCTTGGAGGGTAGAACAGCAGTGAAAGATTTGAGGTCTTGGACATTATGAAGATGCTGCTACGCAATAATGTAATATTGTGGTTTTCCAAGTCACTACACACATTACTGAAGTACACTCAATGAGAGTTTTAGATAGCCCTGCACTTCAGTCCTTCACAAATACAGTAGTTTACAAACATATTTTAATTTCTCTTTGAGAAGCTTGAAAGATAATTGTGGTGAATCTCAACTTATGATTACATTTTTGCTACGTATGTACTATTGAGGGACTTTTTTTTAAATCAGATGGTCACTTTATTTTAACAAGCAATATAAATAACCTGTTTACTCTTTACCCTCAGATCACATTCTATTTGTTTATCAAGCAGAACTGAATATTTTCATTTTCTACACAATACTGTAATAACTGTACAGTTCACACAGTGAGACACACAAACACACTCACTATGCATACACACTATGAGTGCCGTCATTGGCTCCTCTGTGGATTGGACTGTTGAATAAACACAATGGCTGTACATGCTGGGGTCTTTGGCGCATGTGAGGAGTCATCAATGGTTTACCCTGCTCCTCAAGATGGCTCCGTCTCCTTCTCCCTGTTCCAGCCTCGGTTCAAGTTTGTTGAGATGACAGAAGTATTTTTTATGAGATGTTCAATATGTTGAAAAAGTTGCCTGTGGCCAGCATCCAGCACAATTTTTTGTCTAAATTCTCCACTCCTCTTTTTGTAGCATTATAGTCCATTATCATTTCTGGCCATGGAATCTCCTATCCCAGTGCAGGTCACATTGTGCTCCAAAGATGTGTCATTTGTTTAGACAAACGTGAAGGTTTTCACTGGCCTGTTCTGTGTGGCCAGCAGTTGAGATGGGAGCTCTGGCTTATTTTTCCTTATTGTGCTAAGCATTGTTACCTTCGTCTTGAGGAGCTGCTGTCCCAGTTTGTGTAAAAGTTATTGCATATGGCGTTGTGGCCATGCAACTTATGTAATGTCCAGGGTAACCCTCATGCCTTAATTTCTCACAGCAGTTCCTCCATCTGACTTCCCCTTGTTAATGAAATGACATCCTCTGCTCTTCTGTATCTCTGTGCTTCCCCTTGAGCAAGTTATTCGTAGCTTTGGACTGGGTTATCATTTTTTTGCAGATGATGTTTACATCTGTTTCAATGTTAAAAGTGACACTTCATCACAGCCTTCTCAGCTCACAACTTGCTTCAGTCAAATTAAATTAAAATTAAAACCTGAACAGAGAAGAACTCTTTAAAATTAAATTCAACATAACTGAACTCCTGCAAAGTGGCACTAAAGTGCAACTTAAGAAAACAAACTCCTTTTCAACCATTCTGGGTGATGATCTCAACAGACGTCCTTTTACTGCAAAGAATCTCGGTGTCACTTTGATTCCTCCTTTTCTTATTTCACCCATGTAAGCCACATTAAGAAATGTCCATCTGTGTCACCTTTCTTATGTTTGCTCATTCCTGTCCTTTTCTAATGGTGAGAATCTTGTCCCTGCTGTTATCACATCCAGCATTGATTATTGTAAGTCACTACTGGCAGGTGCCACTTCTAATCTTATATCACAGCTCCAGCTGATTCAAAACTCAACTGCAAGAGTCCTGACACAGACTAGCAACAGCGCGCACATCCCAGCCATACTGAGAAAAGTGCTGTATAAATGTAATGAATTATTATTATTATTATCCTGCTGCACCTTCACTGCTCCCTGTGTCTTACAGGATTGAATATCAAATTCTGTTCTTGACCTGCCCACTAAGGTCCTCTCATTCTGTGCCCCTCACTAACCTGCACTCTGTGGGTGACAGCAGGGCCTTCAGCTGTACAGTATATAGCGCCCTGACTGTGGACTGACCTCCTGAAATTAATGACATCAGCTGACTCCATTCATTTGTTTTTAACTCTTTTGTTTAAGAAGACATTAAACAGACCTGACATTCTGCCCCTTGTTTCAGTTTACCTCTTCTACCTGTCCAGGTAAACAAATGATATTATTTGTTGTTGTATTATATGTTGTATTTTAGTCTGGATTATTGTCTTTTATTCTATTTGAATGTTTTGTATATCCTGTATTTATCTTTATTTAGTGAGATATTTGTAGTCAATGTTATATAGGTCTTGATGTTCTTTCTGAATTTTGGGCATAGGAAGGGTGCTATATAAATAAAT
>JANRMT010062791.1:193421765-193434352 GCA_026402145.1 Polypterus bichir lapradei
ACATCGCAAGATCGCACGAGATAGCACAAGCACAGCTGAGAACCTTCAATGCATGTACTCCGAGCGGCTCACGTGAACTGACTGTGAATGCATTACGCAGACAAAAAGCAACAGCTCCAAAGAGCGCTGAACAAAAAACGCATTACACAATTGAGAAGGCAGCAAAAGAATATGAAGCGAGTGACGCATACAAGCATATTCATAAGTGCAGGTACTGCAGATACAAAGCACACGGTGGAAAAAGTCAATGTCCAGCTAATGGAAGACAGTGTAAAAAATGTGGTAAATTGAACCACTTCGCTAAAGTTTGTAGGACTGGGAAAGGTAAACCCGTGCATGCAGTGTGTTATGTCTCAGATAAAGAGGAAGACGAGCTGTTTATTATGCAGTAAGAAAAGAACAACCCTCTGAAGCTGAACAAGCCTTTGTAGACATATCAATAGGAAAGCAAGGTGTAAAGTTTAAGTTTAAATTAAGTTAATAGACACGCTGCCGCTAAATATTCGCAAGCAAATCCACAACTTAATACCAGGAATGTCTGTTAAAAATCTTTGATTCACGAGTACCGATTTGGGTAGTGAACACTTCGATGAATGAAACCTGTTCTCTTTACAACGGTTGACAAACACGGAATGTAACTTGAACACAACATATCCTCCAAATATGATCCTGATTGAAAGAAATAATGATGATCAAATCCTTGATGACAGAAAAACTTATAACAATCACAAAACAATTACATTGACAATCACAAAACAATTACATTGACAATCATGTTACGTTATTTTTAAAATGTTCCCTTTTCTTTTTCATAACTTCTTTAACACACTACTTCTCTGCTGCGAAGCGCGGGTATTTTGCTATATACAGGTGCTGGTCATAAAATTAGAATATCATGACAAAGTTGATTTATTTCAGTAATTCCATTCAAAAAGTGAAACTTGTATATTAGATTCATTCATTACACACAGACTGATGTATTTCAAATGTTTATTTCTTTTAATTTTGATGATTATAACTGACAACTGATGAAAGTCCCAAATTCAGTATCTCGGAAAATTAGAATATCAATTAAGACCAATGCAAAAAAAAAGGATTTTTAGAAATGTTGGGCAACTGAATGAACATGAAAAGTATGAACATGTACAGTACTCAATATTTAGTTGGGGCTCCTTTGGCCTGGATTACTGCAGCAATGCGGCGTGGCATGGAGTCGATCAGTATGCGGCACTGCTCAGGTGTTATGAGAGCCCATGTTGCTCTGATAGTGGCCTTCAGCTCTTTTGAATTGTTTTGTCTGGCGTACTGCATCTTCTCTTCACAATACCCCATAGATTTTCTATGGGGTTAAGGTCAGGCGTGTTTGCTGGCCAATCAAGAACAGGGATACCATGGTCCTTAAACCAGGTACTGGTAGCTTTGGCACTTTGTGCAGGTGCCAGGTCCTGTTGGAAAATGAAATCTGCATCCCCATAAAGTTCGTCGGCAGCAGGAAGCGTTGCGTTGACCTTGGACCTCAGAAAACACAATGGACCAACACCAGCAGATGACATGGCACCCCAAACCATCACTGACTGTAGAAACTTTACACTGGACCTCAAGCAACGTGGATTCTGTACCTCTCCTCTCTTCCTCCAGACTCTGGCACCTTGATTTCCAAAGGAAATGCAAAATTTACTTTCATCAGAGAACATAACTTTGGACCACTCAGCAGCAGTCCAGTCATTTTTGTCTTTAGCCCAGTTGAGACGCTTCTGACGCTGTCTCTTGTACAAGAGTGGATTGACACAAGGAATGCGACAGCTGAAACCCATGTCTTGCATACGTCTGTGCGTGGTGGTTCTTGAAGCACTGACTCCAGCTGCAATCCACTCTTTGTGAATCTCCCCCACAATTTTGAATGGGTTTTGTTTCACAATCATCTCCAGGGTGCGGTTATCCCTATTGCTTGTACACTTTTTTTCTACCACATCTTGTCCTTCCCTTCGCCTCTCTATTAATGTGCTTGGACACAGAACTCTGTGAACAGCCAGCCTCTTTAGCAATGACCTTTTGTGTCTTGCCCTCCTTGTGCAAGGTGTCAATGGTCGTCTTTTGGACAACTGTCAAGTCAGCAGTCTTTTCCATGATTGTGTAGCCTACAGAACTAGACTGAGAGACCATTTAATGGCTTTTGCAGGTGTTTTGAGTTAATTAGCTGATTAGAGTGTGGCACCAGGTGTCTTCGATATTGAACCTTTTCACAATATTCTAATTTTCCGAGATACTGAATTTGGGACTTTCATTAGTTTTCAGTTATAATCATCAAAATTAAAAGAAATAAACATTTGAAATACATCAGTCTGTGTGTAATGAATGAATCTAATATACAAGTTTCACTTTTTGAATGGAATTACTGAAATAAATCAACTTTGTCATGATATTCTAATTTTATGACCAGCACCTGTATATATCCCGGTCTACATACTGTCAAATAAACGAACCACACGCCGGGGCGCAATGCAAGTGTCTTCGCCTCTAGCGCTGACGTCCGAGGTTCGATTCCCGAGAGGGGGTGCAGTGACAGTGTACGCCTGATGAGCCCAGAATTAGGGCGAAACACGTGTCGCATACTGTTTGCATTATTTGACAGTAAAATTATTTATATAAGGGGGTCCCAGGTGTTCCCCATTTTGAATTTGCACGCTTTTCTGGTGGGTTTACTCGGTGTGCTTCAGGTTCCTTTCAAAGTCATCTAGGATGGCGGGTTTTGTTATGCTATATTGACCCTGCTAGTGTATGTATTACTCGTATTCACCCTGCAATGTTCTGGCGCCACGTTAAGGATTTGCTTCTGCCTCGCACACAATGCTTACTGGGATGGGTGCAATCCTGAATGGATGGCATATTTAAACATGTATAACCAAGATTTTTTTTAAAGTTCTGAACACTCCATGGTCTATATTTATAACTATATTTAATTTCACAAAGTCATTTATCATATGGTGATTGGTTATGTGGAGAAAGAAAATGGAAAGATAGGAACTGTGAGTTTGGTACATCAGACAGAGACAGCACGTATGTAGTAAAGAAAGCCCGCTCAGAAGAACATCCATTGAATTCTGTGTTCGTGTCTCCGACCACCAGATCACAAACCCAACATTTACACAATATTTAAGTTAAACCTGTGCGATACCCATTCATACATCCAGTTTTTTGGAACCTTGTCACACCTGCCATAAAGTTCTCTACACTGAACGTAAACCTGGGGACCCCTTACCACGAGGGAGCAGCTCTACCACCTCACTACCGAGCATGTTTAATACCTGCTTTAATGCATTTCATCATTAAAATTTATCTTAACATTTTACATTTTCAGAGAGCAGGAATATCATGAAGTGAATGTATTCTGTGTGGTGATCGCTGCCGGCGCCTCCTCTTAGTGCAGAGGAAGTCAGTTTGAGAAGCGCGTATCGATTAACAACTGGGTCGGAAAACACTTAACAAAGCATTTAATGTGCTACATAACTTATGACGGGGTTTGAGAAAATCTAGTAAGTTAAACATTGATTTAAGGATGAAGTTTAGTTTATGACATTTTACTTTAATGACAAAATAAACTATGGAGAATAAAGTGGAAATGTCTTTAATCTCGACATAGTTTTTTTTTTCTTCACTGTGTCCGTATTTTTTTATTTTTTCACTGTGGCCCTAATACGCTTCCGTAGGGCTATACCACAAATAGCATTATAAATGCAAGTTGCAGTTTTATTATTTATGTATATAGCTTAGCTTGAAGTAAGGTCCTTATTAATGCAGTTTGCCTAAATGATGGTTCAGTTGGTAAAGATGTCATCACCGAGTTGCACTTTTATTTTATTTTATTTTAATTTGGTGAATAGGTGTAATGCACCTGGGCTTTGAAATCTTGGAAGTAATAGTATTATTACTGGAAGCTGCACTATTATTTATTATTTATTTTTATTATTTATTAGTTTAAATATTATGCAGTTTAATGATGGTAAAGTTGTTTAAAAAGTCACTTTAACGTGTCACTGGACAGAGATTGTTAACATTAACAAAATGTAGTTGGTTTACAATAAAGATTTACTATTTATTCCTTTTCTAAGACATGTTTAGTACAATACAACTTTTGACAAGCAAATCTGGATATTGTATTAAGTCTAAGTGCCTCTTTGGATGCTTGAAAATATGTTGTCAGAATTATAGTTTAAGTTGTTTGCAAACTTTGTTCAATTAGAAGGTTCTATATTTTGACTGTCATGCAATGTGATTCCTTCAATTCATTAGTGCCACCCCCTTGAAAACTCTCACTTTATGGGGCCATGCAAACCTGTATTAATATTTGTGTGCACATTAAAATGTTTTTTTTTGTACATTTCTCATGACAGTGGAATAGGTTGTTCTTAGCCAGTAATTGCAGTGGAAAATGTGGTTAACATCCACTCATGCATGGGGGAAAAAAATACCATCGAATACTGTGAAACCGGGATAATTTAGAAAAATACCGTGATATGGAATTTTGAATTTTCATTGTACTATTTTACATACACACTTGAGAAGTCTTGATGTGTTAGAATGTTAATGTTATTTATTGATTGTCATAAGCATCAAGTTGTGTTTAGTAAAGATTTACTCCATAATAATCATGTGATTATTATGACATCATATTGGTGATTGTGTTAAGGTTGGCTTGGGCATTTCTGGAGTATTTGAAATTGCATAAGAAGTCCTGTGTTTGTGGTTTTTCAAACGGATTGTTTTCTTTTAGATTTCTTCATTTAAGAATGATGTTCTTTTTCTTTTTTTTTTGGCACTCCTGGATTAGACACAAGTTTAGTTTGATTTTTAGTTCTCCCTTTGTCTCATAGTCTTGGTATCCCCCGATTATTTTCTTCTTAGTTAGTGTCTTTGCCATTTTACTATTTACAGTATACACATTATTATCTACGGTTGTATAATATGAATTGATCACGTTCAAGAACTCGGGTGTAAAGACCACTTTAAGGAGCTCTGGACAGGAGCTTGTTGGTGTTTGTCATGATGACAGCCCTAGCAGTCTTTGGAGGATAGAAGTAGTAAGGGAAACTGTCAAGTTGAAGAATGGAGTCTTTCATGTAATTTAGCAGGAACATCTCCTGATGTGAATGAAGTTAATCAAAAAGGTGACAGACGCCTGCAATTGATTAATAAAATCCCACAGAATGAATAATTAAATAAGACTTAATTTGCATACATGATTTGTATTAAATTTAATACACAGTAAATCGCAACACATTTAATTTCAGTTAGTGTAGTGCACGTCCATGAATATTATAAATGTCTGTATAAGTGAGACCGGTGTGTGATAAAGCTGACCAGTCCTGGTTTTGCCTGCCACTCCTCATCCAGAGCAGACACTAATATGAGTAATGGCTCTGATCTCGTGTTTCTTCATCTTATAATTTTTTTCCGAGATTACTGGTGCTCCTGTGGGTCAGTGCATTAATACTTCACTTTGTTCATTCTTCTGTATTGCTTTAGTGATTTAAATGAGCTATTTTTGTAAACATTTTGCATTTAGGAGTCCACATGCTGCTCAATTGAATAATGGCTGTGTTATAAGAGTACTCCATGACACTGTCCTGCAATAACTGTTTTTACAAATGAATCTAACAAATGTCTCATCAGAGCATCAATATACCTTTTGTGGTTTTTGGTGTGACAGATGAATTGTTCAGATCGGAAGACGCACCCTGGTTCTTTGCATTCAAGGCCAGTGAAGAAAGCCCAGAGGAGTTTGATTGAGGCTGGCATGGTGGCTGATAACTCTGGATCAGTTTCCACTGTTAAATAACTGACAGCCTTTATGTCGGAGCAAAATGGAGTTCTAAGTGTGACCTTGAAAGCAACAGAAGAGAGGAGGTTATCTGACTTTCTTAGTGATATTGTAGAAATCAGAAATAAAAAGCAGAAACTCCTGTTAGTTTTTATTCAGGTCTGTACTCAAGTGGAGCAGCAGGACACAGAGAATACATTCCTTTTATGCAGAGACTCAATCTCCCCATAAGAAACTTTACAGGCAATACGATGGATCAAGGAGAGGCAAAATCAGAATTATTGGAGTTCCATATAATAAGAGTGGGGAAAATGTTTGGCTTTATGAAGAAATAATGGCTTTTGGTTTTCAACCATTTCTAATTTAAGGCCAGGCACATAGAATACATACCAGGCTAGTGACATGTCTACATCCAGTTCTGACTGAGTTACTATTCGGAAAGATGCACACAAAAATTCAAATGTTAAAGTTGAAGGATGGAAGGTCTACTTTTACTCCCAATTATTCAGTCAACACCACACCAACCCCACATGACCTCAACTCTGGTGATCAAAAGGGCTCCACAAATTGATCTTTCTGCTTTCCTGATTTGACTGGCAAAGCTTCAGACTTCCCAGATGTGCAGTGGCATTTTACTGACCCTCAACAGGCGCTCAGTGTCCTTGACTCCTTCATGTCACTGGTGTTTGGCCACTTTGACTGTTTTATGTATGATATACCAGTACTGCTTAGACATTTTCCTGAATATTGATTCATAATGGCGGCTACTTCCTTTTTTTTCATGTGTGTATTTCGTGTGTGTACATACACATGTGATTAGAGAGTCATTGCGGGTTATGAGGGGTCAGGACACGATCCTTGTATGCTTCACATACTCTCAACCCACAATTGTTTAATATTTGGTTGCATGTCATATTTATCTTCAGATGTGCTTTTCATATTTTCACATCATTGACTCTTGTATTGTAAATGTTGGGATCAGGATGGGATTATTGACTGAGCTCTCTACATGTTTGCCCACTCGAAATCGGAACCTGTTGATTTTTTTCCTGTGTTTTTATTTGAGAGACCTCGGTTTAGTTTTTTTCATATAAAGTTTAGGGGTGGGATTCTGGAACTACTGTCTACATTATACATGACTGCTGTCGGGGCTACTGTGTTAACTCGTGTGGCACCTTGTAATGTATTTCATTTACAGATCTCCTGTTATTGCTGTTCTTTGTTTTCCTCTCTCCTGTCTAATCTCAGTGTCTTCTCTTCTACTTGCAAGCACTCAAGTGTTGCTGATTTATTATCTTTGAGCTATGCTGATACAGCCTGTTTTAATGATTCGTTTCTTTTGGTTAAAGACATTCATCAAGCTGCTGCCACATGTTAGTGTATGGCAGTGGCCTTCTCGGCCACTAGTAAAAAACATGGAGTTTTGGGCTGAGTTCACTATGCTGTACTGCTGAGGGTTGTTGATTCTGGAAGTGTTTTAGGGACAGGTGTTATTTTTATTGTGTTGATGGAGATTGGTTAATAATAATAATAATAATAATTCTTTGCATTCATATAGCGCTTTTCTCACTACTCAAAGCGTTCAGCAATTGCAGGTTAAGGGCCTTACTCACGGGCCCAACAGAGCAGAGTCTCTGTTGGCATTTACAGGATTCATGCCGGCAACTGTCCGATTGCCAGTGGAGATTCCTAGCCTCAGAACCACCACCCCGCCTGTAAATAAAACCCTGATTAAAGAAAATTCACTTGTGTTGCAGTCTATGTCCCACATCCATAGAATAACACATTATATTCATCCTTTCCTTTCTTTGTCTGAATTTCAAATGATTATTGCTATGGGTGCAAATACATTTATTAACTCCCTTCTCAATGAATCTCCTTGCCTAATTAATCAACATTTTCCTCCCTTTTCACAGGCGCTTGCCAGATTCATTATGAATCTAAACTCGATTGATGTATTTGTATTCTTGTCCTCATTGTCTGACCACTGCTGCATTACGTTTCAGCTATTTCTCCCTTTGTCAGCATTTTCATGTGGATTTCATTAAACAAACCTCTGCCAAAATTGAGGAATGTATAACATGAAACAAAGACTCTGTTTAAAATCCACCTTGTGTTTGACTGGCTGTTAACACTAGAATTACCAGAGTGTACGAAAAAACTCGTAGATCCGGCCCACCTTAAAACCGTTCGCACTTCTCCGCCAGCGTCTTTAGTCTTCTAAATGTGCCAATTAAGACGAGCAGAAAGCAGCCAGCTATTCCATCATTCACCATCGCAGAATGTGCATGAACTTCTCCCAGCTCATGCCTTGATTGATTATCTGGGAGTGAAATGGAGTTTTAGAGTGGAAATAATAGTTCATTATTTGGAACACACGCATTTCATGTGTGTTCCATTTCTACAGTAAAATGTGTAAACACATTGTTAAAACAGAAACTTTTTCATAATTTAGTAATAAATGTTACAAAATATAGGCATAAACTATAGAATGTGTGAAGCATGAAGTCCAAACATCAAATAAACACTTTCACAAAAGGTTCAAGAACAATACAACAGCTTCCGTGACGTATAGGTAAGATTTGCCGTTTCAGAGCGCAGCAGGCTTACTGTCCCTCAGAGACCTGAGTTCGATTCCCCGTTGAGGAGAAAGTGTTATTTTTTTTTCTTTTTAACCTCATACAGACATAAAATTTATAAATTGGTATGCACTGTCAGTTAATGAGATCTTTATATTTTCATGTGGAATGCTCATTTTAAAATATTTTTTTAACAATTGAGACTGCAATTAACATGAACAAATGTCCTTATAACTGTTATTTTTAAGATCCATAACACACAGAGAGACAGACAGGCAGAAGTCACTGGATATATAAATAAACAGGGAAGGCACATGTACTGAAAGAAAATAAAGATCAACATATGCGTTGTTCCTGCTGCACTGAATAAGCTCACGCGCTCTAACCCCCTCCCCCCCCGATCCCACTCTAAGTAACAGCGCAAGTACAGACGCAAACCAAGTGTATGTGTTTACTGTATAATAACGAAAAAAGCAGCTTACTACTGAAAATGGCAAATATAGCAGTGAGTGCGGATCGAACCGGAGATTCTTGATTACACTTGGTTTGCGTCTGTACTTGCACTGTTACTTAGTCAGATGGGGGTGTGGGGTTAGAGAGATTTGTCAGCCTCCATGTCTCAGGTCGAGCAAACATATAGTGATAGTATAGATATATAGATAATATCACTAACTAGTGCTTGGAAATTAATAAGGTTTGTTTAATTTTTTTCTTAAACTTTCCCCTCTGCTGAGCTCCCATCTACGGAGTGATTGATGTGTTTTTTAATTTTATTAATTTACCAAAACTCTCACAAAATGATGCAGCTTTTCTAGAGGCCCCTGTTTTAGCTGAAGAAATTAAACACATTAAATGCATTTTAAAATCAATTTGCAACATAAAAGCCCCTAGCCCACATGGTATGAAGACAGAAGTATATTTTGCATTTCGGCCACAAGTGCCCAGTTTGCTGTTTTAGGTCGGGTGTCACGTGGGACTCCGGGATTTTTCAGTGACCTGCGTGTTTTATTCAGTTAAATTTTACTCTTTTCTCGTTGTATATTAAAATGTTTTTTCTTTACTATCCTCTGCCTCTTTTTACAATAAAATTAAAATATGGAGTCGGATTTCTTTGGACTAATTGTTTACAAATATTAAGACATATTCTGTTTAATTAAAGATCATTTCACATACAGTACGATCCTTTTTAACTTTCCCTAATGGCTGGTTGCCATTTTGGCCGGTTAATCCAATGCATACTGTACCTATTTTCATGTAGAAAAATATTTCTAAGGTATGTACTATACTTCTTTGACGTTCCTGAAGAAACCATATCCACAAGGCTTCATCCACGATTTTGCACACAGGTTTTTTTCTCGTACAACGACTGGACAGTGTGGTGTAATGGGTCCACAGCTCAAGTCAAAAAGGACACTTTTTAAATAATCGCCTCACTCGCGGCTTAGCGAGTATGTGTGACTGATCAGTTCCATGGGAATTCGTGATGCGGGCGATCCTAGCTTAAGTGCACAGGTGAGGAGTCGTCCGCATCCATAATTGTCCCCGTGATAAATAGAAACATGAGGCGGCTAGGGGGAGAACAGGAGAGAACAGGAGGTTAATGGAGAAGGAAGCAGATAGAGGAAAGCCGGTGCAGGAGAGCGAGAGCAGATTCGATGGAGCAAAGGCAGGCAGCTGGGAGGTAAACCCCTGCAAATGAGTGTTTGGCCGACACTCGGTGGAGCTAAAGAAAGCGGTCACTCCAGCTAAGCGATCACGGAGCTGGAGTGACTGGTATTGAAGATGACTGGCCGTTGAAAGGCAGCGGAAGTCGTGGAGGCATTGGGCTGGTTTAGCTCCAGTATGAGCGTCCTGGCTGCTGTGGAAAGAACCCAAATCTTGATCCGGATGCAGCTTGACGTAGCCAGGGATCGGCGGGCTACCAGACCAGTGTGGAAGGCAGCTGCACCTGCAGGTAGGGCGACTCCCCTGTTGCACGAAGCCCGATGGGAGGAGCAGGGGAGCCGTCAGGTAGAAAGAAGAAGGCACCGTGGAAAATTCATAAAGGAATATGTAAACAGAAATCACTCTGAAAGTAGGAGCCCTCTCAGGAAGTGCATACACCTATATATATAATTCACGAAGTCCATGGCAAGCAAGACACACGCAAGAAAGAGCCCCGTCCACCAACAATTCACTAAGCAGCCGACTATGGCACGCAAGACAGACCATGGGATACGCACGACAGAGCCCCGCCAACCAACAATTTGAGCGAGAGCGAAAGCGTTTGCCAAGAATGTTTTCATTAATCAAGAATATATAATTCACTAAGCAGCCAACCAGAGCACGCAAGACAGACCATTTGATACGCACGACAGAGCCCCACCCACCAACAATTCACTAAGCAGCCGACCATAGAACGCAAGACAGACCATGGGATACGCACAACAGAGCCCCGCCCACCAACACTTTGAGCGAGAGCGAAAGCATTTACCAAGAATGTTTTCATTAATCAAGAACGAAAGTCGGAGGTTCGAAGACGATCAGATACCGTCGTAGTTCTGACCATAAACGATGCCGACTGGCGATCCGGCAGCGTTATTCCCATGACCTGCCGGGCAGCCAACCGGGACACCTAAGTCTGTGGGTTCTAGGGGGGAGTATGGTTGGAAAGCTGAAACTTAAAAGGAATTGACGGAAGGGCACCACCAGGAGTGGAGCCTGTGGCTTACATTGACTCAAAACGGGACACCTCACCCAGCCCGGACATGGAGAGGATTGACAGATTGATAGCTTTATCTCGATTCTGTGGGTGGTGGTGCATGGCCATTCTTAGTTGGTGGAGCGATTTGTCTGGTTAATCTCAATAACGAGCGAGACTCCCTCCTGCTAAATAGTTACGCGACCCCCGAGCGGTTAGCGTCCAACTTCTTAGAGGGACATCGTCCAGCCCCGTCCCTCCCTCTGGAAGGTGGGGACACGGCAGCGTTCCTCCAGTTTTCATTCACGGACAGTTGTATGTTGGTCTCTCCAAAGTTCCATCTTTTCATTCACTTACAGTCGTATCCTCAAACCCACCCCATTTGGACAACTGTATCTTTCAGGAAGTTTTCACCCATCAATACATAATTATGCGGCGTATGCTACGCCGTGGGTTGGCTAGTATAATATAAAGAAGAATGCAGGATTACAATTTTTTTATTTTTTTTTTATTTTAACAGGCCAGTTAATCCGTCAGCCGGTTAAAGTGAGGCCAGTTAAGAGGGATTGTACTGTATTTGACATGACACTCTCCAATGTAGTGATGGGTGATGATTATTACTTTCTTCCTGCAATAATTAACAATATATAATGTTATAATATTTTAAGAATATGATGACAAAATCATGATGCCATTCAGTAATGTAGTTAAAATAATCACAATAGTCTTGTTGATTTTGCCTGTCACATATGATCTTTTTATTTTACTATTTTAACTTCTTAGCTCCTATAATTGTGGTCATGTGATGAGTACTTGGAATACAAATGAAAAAAATGAAAAACTTGAATCTCTAATTGCAACTTAAATGTTATGATTGCTTATGCTTATCAAAGTTTGCTCATAAATTAAACCAGTATATATTTAGTGTTGTAAGATAATGTCAGTATGAAAGTGGTGGGTTTAAAACTAAAAATTTTAATCTTTTAAACTTTATACAGGAATCAAACTTCACTGCTGTTCTGAATGTGGCAAACAGTTTTCACGGAGAAGCAGTCTTCAGAGACATCAAAGAATTCACACAGGGGAGAAGCCATATTGCTGCTCTGAATGTGGTAAAAAGTTTTCACAGAGAAGGAATCTTCAGAGCCATCAAATAAGTCACACAGGACACAAGCCATATTGCTGTTCTGAATGTGGTAAACAGTTTTTAGAAAAAAGCTGTTTTCAGCGCCACAAAATAATTCATACTGGACAGAAGCCATATTGCTGTTCTGAATGTGGCAAAAAGTTTTCACGGAGAAGCAGTCTTCAGAACCACCAAAAAATTCACACAGGGGAGAAGCCATATTGCTGTTCTGAATGTGGTAAAAAGTTTTCACAGAGTAGCCATCTTCAGCGCCACAAAATAATTCACACAAAACAGAAGCCATATTGCTGCTCTGAATGTGGTAAAACGTTTTCAAAGAGAATTATTCTTCAGACCCACCAAAGAATTCACTCAGTAGAGAAG
>JANRMT010062791.1:193434362-193452403 GCA_026402145.1 Polypterus bichir lapradei
GCAGTCTTCAGAGCCACCAAAGAATTCACACAGGAGAGAAGCCATATGACTGTTCTGAATGTGGTAAAACGTTTTCACGGAAAAGCTATCTTCAGAGCCACCAAATAATTCACATAGGAGAGAAGCCATATTGCTGTTCTAAATGTGGTAAACAGTTTACACAGAGATGCAGTCTTCAGAAACATCAAAGAATTCACACAAGAGAGAAACAAATGACACAAAACTCCCCCACCTTGTCCACAGATGAACACAGTAAATGCTAAGCAGCAGAGGAAATAATTCATAAAGTTTGATAAACACAAAAATGATCTAATTGGGGAAACTACATGTAAAGTGGTAAATACACTGCCCCTCTCCAACAGCCTCATGTGGAAACAGAACTTACTCATTCATGGCTTATAAGGGGCGAACTAAGACCAAAAGATGTATGCCTCATCATAGGTGCACACAACAGTGTCTTGGACACAAAGTGGTTCACATCAAAAGTAGAAAAAAAAAATAACCCATAATTGTCACTTCTGCCCCAAAGAGCTAGAAACAGTCACACATCTTGAGGTACTGATGGCTGAAGGATTATACACTGCACAACACCACAAAGTGGCCAGGCTCATTCGCTGGAAACTTGGCAAGAAGTACAACTTACCAGCACCAGAAAGACACTGGGACCACAACTCAGACAGCACAATGGAAAATGAGGAGGTGCAGGTCACTTGTAGCACAGCAATACTGACTGACTGAAAAATAGAGACCAGAAAACCAGATGAAAGAAATCTTGGATAACAGAAGTATTAGTTCCTAGTGATTACTCAGTTCTAAGAATGGAGAGGCAATCGAGAAACAAAATACCAGGAAATGCAGTCTGAGATATGACAAATGAAATGTGGACCGAAAAACAAAAACTGAAGAAGTGACTGTTGTTATAGGATGAACAGGACTGATAAAGAAAAATAAAAAGGCCCATCTTGACAAATTACAATAACTCCTTATGCCCTGCAAAAAGAAGCCTTATTAGAAACAATGCAGGTTCTACACGGAGTCCTTGAGGGAAACTTACGAGAGTGTGAAGTTAAGCAGTACAACGAGACTGTCCTGACTAAAGAGTGAAGTTCACTCCTGTTTTGATGGTAAGCACACCAAGAAAATTTGGAAGAATTAAACCTGAGAGAAGCTGAATTGTTGTTATGAATGTGGTAAACAAATCTGGCACAGAAATACTCTTCTGATGCACATTAAAATTCACAAAAGAGAGAAGCCATATGGGTGTTAATAATGTGGCAAACAGTTTTCATGGAGAAACAACCTTTTGGATACAACATCTACATTTATTTATATAGCACATTGTCATATAAACAATGTACCTCAAACTGCTTTACAAGGTGAAATAAAAATGAAGTTAATATAAAACAAACAAGATTAGGCAATAATATAAAGTATGTAACAAAGAAAAAGGTAATGTTGAATGGCCAAGTGGACAGAAAAAAAAGCAAAAAAAAAAAACAAACTCCAGTTAGGCATTGTACCTTAATCAGTCCTCATGGTTTACATGCTTCACATGAAGATTTTGATGATGAAAGCCATGTGGACACCTGGGACACCCACCATTCAATCCATAAAAACGAGGCAGTGTGGTATGTTGATCAGGAGGTGGTGGAGCACATCGTCACCACAGAAGAAATGGAGAAGACAGCAGAGAACAGTACAGATTAATAGGGAACTGCACATCCTACAGGAAAATGATAATCCAGTGTCCATGTAGACTAATAGGGATACAACTAAAATGTAGCTATGAAAAAAGCCATTTTAAAATAATGTGTTTTTATCATTATGTTTAATGTTCTGCAGTATTAGCCTGGTGAATTTCTGTTGGTAAAGTATTTTAAATTTTATGTGTGTAACTGTAAAAGGCCACCTCACCAATTATTTTATGATTGGATCTTGGAATTATAAGTAGACCTTCATTTGAAGATCTGAGGTTATTACTGGGAGTGTAAGGGGACAGACACTCCAAAATGTAGGACTAGGTGAGATTATTTAAGGCTGTGTAAACCATTACAGTCGATCTCCTACTTACAAACAGGTTCCATTCCAGCAGTCTGTAAGTCCATTTTGTTCATAAATCCAGCACGTATTGGCATCAGTTAATAAATGTTTTAGTTTCAGACAGCTCTTGATTTGGACAAGAAAGAAACGTCCCTTTTTCAGGACTGTGTATTTCAACAATAATGTTTTAAAAATCCAAATAACTTTACAGATCTTCATTGTAAATTGTTTAAACAATGTTTTCCATGCATGTTCAATTAACCATAATCAATTTATTAACATGCACCTGTGGAATGGTCGTTAAGACCTTAACAGCTTACAGAAAGTAGGCATTTAAGGTTACAGTTCTAAAAACGCAGGACACTAAAGAGACTTGTCTACCAACTGTGAAAAACACCCAAAGAAAGATGCCCAGGGTCCCTGCTCATCTGCGTGAACGTGCATTAGGCATGCTGCAGGGAGGCATGAGGACTGCTAATGTGGCTAGGGCAATAAATTGCCATGTCCACACTGTGAGACGCCTAAGACAGCGCTACAGGGAGACAGGAAGGACAGCTGATCATCCTCACAGTGGAAGACCACGTGTAACAACACCTGCACAGGATCGGTACATCCGAATATCACACCTGCGTGACAGGTACAGGATGGCCACAACAACTGCCCGAGTCACACCAGGAACACACAATCCCTCCATCAGTGCTCAGACTGTCCGCAATAGGCTGAGAGAGGCTGGACTGAGGGCTTGCAGGCCTGTTGTAAGGCAGGTCCTTACCAGACATCACCAGCAACAACGCCGCCTATGGGCACAAACCCACCTTCGCTGGACCAGACAGGAGTGGCAAAAAGTGCGTGAGTTTCTGCATGACAGCAATGTCAGTGTTCTGCCATGGCCAGCGAAGAGCCCAGATCTCAATCCCATTGAGCACGTCTGGTACCTGTTGGATCGCAGGGTGAGGGCTAGGGCCATTCCCCCCAGAAATATCCAGGAACTTGCAGGTGCCTTGGTGGAAGAGTGGGGTAACATCTCACAGCAAGAACTGACAAATCTGGTCCAGTCCATGAGGAGGAGATGCACTGCAGTACTTCAAGCAGCTGGTGGCCACACCAGATACTGACTGGTACTTTTGATTTTGAGCCTCCCTTCATTCAGGGACACATTGTGAAACATTTTTAGTTTATGTCTTATGGTGTTGACTCTTTTAGTGTTCATACAAATATTTACACATTAAGTCTACTGAAAGTAAAAACAGTTGAAAGTCAGAGGACGTTTCTTTTTTTGCTGAGTATATAAACAATGTTTTTTGGTAGTTTTTAAAGTGGTTTGAGCAAATTACAAGTATTGTACATGAAAGAGTTATTTTCGTTAATATAAAGATCTTCCCACTCCTGTTGCCACCATTTGGTGGACATTCAAATTATCCTTAAGTGCTAATTTTGGACTTGAAGACCACTTTGTTCATATATATGAAAGTTCACATCTCAAACGTTCATAAGCAGGGGACTATCTGTTGTAGTATTTTAAAGTCAATTCTAAATGACACGAGTAACCAATGTAACGACGCTAAAACTGATGAAGTGCTCAGACTTTCTTTTTCTGGTTAAGATTCTTGCTGCTGCATTCTGCACTAACTGTCACTGATTGATGGCTTTCTTAGGTAGTCCTGTAAAGAATACCTTATGGTTATCTATTTGACTGAAAAAAAAGTGTGAATTAATTTTTCGGTGTCTTATAAAGTTATAAGAGGTCTAATGAAGCTGTATTCCTGAAGTAGAAAAAGCAGTCCTGGTAATCTGATTAATATGTGACTTAAAATTGAGGTCAGAGTCAGTGATTACTTCTAAATTCTTTACCTCACACTTCACTTTTAAGCCTAAGGCACCAAGTTTATTTCTAATGCCCTCATAATGTCCATGTTTGCCAATAACTTAGATTTCTCTTTTCTCCTTCTTAGTCAGAGAAAGTTACTACTCGTCCATTCAGAAACACAAGTAATACACAGGATCACAAAAGAATTCACACAGGAGAAACTGTTTTGCTTCCCTGAATTTCGAAAACAATTCTGTCACAATAGCACTCAGTCAGTCATTTTCCAACCCGCTGTATCCTAACATAGGGTCATGGGGGTCTGCTAGAGCCAATCCCAGCCAGCACAGGGCACAAGGCAGGAACAAATCCCGGGCAGGGCGCCAGCCCACTGCAGACAATAGCACTCTTCACAATTTATTTTTGTATAGCCCAAAATCACACAAGAAGTGCTGCAATGGGCATTAATGGACCCTGCCTTTTGACAGCCTACCAGCCTTGACTCTCTAAGAAGATGACGAAAAACTCCCAAAAAAAAAAAAAATCTTTGTAGGGATAAAAATGGATGACACCTTAGGAAAGGCTGTTCAAAGAAAACCCCTTTCCAGGTAGCTTGGGCGTGCAGTGGGTGTCAAAAAGAAGGGGGTCAATAAACCACAATATACAGAACAGAACACAAGTAATCCACAATACAATATAATAGTGTGATGGACATATTACAAATACAGAGCAGAATTGAACAGTAGATAGTATCACATAATACGATTTGGATTTGTTCAGAGTCCTGGAGACCTCGGCCATCATGCTGCCTCCCCCTATTGACCATTCCTCAGCTGATGCAGCGTTAGGCCAGACAATCCGATGAAAGCATTTATCTACCCTACGATTCCTGTGATTCTCCATCACAGATGACTTTACCTTAGGCAGGAGGGCCGTGGCATCAAGTGCCACATTTGAGAAGTTAGAAGGGAAACAGAATAGGTGAGGCTTAGTAACAAATTGACCAACAACAGCAATGCGGTCTGCACAGTTAATCAGCAGCTCTAGTCAGGGTGTGCTAAACTGAAGTTGTGAGTCTTCAAATGGCATTTGAAAGCTGAGACTGAAGATAGATAGATAGATACTTTATTAATCCCAAGGGGAAATTCACATAATCCAGCAGCAGTATACCGATACAAAAAAAAAAACAATAAAACAATATTAAATTAAAGAGTAATAAAAATGCATATAAAAGCAGACAATAACTGAGTAATGTTAGCATTTACTTCCCCGGGTGGAATGGAAGAGTCACATAGTGTGGGGGAGGAACGATCTCCTCAGTCTGTAAGTGGAGCAAGAAAGTGACAAAAGTCTGTCACTGAAGCTACTCCTCTGCCTGGAGATGACACTGTTCAGTGGATGCAGTGGATTCTTCATGATTGACAGGAGTTTGCTTAGTGCCCGTTGCTCTGCTACAGATGTTAAACTGTCCAACTTTACTCCTACAATAGAGCCTGCCTTCTTAACAAGTTTGTCCAGGTGTGAGGTGTCCTTCATCTTTATGCTGCCTCCCCAGCACACCACCACATAGAAGAGGGCACTCGCCACAACCGTCTGGTAGAACATCTGCAGCATCTTATTGCAGATGTTGAAGGACGCCAACCTTCTAAGAAAGTATAGTCGGCTCTGACCTTTCTTACTCAGATTATCAGTATTGGCAGTCCAGTCCAATTTGTCATCCAGCTGCACTCCCAGGTATTTATAGGTCTGTACCCTCTGCACACAGTCACCTCTGATGATCACAGGGTCCATGAGGGGCCTGGGCCTCCTAAAATCCACCACCAGTTCCTTGTTCTTGCTGGTGTTCAGGTGTAAGTGGTTTGAGTCGCACCATTTAACAAAGTCTTTGATTAGCTTCCTGTGCTCCTCCTCCTGCCCACTCCTGATGCAGCCCAGAGTAGCAGTGTCATCAGCGAACTTTTGCACGTGGCAGGACTTCGAGTTGTACTGGAAGTCTGATGTATATAGATTGAACAGGACCGGAGAAAGTACAGTCCCCTGCGGCACTCCTGTGTTGCTGACCACAATGTCAGACCTGCAGTTCCCGAGACGCACATCCTGAGGTCTGTCTGTAAGAAAGTCCACGATCCATGCCACCAGGTGTGAATCTACTCCCATCTCAGTCAGCTTGTCTCTAAGGAGCAGAGGTTGGATTGTGTTGAAGGCGCTAGAGAAGTCCAAAAACATAATTCTTACAGCACCACTGCCTCTGTCCAAGTGGGAGAGGGATCGGTGTAGCATATAGATGATGGCATCCTCCGCTCCCACCTTCTCCTGGTATGCGAACTGCAGAGGGTCGAGGGCGTGGCGGACTTGTGGCCTGAGGTGGTGAAGCAGCAGCCGCTCCATGGTCTTCATCACATGTGACGTCAAAGCAACAGGCCGGAAGTCATTCGGCTCACTAGGACGTGATACCTTTGGGACTGGGGTGATACAAGATGTTTTCCAAAGCCTCGGGACTCTCCCCTGTTCCAGGCTCAGGTTGAAGATGTGCTGTAGAGGACTCATCAGCTCCAGTGCACAGGCCTTTAGCAGTCGTGGCGATACTCCATCTGAACCCACTGCTTTGCTGGCACGAAGTCTTCTCAGCTCTCTGCTCACCTGCGCTGCTGTAATTGTGGGTGGGGATGGCTCACCTATGCTGGTATCAGCAGAAGGATGGTTGGAGGATGCAGTATTCCAAGTTGAGAGTGGGTTAGGGTGGTCAAACCTATTAAAGAAGTTGTTCATTTGGTTTACTTTCTCCACGTCTCTCTCGATGGTGGCACGCCGCTTCGAGCTGCAGCCAGTGATGATCTTCATCCCATCCCACACTTCCTTCATGCTGTTATTCTGCAACTTCTGCTCCAGCTTTCTCCTGTACTGCTCTTTCGCCGCCCTGAGTTGGACTCGGAGTTCCTTCTGCACGCGCTTGAGCTCATGCTGATCACCGTCTTTAAAAGCCCTTTTCTTCTGGTTCAAAAGGCCTTTGATGTCACTTGTAATCCATGGCTTGTTGTTAGCATAGCAGCATACTGTTCTTACCTGAACTACAATGTCCATACAGAAGTTGATGTAATCAGTTGTGCAGTCAACAGCCTCTTCAATGTTCTCACTATGTGACCCCAGCAGGATATCCCAGTCTGTAGTTCCAAAGCAGTTTCTCAGAGCCTGCTCTGCCTCAGGGGACCACTTCCTGAATGATCGTGTGGTTGTAGGTAGCGCCCTCACTCTTGGTTTGTAGTGAGGCTGAAGCAGAACCAGGTTATGATCTGCTTTGCCCAAGCGCAGGCAGCAGGGTGGCGCTGTATGCGTCTTTAACGTTTGCATACAGTAGGTCAATAGTCCTATTTCCCCGGGTGTTACAGTCCACATACTGGAAGAAGGCAGGTAATGTTTTGTCCAGTGTCACATGGTTAAAGTCTCCAGAGATTAGCACAAGTGCCTCAGGGTGCTGCGTTTGTAATTTAGCAACTGCGGAATGGATGATGTCACTCGCTATCTCCGCGTTCGCTTGAGGGGGGATGTAAACAACAACAACAATCACGTGTCCAGACTCTCTGGGCAAATAATAGAGATGCAGACTTACGGCCAACAGTTCGATGTCCCTGCAGCAATTGAAGATTTTAACGTTTACATGTCCTGAGTTGCACCACCTTCTATTGACATTGAGAGCGAGAGAGCATAGGGGCATCTCTTAAAGAAGCAGACAGACCATTCCACAGTTTAGGGGCCCTGTAACTAGAAGCTCGACCTTCCACTGTTATTTTATTAATCCTTGGAATCCTAAACCAGCATCTTGAGATCTTAATGTGTGTTCTGGTTTATAAGTCATAATAAGTTCAGACAGGTAAGCCGGACCTCAGCCATTTAAGGCTTTATACTGTATGTTTAAAGGAGGATTTTGAAAATCTGCCCTAAACTTAACTGGGAGGCAGCACAAGGATTTAAGAACTGGAGTTATGTGTTTGTATTTTCTTGTTCTTATAATAATTCTTGCAGCAGCATTTTGGATTAACTAGAAGCTCAGTAAAGAGCAGTTTGAACGTCCAGTGAACACCGCAGTGCAGTAGTCATTCCTACTAGAAATAAATGCATGAATTAATTTATCAGAATCCTCTTTTATTAGAAAATGTCATAATTTCCAAACAATTTTAAGATGGAAGAAACATGTTTTGGACAAGTTTGAGATGTGTGCTTTAAATGACATACTAGAGTCAAAAATAACACCTAGATTGTGGGCCGATTCAGTAAAATTAATGGGGATTTCAACTGAGTTAAATGATGATAAAATATTGTCATAATCGGCGTCATTCCCTCCAATAGTTAACATTTCTGTTTTATCTGTGTTTAATTCACTAATCCACTCGTTTAATTCACTAACACAACTAATTAAAGACAACATCAGAGAACCTTCATTTGGTTTTGATGAAAGTATAACTGGGTGTCATCTGCATACGAGTGAAGATTAACATGATGTTTCCTAATGAGAGATCACAGAGGAAACATGAAAAGTGAAAACAGTAAAGGTCAGAGTACTGAGCCCTGCGGGACACCATATCTCACTTCTGTGTAATGATGGAGTCCTGTCAGCACATTTCTCTACGTGTTGGAATCGATTTGATAAATAAGAACTAAACCAAGCGAGCACACTGCCTGTGAGCCCAACGTCATTTTCTAGCCTGTGCAGTGAAATGAATGGTCAATGGTGTCAAATGCTGTGCTTAAGTCTAACAACAGAATTCCAGTGGAGTTTCCTTCATCAGAGGATATCAGAATGTCATTTACAATGTGCATTAGTGCCAGTTCTGTACCCGCATTAACACTCACAAAGAGGAGAAGCCAAATGACTGCTGTAAATGTGGCAAAGAGTTTTTACAAAGAAACAAGTTTTTGACTCCCAATAGAATTCAAACAAGGAGAAGCAGTTTGTCTGTAATAAACGTGGCAAACACTTACCTGAATCACATTTATTGGCCAAATATGAACACATACAAAGAATTTAACTCCAGTTTTGATGACACTCCACTCTTGTTGACATCAACACAACACTTAAATCACACACCTGAGGTAAGAAAACAAAAAAGCAATATATAAAAAAGCAGTATATATTTGTGTATATATATATATATATATAAAATACGTGTGTGTTGTGGACACTGCGGTGTCGGGTCTGTCTGTGGCCGGGCTAGCTTTTACAACATGTTTACTTGTAATGTACACAAAATGAATAAAACTGTACAGTGCAGTTATAAAACTTAAAGAAAAACTGCAGATGACATGAATTGTCTATAAACAGATAAGCAGATCATTTCAAGTATACAGAACTTAATCAAGGATCTTTAAAAATAAGTGTCTTTTATTATTGACATCAATAGTTAAATCAACTCTACACAACTCTATTACGCACTGTCAGTCAGTTTAACACTCAGAAATCCAAAACGCCAAAGACCAGTAAAGCCAGTGACATGTTTATCAGAGGAGGCGCTGAGATGGAATCCCAAGTTGAAAAGCCTCAGTGATGCTGACTGTCCTTGAACTCCAACAGTTAGAAGCACAAGTTTGTTAAAGTCTTCGCTCACTTTAAAAAAAAAAAAAAAAAAAAAGATGTACATTCCCCAATACTAAAAGTGTATTAATGTGTATTTTAAATTTCACTTTAAACATATATATTTACATTTATATCTATTTAGTTTATATTCTTGTCTAAATTCACTTCAAGTAAAATGGTATTCTGATTAACAGACGAATGGTGCTGAAAAGAAAAAGAAAGGACTGTCTGCTCCCCAACACCACATGATGTCCCACTCACCGTCTGCTGGTCCATCAATGAGCAGACCTTCTGTCTCTGCTAGAGAAATCCTCTCAACTGCTCCTTGAGCTTTAATAAGACCCGATGACAGACACAGAAACAGAGAGGACGTCACTCACAGAGACACTTTCTGTACTCAGAGACTCACTGAAGCCAAATGAGCCTCCGGCATCAGCACATCCAGAATGACGTGAACTCTGTGGATGTTCACAAAGTGCCTACAGCTCTTCACAGCACTTCATCAGGTAGTTGTAGAGGCCATCTGTCAGCTCCTCATCTTCAACTGTATAGAGGTCATTACCCGGTGACCTCTTCATCATTTTTAAACCATTTGGATGACACCTTTGAGATACAACAGCCTGTTGGACAAGAAAATACAAGAGTTTGGTGCTCTAAAGTCATCATAGCTCTCTGCTACTAGATAGATTATAATAGTAAAGTTTAACTTGTTATCTGAACTAAGGTACCAGCAGGTGATCATCTGCTCCATGGCCCTTTATGATAAACTACAACAGTTTTTCATGTTGAGTCCTCCTAGAGGCCCTGCTGATCTCTGCAGCCTCATAAACCTGAGCCCCTCGAATCTGCTGCCCTTCGGCAGTCACACAGCCATCCTGCTCTCCTACGTGGTGGACACACAAATAAACACATCAGACTGTCACATGAAGTGTTTGTCATATGCTGGCTATCTGGTTTTGGTCTGAACACTCCTGTTTTCTCATAAAAGTGGACACTTTGGAATGGAGTTCAAACTGTGAGGATTTCTCTGTGGTTCATTACAAAAACTCTCGTTCGTGGTTATCTCAATAGTTTTTTTTTTTTTTAAGAATACATCAATTATTTCAGAGTATTATGAATACACCAATCTGGACACTACCTAAAGTAATATGCAAGTCACAGACATGTCATCCTAAGATAAAAAGGATAAATAGAGTGCCCTCCACCATTATTGGCACCCCTTGTAAAAATTAGTAAGACGGGTTAGAAAAAAAAAATCCCAGTTTGCTGAAGAAATGTCATCTTGCACTGAAAAAAATCAGAAACATCTGACTTTTAATTGAAACAATTCCATTCAAAGAAAAACAAATCCCTCATCAAGAAATAAATAGATTTAAAATTAACATTTTTATAAGGGGTGTCATTAATAGTGGAGGGCGTGTTAAATGAATGCCACAATTAAAGGTATACCACACATGAAGAAATAATATATATATATATATATATATATATATATATATATATGAATTATCAGTATCTTTAAAAGACTGAGAGCAGTAAAATCAAAGGGTCCCTCCTGGTCAGATAAAGAGCAGACTGAGAGAGGAGAAGAGATAAAGTACTGAACTCCTACACAATCTGAACACAAATGTAAAGTCACATAAAGCCTACAGTTCATATTCAAACACCATCAACGTGTCTACTCCACAGTCTACTGAACCAGCAGGGATGTCCTAGGAAAAGAAGGAAAGAAAATAAAAAGACACGTGAAAGTCAAACACTGCGAGTGAATTACGAGTTTAACAGATGGGTGTTTGCAGTTTACCTGATTTTTCATTAACATCCAATTTCCAGAAGATATTCTTGTAGCAAGTTGGCTGAAAGGAAAAAAAAATCTAAATGTCACTTGTAATTAAATTGAGAGGCTCTGTGCACATCGCGACTGTCAGTCTGAGTCACATACAAGTTAGTGGCGCACTGACCATTACAGGAAAGTCTTTAACAGTTTAGAAATGGCAGACATCATCTGCACAAAACTACCATGGAATGTTATTAACATTGACGGTACAAAAATACGGCAGATTACTTGGGATTACAAATAAGACACATTACTCCAAGAACTCAAATATAAGTAACTAAACTGAAAAGAAAAGAAAGGTAACCTGGTACACCACTGTACAGTGTAAAAAAAAAATGTGTTAAAATTACTTAAAAAAATAAGGCAACAAATTACAAGCAATATTTCTGAGTATATTTAATATACTGCACTACTGAGTAAACTTAATTTATTAATTTACTCAAATTTACCTCAAATAAATTAGTTTGATTAAATATAAGTAGTGGCAAAAATGGTTTTTTTTACTCCGATTTTCATTTGAATTACAGTACTCAAAAAAATGTGTAATTATGCAACATTGGACAGTAATGACTGTATAACAAATACATGCTAAAAATCCACATATCTTTATTTATTTGAACATACACAGATAGTCACAACAACGAGAAGCATCCACTTGCAGAGCCACAGCACCATACGTCACCGCAGTTTCAGACCCGCAGTTTTAGACCCGGAAGTGACGTTACCAGTTCTAGGCAAGGCGAAAACAACGCCTCCTTTTATCGAACACAAGAAGTCTCAGTTTTTAGCACGAGCGCAGCATTTTCGAGCGCAAACAAAATATGACAGAAAACAGCATGGTATTGTTATTATTATTACTGTTATTCTTAACTATAATTATAATACTGTACATTTTGCAAAACGTTTTTCAAAACAGTTTGAAACATTAACGTTACGTTTACGTGTATGTAATCTTTGGCTGGCGAGCTAATTGTTAATGTTTGCAACACTGGTTACGGTGGTTTGCCTCGTAAAAACTGGGGAAATCGACACTTAATGTTGCATTGTCAGCAAAATACGATAAAAATACATTTTGCCCAAAGTTCAGTTTATGTTCTTGATGAACGGAAAATTCCCAGTACTTTAAGACGATATTTAACTTACATTAAGATCTTTTATGTTCCGTTTTATTGTTTGTTACATATTTTATAAATTGTATCCATCCAGCCATTCATCCATATTCCTGTTCGGTTAAGAAGTGAACATTAAGTCTTTAAATGAGAAAGTAATCTAGGGATAAGCTTCAAAATTCTACACCACTTTATAATAAATTGTGTTTTCTTATTTAGCCGGTGAAGTAGTGTCAAATGATGTTGCTTTTTAGAAAGCGGAGAAATTAAAATCCTTTGCCCAAATTGAATGTTCAGAATTTGGTGCATTAGTTAACAAGTCAAAATCTTCCTTCATTTTCTTACTACATTTCTGAAATATCTTTCACTTTCTCTTTAGTAAGCCACGTTTAAGTATTATAAATTAGTTTTTTAAATCTTGGATATGTACCTACATTATTTATACTGGCTAATAACCTCTTATGGTAAAAAAAAAATATCTGTGATCTATCAAATTATAGACCAATTTTCTAATCTTTCTTGTATTTCTAAAATTTAGAGGAAGGTGTAGGTAAGCGGTTCTTTATGTTTTTGCAAATAAAAGTAATCTCTTGTAACATTTTTACTCAGGTACTGCTTCAGTCAAAGTATTCAATGATTTGCACTCCACTGACTATGGTTACATTGTTAGGCCCATAGTATGGCATCTACAGTAAGTGCCACATTTGATACTATAGACCATGATATTCATCTGATCAACTACATGAACCATCTCAGTGTTCTAAAATAGAGGTTTGCCTGTTAGAAAGTAGATTCCTTGAAATTTTCATTTGTTGAATTCTAACAAAACAGAAGTGCTAGTCATTGTTTCGAAAGCTGCTAAAAATGTCAATCTGAATGTAACATGTCTGTAGATGGCACCCCTATCACTCACAATACAATAAATCTAAACTTGTGTATATCTACAGTGAATACACATACTCATTTGATACACATACTAAACATGTATCTAGAGTAGCCTTCATTTTACTTAAGAAAAATTGCAAAACTTAGATTATGTTAGCATTCCATGATGCTAAATAACTTATCTGTGCTTTTATTACTTCTACATGGATCACCGTAAGGCTTTGTGGCTGATAACAGACTTAATTTAATTCAAAATACAGCGGCTGAAGAGCTTACAAGAGCCAGGAAATATGAACAGTATATATCACCCCTGTTTTGCTTTCTTTACATTTTCTTTCTGCAAATTTTGTGTTATTTCGTATTGAATTATTAGGTACTGGTGATCACCTGCAGGCCTGGCCTTAGACATAGGCGAAGTAGGTGACCGCCTAGGGCCCCGCATCGACGGCGGCCAGGCCCCCGGCCCGCCCCTCCCCTCGCATGTTTAAATCACATGGGCCAGCAGGGGCGTGTCCACGTGGGCAGCTGTCTATAAAAGCGGAGTGGTTTGAGTCAAGATCTCTATGGGTCGAACGTTCACATCAGTGAATCAGCCCTCATCATCATTTGTCGAAGAAGAAAGAAGAAGTCAAGATCTCATAAATCCTTCCACCTCGTCAGTGGCACGGGAGCGGGAAGGCAGAACCGCAATCTGAGTTGCGATAAAGAACGAAACCCCTGTCTGTCAGTATGTCCTTGAAGCGTAACTACGAATCTGGAGCAGCTAAGCAAAAGAAAAAAGCCGATACTGATGCTTTCATTGTGTCTCAGAGAGGAGCTTTGCTCAATTTTGTGAGAGTTGGTGCTGGTAACAGCGGTAGTCACAGTATGGAGAGCAATGAAGGCTTAAATAGCTTAGCACTGATTTCTATAGAACAAAACATTGTTCAAACTTTGGATAACTCTGAGCTGCTTCATGACTTTGCCTCAAAGAAAGCGCGCAAAATCAATTTTTAATCGCATGTAGCTCAGAAGTAGCAGAGTAGTAATAACACTTTGTTTACAGTACATGGTTTTTCGATTTTTTTTCCAATCACTGCTGCTACGCCTGCTCACTAGTTGTAATCTTATTGTTGCTTCGTTCGTCATAAAGTGTTCCAGAAACAGGAAGTTTGAAATATATCCCGAGACTCATAATTACTTCAGTAAAATAAAATAAGAATTAAGTATTAACTCAGAAAATTATCATTTCTCAAATATTCCAAAAGTTTCAAATATTCCAAAAAATAAAAAAGGACAAAAAAACTAAAAAAATAAAAAATACAAAAAAACTAAGCTGGGCTTAGCTACATACTGCCACGTGGTGCCCAATGAAAACAGTTCAAACTGGCTAAATTGTAGCAGCTAACTACTCCGGGCGAAAAAGGGACGCAGGGTGATGACCTCGTAACGTTACAAGAAAACGTCTCCTTGGTCTAATTTTCACGCATTTCGCAAAGCTTCCGGGGGGCTCCTGGACCCCCCTTTCACCTACGTAAGACCGGGCCTGTCACCTGTATCACTTTGCATAGTTAAGGATCTCAATATTTGAGTTACCTTTTAATTCCTTACAATCACTCTTACAGGAAGTGGGATATATTGTTGTCTCTAGAATAAAAAAAAGCTGTAACTGGAAATAAAACAGTAGTTTGTAAAGCACACTATTACAGGAACAACCCTCCCATAGTGGTATGAGATTCCGACATTCTGTCAGCGTTCAAATCTAGGATAAAAATATATTTGTTTAGTCAGTCCAATAAGTAAAATTTACAAATCTACATTCCTATTTGTTATTTGTCTTTTCTTTTTAAACTTGCTATATTATTTTTAATTTGTGTAAAACAAAACAGACCATTTTTTATTTTGTTCAATAATAATCTGGTACTGACACCAAGATTTTTGTCTCCGGGTTTATGGCCTGGAAATATTTAAAGCTGCTTTGTGACAATACTAATTGTAAAATGCACAAAATAATTCAAATTTGATTGCTTGATTAAAATAGTTATTTAGTATTGTGAGTGATTACTGTAGATACAGAATTTAAACTTGCTAAAGCCATCCTGCTTTTTTGTCATTTTTATAGAAACACATAACTATTCAATTGGGAGAGTCCGTACCACTGCTGACTCAGTGCGACAGATGATGCACCTTGTTCTATTGTTCTTTTTGTAGTGGTAATGTTTTTAAGTCCTCCAAAATGGAAAATTAAAAAAAAAAAAACATTTGAAGAGTCATTTCAAGAAGGCAGTTCTCCATGAAGGTAAGTTCATTTGAGAGTTTATTTTTAATGTATGTGCAGTACTGGTTCATATACTTTTAACTCGGTATTCTACATTATAACAATTTATACTGTTACACATTTTCGGTTTCGCCATCCACAGATGTAGTTTAGACTGCAGGCCATCACAGCATTATCACTGACCTACTGCCAGACTACAATATTTAGGAGAAGTGACTTTGAAAATCACTTGCTTGTTTGTAAACGTAAACAGAATGCTTTTTCAACCACCATAGAACCACTAGAAATAAATTGCAATAAGTAGAGTGTGCACTGTACTGTATGCAAATAGATGAAATATTAATTTGAAATAATTATTTTGTGTGCTCCACAGTATGCTCTGCACCTTGTCTTGGATGCGCCATTTGACTTCACAGCTTTTAGCTTTCACTTACGTCTCTGATTATTTGTTAATATCTGTTACTGGTTTTAATGTTCTTTGTTTTTTCCTTCTGCATGGCAGTGTGATTTACCCCTGATCAGGAGGTGCTGGTGCTGCTTCATTCTATTGGAGAATTGTGCTGTTGGAAGGTCCCTCTCTCTCTCTCTCTCTGTGCGGCTAACGTGTGAATATTTCTTAAAGGACAAAGGCGTTCACTAAAGGGGCACTGGAGAGTGTGAATGAGACCCAGAGCAGTGAGGAGGTATATATGTCATATCTAATATTATTTAAATAGGCATATAGAAATACATGTTTTGTTTAATTCTCTTTGTGGTCTTTATCTAAAGGAATCACTAATAAAAAAGGATCTCCACACTGCAGTAAAATGGCTGCACCAACAACAGTTGTTCAGAGGTGCCATATCTGAGCCCCATTTTCTGGAGAAGGAGGAGGAGGACCAAAGCCGAGCTCTCCAGGACATCATTGATGAAGTCGAAACTGAAGATTTCATTTTGGCAAAAGAACCCTTTTTATTCATTTTTCAGTTTAGGGATGATATGGAACTTTTCACTCAGGAATGTCGGGATAAAATGAAACTTAAAGTAAACTGGATATTTAATGAATCAGTATAATTACTGTCTGTTGCTACATTGATTGTTATTTGTATTTTATTGTGCATTAATGCTCTGTTGATTTCAGTTTATAATACTTTGATTTTTCTGTTTTCCTTTGATGGTGGGTAGTTTTTGAAAATAAACAATTAAACTGCAAGTCTTTTTTTGGGTCTGCTGCTCATTTTGAAATATTGGTATTTGTTCTTTTTACTTATATTAATATTTTTAAAGCCCACTTAGTGCTATATAAAGGCGCTTTTAAAATAATTTTTAAAAATATTTCATCACAGAACAAACACAAAAATTTGTAAAAATGTCCCTTTTGGAAATAATGTAGTGTTTTTTTGAGGGTTTCCTTGGAGGGTAGAACATTATTTTGGTACAGCAGTGAAAGATTTGAGGTCTTGGACATTATGAAGATGCTGCTACGCAATAATGTAATATTGTGGTTTTCCAAGTCACTACACACATTACTGAAATACACTCAATGAGAGTTTTAGATAGCCACACACATCAGTCCTTCACAAATGCAGTAGTTTACAAACATATTTTAATTTCTCTTTGAGAAGCTTGAAAGATAATTGTGGTGAATCTCAACTTATGATTACATTTTTTTTACGTATGTACTATTGAGGGACTTTTTTTTTTTTAAATCAGATGGTCACTTTATTTTAACAAGCAATATAAATAACCTGTTTACTCTTCACCCTCAGATCACATTCTGTGTGTTTATCAAGCAGAACTGAATATTTTCATTTTCTACACAATACTGTAATAACTGTACAGTTCACACAGTGAGACACACAAACACACTCACTATGCATACACACTACAGGTGCCATCATTGGCTCCTCTGTGGATTGGACTGTTGAATCAACACAATGGCTGTATATGCTGGGATCTTTGGCGCATGTGAGGAGTCACCAATGGTTTACCCTGCTCCTCAAGATGGCTCTGTCTCCTTCTCCCTGTTCCAGCCTCGGTTCAAGGTTGTTGAGATGACAGAAGTATTTTTTATGAGATGTTCAATATGTTGAAAAAAATGCCTGTGGCCAGCATCCAGTGTAATGTTTTGTCTAAATTCTTCATTCCTCTTTTTGTAGAATTATAGTCCATTATCATTTCTAGCCATGGAATCTCCTATCCCTGTGCAGATCACATTGTGCACCAAGGATGTGTCATTTGTTTAAGACAAACGTGAAGGTCTTCACTGGCATCTTCTGTGTGGCCAGCAGTTGAGATGGGAGCTCTGGCTTATTTTTCCTTATTGTGCTAAGCATTGTTACCTTCATCTTGAGGAGCTGCTGTCCCAGTTTGTGTAAAAGTAAGTTATTGCATATGGCGTTGTGGCCATGCAGCTTATGTCATGTGCAGGGTAAGCCTCACGCCTTAATTTCTCACAGGATTTCCTTCATCTGACTTCCCCTTGTTAATGAAATGACGTTCTCTGCTCTTCTGCATCTCTGTGCTTCCCCTTGAGCAAGTTATTCATAGCTTTGGACTGG
>JANRMT010062791.1:193464930-193486763 GCA_026402145.1 Polypterus bichir lapradei
GGTGTACCTTGTCGGTATTCTCCATTGCATTTGCCCCCGAGTGTAACATGTGCCAGTGTAACCGAGGGATGGCAGACGAGCTCACGTAATGGGTGACAAGGAACATTCTCATCCTGATGCCCAGGCTCTTGTCATAAATATTCCCATCTTGTGCTTTTTCTCGTTCCTGCAAGTTTACTATTATTATTGGACATGTAGAGGAAATGTGTTTTATTTTATGTCTATGAAAGGAAGGACGGTAAAGCCTTGAATGAAACTGAGTGTTGATGCTTTGGGTAACAAGACAGGTTAAGGAGCAGGGAACATTGAATGTGACAGTTACTGCGGGGGATTGTGTAACTGGAAGATGGTTTAAGAATACAGAAACGACAAAAGCTTAGTGTTTGAGTAATTCTATTTACGTCAATTATTTACTCTGTTGTGCTGCACTTCGGAAGATTACTTATTTAACCCCAGCGCAGACTATGATAAGATGCATTCACAAGGAAAGGATGTTGCTGACAAAGTCAGATGCTTTTTTGAAAGTTTGGCTCCAGATGTGCTTATCCAGCTGCTCCTTCTTCTCAGTACTTGAGTGATCTTTATGTTCACCTCTGGATGAATTCGCAAAGTTTTTTTACAACTTTTTGTCTCATTAACGCAGAAATCCCGAGGCTTTCCTAAAATTGCAGAAGACACTGTTGATGGCGCTGATTCTGTTTTAAAGACAGTTGTGATTAGTTATGCAGAACACGCTTTTACTCACATTGCCTTTTGGAAATCAATAATACAAATCAGCAACAGATCTGGGAATCACTGAATAGTAAAAACGTTTAATGAGGAATGTCTTGCGCACATACTGGTGTAATGACCACGTCGGCTTTAATGAAGTGTTTCTTAGCCTCTCTGATATGATCGACATGGGGTAGAATAGATTCTGGATTGTTATGATACGTGCTACCTTACGCAAAATATGCTCATCGATTTGTTACAGATTCTTGGTGGAACACGATTCCACACCAAGGAAAAAGGTGCCCCATGTAAATCGTTCATAATGTCTCCAAAATATATTTGTTAACTTTCAGACAAGTACTACTTAACTGTTTTATACAAAATCCTTATTTCAACATATGCGAGCCCCAACTAGGATTTGAACTTGGGTTAGCGTATTTTATCAATATAGCAGTCACAGACAATCGCTTTTACGCTTTGATTCAAAGCACTTCAGCGCACTAGATACTGACAAAATCGACTGCTGACTGCGCATATATCAATGACGTCATTACGCTAGCGTGCTCAAAATCACGTGACGGGCGCATTTGAAGCAAGCCTCGAAGCGGTGCTTCGATCTCCAGTGCTTCGATAGCTCGACACAGTGTCGAAACCTGAGTATCGAGCGGCTCATCACTAGTCCTTTGTATTGTGAGAGAGAAGCACTTCGATCAGACAGCAGTGTTGCACACGGGATAAAAATATTATTGACATATTCATTTAAGGCTCGCTGATATTTTGGTCAGTCCTTCATAAACTTACAGTATTTGAATGCCTCCTAAGCGTTCTTAGTTTTCAAACTAAACTATTAAGAGAGTGAGAGGTTGGAAGCACCACACAACGAACCGCCTGGATTGGGACTCGAGTGTAGCGGGTGACACCTCTGCACCACACTGAACACTGTGTGAGGTTTTTTATGGTGGCTGGAGAGCCAATCCTGCCACCAACCCCCAAGTTTTCTCTGTAAATTGGAGGGCCTGCTTGCAGTGCTGGATGCAGATTAACGTCATACCCAAGATGAAGCAATTGTAGGTTAAGGGCTCTGCTCAAGGGTCCAGCAGAGTAGAGTCACTACTGGCATTTAAGAGATTCAAAGGGTTTATTAAAAAATGTTTATCCCATTGTAGGATGAACCATCATGTAATGTCATGAAACAAATATATTGCGTATTATGAAATGGGTAAGTTTTGAACATTAAAACATTTTAAAGAGAACAGGCCATTCCTACTAACAAAGCTCGCCAATCTTATCCACTTAATTCCTCCAAGATAACATCAAATCAAGTTCTGATGTTCCATAAAGTCCTACTCTCCATCACACTATTGGTCACCCATTCCAGGTGTTTGCGGTTCAATGTGTGAAGAAAGACTGCTGAATTTACCCATAGCAAGTTTACAAGTGTGTCCCTGTGATCTTGATTAACATTTTAAAGTCACAGTCCTGATCCACTGGACTAATTCCCTTCATAATTTTAAAAATTTCAGCCATGTCTCCCCTTTATCTCCATTTGCTTAAACTGAAAAGGCTCAGCTCTTTTAATCTTTTCCATAACTCAACCCCTGGAATGAGCCTAGTCTCTCTTCTCTGGACCTTTTCTAGTGCTACTATGTCTTTATTGTAGATCAGAGACCACAACTGCACACAGGACTCCAGATGAGGCCTCACCAGTGTGTTATAAAGCCTGAGCAGATCCTCCTTGGACTTGTACTCCACACATGAAGGCGCTATATAACCTGACATCCTGTTAGCCTTCTTAATGGCTTCTCAACACTGTCACTTCAATTTTCAAATCTTCCATTGTGTATTAAACTCTCACATTTTTACTCCCTACATGTAATTATTTACATTTACTTACATTTAGTTTCATCTGAAACAAATCTGCCCAAGCCTGTGTGCTGTCCAAGTTTCTTTGTGATGATTCCACAAATTCGAGATTATCTGTCAATTCACCCAGAATGGTATCATCTGCATCAGCAGCTTGTTACTGTCAAAGCAAACCTCTTGTTGGCCGAGTCAAAGGAGGCACAAGATGTATCAGTTGTTCAAGTGTACAGTAGGACAAATATAAGTAGAAGTCACACAATGTAACAATAACACAATGGATTACAGGTAATCTATAAATCAATATAAGACAGTTTAGAGCAGCAGCTGATTACAGAATCCAGTGTTCTTCCCAGTCTTGTGCAGATGTCTTCCAGTGTGTAATTGTGTGAAATATTGCTATGACCCAGGAACTTTGTGCACCTTAGAGGGTCCTCTTCCTAGGGAGCGGTTACCAGCACTTTACCCAGGAAGCCTTTAGTTTGCCATCTCTTTTCCCAAAATGTCATCGAGGAGAAAATCAACATTTGAAGCTACAGATGCTTGTGGTTCAATAACTTGGATATTCATCTGTTTGACAGCAGATCTGGCAACATGTGATCTGAAAACTGGCAACAGGCAGCAAAACACAAATACAAGCCATCCAAGTATAATACGAGATAACCAAGTATAATTCTCGTAATAAGAGAATAGTGCCTGCTTTTGTTAATAATGCTTTCATGTGCCCAGGTTGAAATGGAATTAATACCAAAATTTGAAATCCCAACCTGCATTTTCTTTAACTTCTTTCCTAAGAGCTTTACGCTTGGCCATAACTTGTGTAAAAGATCTATCAGGTGCTGTGTTATTAGTTATAAAAGTGCAACACTCCTCTCCTAACATATGGCGCACTCCTCCTTCTTCTGCCAACAGCCAGTCTAACACCTGCCTATGCTGCCACGTCATGTGACTGGTACCATCCAATTGCTCTCCTAATGCTGATAAGGCGGAGTCAGTACAATTGATAAATCTCTGTTGATTATAATACTGATAATTAATCCACTCTGTGTTTCTATTAGGCGTAATCCACCCAAATACAGACTCAAGTCCTGATTGAATTTCATTCCTTGCTTTAAACTCATTTAGAACGACTCTAGGCTGCCTTATTGCATCTAAGTAAACATTCGGCTCAGGCTCTCGTAACTCGCCTGTCTTGGGGATACCCAACTGTAACCTCCTGGATGGCCATCATCATTGTGTACCTCCCTGGCCAGTCATGTGGGAGAACATCTGGTAATCCATATTATGAACCACATAACCACCATCTGTCTGCCTGTCTGTCCTGCACATTTACTGCTCTCATGACTAAGAAGGCACACGTCAAGTTCCAAGTTTTGGTGCAGTTTCCTCCAAATCTCCCCACCGGTACCAGACCCTTCCTAGTATAGCACTTGAACTCCGAATGAGATATCTTGGTGTGAGAGGGTGGTCTTTGCTTTGTGGTTTGCCAAATACCAGAATGTTTACAATCTAGACACGTTAATCCTTCCCTAGAGAAGTTTGACCACCAATGCAGTAGGACACACCAATAAGGACAATAGGTCTCTTTTTCCCTTTTTTATCCTCAGATCGATTGATCACTATGTTATCTGTCAGGCTCCATCATGCTCGCTCTGCGCTTTTCATCACAGACCCTAAGTCTTTGTTCTCAAATCCCTCAGCTATTAGCAAAGTCACGTTTGGCACAGCAGAAGGGTTTCTGAACTATTTCTTAGTGAATTTGTTTTGATCTGTCTGCTTAGCAGCTCCCTGTTTCCCAATTATCACGTAGCATGTGACAAGAAGGACATGCTGAGGAGCAGTTTCAGAGAGCCATCTCTGCTCCAACTGGCCATTGCCTCCATTATCATAAATCATCGTGCAGCGAGGCTCCAATTTAGGTTTCCTGGCCCTGGTAATTTCATTTAAATAAATGCCCCCCATTCTTTCCAGAGATCAGCTCCAGCCTGGCTAATGGAGTAAGGTGGCTTGTCCTGTGCCAAGTAAACTGTAGGCACAATGGTTTGCAATGTCATTTGTGTCTGACCACCATTTGGAACAATGCATACTCGTCCGGGGTACACCAGAGAGTCAAATTTAAGTTGCACAGCGCGTCTCTTCCCAATACATTTGTAGCGGTCAGAAGCCGCTAAGATTCACACCGTCGAGAGTGACGGTGATTTATTTATTTTATACGAGGATTACCAGGGACAACCCCAGCCTTGGCACGACACACACACACACTACAGAGACAAAGAAGAAAACACGCTGGGAACTTAAACGATAAAAAAGTATAATGAAAATTAAATTAACTAATTGAAACAACAATACCACCCCTGATCCCTTCGGCGATATTACACTTAACAAGTAAACACGACAGACACGCAGTAAAGTCCATGTATGAAATAATCAGCGGTGAAGTTATGTCCAGTGATTTGAATGATGCGAGGGAAATGGAAAAACACAGTCCTACCGGTAGTTGCTGAAGTAGGTTGACAGATGAATGGTTCAGGAGCGCTCCTTCTTCCGTGAAAGGCAATGAATCCAGACAACGTCCTCAGTAACAGTACACAGGTAGACAAATGATATCCAGACCCCAACAAACAATACAGTCCAGGACACGATGATATATGGCAGACCACGACAGGCAGTTCAACGGTTAAATACCAGCACAAAACGACCAAAACAAACTTTTTTTACTCTTCGACACCTGCCCTCCTTTTAAACCCCTCTGGCCACCTTTGACCCCAACAGCCCCTGCAGGGACTGCTGGGAGATGCAGTTCTAACTTAATGGTAGCACCGCTACACATTTACAGGTGAACAGTCAGAAACCAGTATGGCAATTAGAATTATTTTGTCTTTAATGCACAGATGCACTGGAACCATCAGGGGAATTAATTGTGTTTGTCCTGAGAATCCTACCATCTTAACATGTTGACCAGACGTTAGAAGGTGCATTGCATCTCTCTTGTTGACACATGTAGAAGTGCCTCCAGTATCTACCATTACAGGAATGCCTTTTCTTTTAACTTCAATAGTTGTTACCGGCTCTGTGTCTGCACCCCCCGTTAACATCGGATATTGACCTTCCCAAGTAGGATTCTATGGCCCCCCTAAAAGTCCTGATTAAATTCCAGCAAAGCATTGGTGGGCCCTAAAGAAGCCTGCTGCTGACTCCAGTTTGGCTGACTGGAATTCTGCTGGGAATTAGACTAGCGATTTGGATTATTCTGGGCTGACTGATTACCCTGTGCCCATGGGTTTACCTGCAGTTTCTCCTGTTATGTCCCGGAAGGCTACATCACCTACAGACACCAGGTGGTCCTTGTAGTGGCTTAGAATTTCCACCCTCTTTGTTCTTTTGCTGTCCCTTTCCCCAACCAGGTTGCTGGACATGTATATTAACTGGGGTCAGAGCAGGTGCTGCTGGGGGTGTTAGGCAGATACCACGGGCGCCATTACTGAGTGTACCTCCGCAGCATTCATTTCTGGGGCACAGACCACCATAGCCTGTGTTTTCCTTTTATGTTTCTGCGTCAGCTCCCCCTCTGGAGGTGAGTCACCTTTCTTTGGACTTCTATTTCCTGGTGACTTGACTTTTTCTCATCTCTGTGATTTTGTCCACAGGATTAGCCACGTAATCACAGAACTGCCTGCATGACTTGGTCTCTCGGCCCACAGTGTCCTCCAGCCTGCGTCTGATCAGCTCAGGTAATGCAGTTCTCACTGTCCTTCTGAGCAGAGCAGTCATCATTGGGTGCCCCTCTGGATATTTTTCCATTTCTGTTTTGCACCTTCTGTCCACAAACACAATAGGCTCCCCTGTTAGCATTTTTGAGTCAAATTTCAGTGGATATTCCTCTCTATGGACCCTCCATGTTTTGGAATGATAAGTATCAAAAGAGTCTGCATCATACATAGTGGGGCCTGTAACTGTAGCCAGAGTTGATATACCCAGTAGGTGCTCCATTTGGCTGGTGCCCCCTATCCTCGACAACGGTGCTTTCATATTCTCTACAGCCAGCAGCTTCCCCATCATCCACCATTAATGCCAAACAGGCCCTCCAGGCCCTCGAGGTTCTGCATTCCTCATGGCATGTACTGAGCTCTATCTCCTTTTATTAATATTGGTAATTGAAATTTACTGACTCCCGAGATTTCTACACCATTTTGGTTAAAATCACCTGCACTCAAATTCCCAGCACTCCCCTCTGCGCTCTGCAGTTCACCTGTGTGAAGGTCCATGCCAAGTAACCCTCTCCATTCTGCAATTCTCTTTATTTCTTTCCCTAATTCCACAGCAAAAGTCACTCCTTCTAGGGACCCCCGGTGTGGCGGCTGTTTATTTCTTATTTCCCATTTTAACTCCTCTACAAATGGATGTGTTAGCTGAGGCCTTTTGACATTGTGGTCCTCTTTCTATATCCTTCCATCTTATCATATCTCTTATCAGACTGTCCTGCTGCTCACTGTTTTCATTCTCTCTTATTTCATCTCTTACTATTTACTCATCTTCTTTATCCCAATCGTCTGAGTCTTCTGCTACTAACCCTTCCCCCTCATCACTTATTTCAAATTCACTCCATCTTTAGGTCTTTCTCCTCCTTATCGATTTACTTCTTTGTATTCTCCTTATCGTGACGGGTGAGCAGGGCCTCAGTCTCCTTCCACTTGTTGATGCACGCCCTTCTCTTTGCTCACCTCCTTCCAATCTCATTGCTCTATCTAGTTTCCTCATCTGGAAATTCACAGGGAATTCCTATAATCTTCCATCTTTCCTCCAATTTGACCCTACGTTAGCCCTCCTCACATTCTCTTAGTATCCCTCCAGTTTTCTGATAGCGGCCCAACATATCACTCATGTCTTTTTAATCTGCCGCCCTCTGTGGTCTTCCCCCTATCATCTTCTCATAATCTGAATCCTCCTCTGTCTCTTTGTCTACCTCTGCTTTTTGACAATCGCCGTTCCCTTCTCAGCATCTGTCCTTTTTAAACTCTGCCTTTCTCCTCCGTTCAGGGGTCCTTTTCTGTTTTTCTCCCCATATTGCAGTGTTTCTCAACCTGTAGGTATTTGCGACCCAAATTTTCATAACAGTTTTAATTGCGCCCCCTAACGTTTTTTTGAAACATTGATAAAATGTATTCCTAAATTTTTTGCTGCTGATACACTGCTACAAGTTTAAAATTTCCTTACAAATAGCGAAATTACGCCACATATAGCAACATTCATGCCCTTTTTTTGTTCTGATGACCACTGCCATATTGTTTCCTCACTGCTAGTCTTTATCAGCAGTTCTGTGTCTGCTCTCTGCCATCCCTGTCTGTGTTTCCTGCTCCTCCTCTCACTCGCCAGCTTCACTCGTCCTGTGATGTTCACTTTCGTTGTGATTAATGGACATTCTAATGCAGCATCTGCTGGCGGGTAAAGGGAATCTGCCGTCCCCCCGCCTCCTCCCTGTCCTCCTCTAGCAGCTCTCTGATTTTATCAGCTCTGCTTCTCTCTTTGATGCTTCACCCAACTACATTTACATCATCTCCAATTCTGCCTTTCTCTTTTTCTGCTTGTATCTTCCATCCATTATCCAACCCGTTATATCCTAACTACAGGTTCACAGGGTGCAAGGCCGGAAGCGAACCCAGGTCTCCTTACTGTGAGGTAGCAGTGCCACCGTGCTGCCCGTCTCTATAACATAGAAATCCAAAACCATGCTGCGCTCCTTGTATTTACAATGCAGCGTACATGTACCTCTTACTATAAGCAGCTCACAGTTTGCATTGCATTCACTCAGTAGACTATTGTACTCACTCACAGGAATTACATTATCTTATGCACCGGTGTCTAATCTAAATTGAAGTTTTTCACCTTGCTTTCCTATTGCCATGTCTGCAAAGGCTTGTTCAGCTTCAGATGGTTGTTCTTTTCTTACTGCATCAATAAACAGCTCGTCTTCCTCTTTATCAGAGACATCACACACTGCATGCACGGATTTACCTTTCCCAGTCCTGCAAACTTTAGCGAAGTGGTTCAACTTACCACATTTTCTACACTGTCTTCCTTTAGCTGGACATTGACTTTTTCCACCGTGTGCTTTGTTTCCGCAGTACCTGCACTTTTGAATATGCTTGTATGCGTCATTCTCTTCATATTCTTTTGCTGCCTTCTCAATTGTGTAATGTGTTTTTTGTTCAGCACTCTTTGGAGTCCTTGCTTGTTGTCCACGTACTGCGTTCTCTTGCACTTTCGTTGAATTTACACCAAACACTATTCTATCTCTGACCATCTCATCTTCGTTTGCATAAGCACAGTCCTTCAACAGCAATTTTAACTCCGTTACAAAGTGATCAAAAGTCTCATTAATACCTTGTGTCTTCTCATTAAACTTGTAATTCGCGAGTATTGTATTCATCTTAGGCATGACATACCCCTCAAAGCGGTCCAAACAAGTTTTCAGTACCTTGGCTCCCTCCTGGGTGTCAGTCCATGTGTTGAAAATGACTCTTCCTTTTTCCCCAGTCCACAGGAGCAGGTAGTTGCATTTCTCACTCTTGTCTTTGCCTTTTAGCGGGCCAGAAACATCAGCTTCACGTGCTGTAGGAACATTTTCCATTCTCCTGGCAGGTTAAGAGAATCCCAGTCAATTCGTGGTGAGGGAACTGCAGCAAAATCCATGACTTTCCTCTATTGTGACACCATGTCTTGTTTTCACAAATTGTGCAAAATTAAATGATGGCAATCGAGGTCCTTTTTTCTGGCGCCTTCCTTATGACATAGGTGCCTAAACAATGCCTGATAATAATACATTTCAATGACATATCTTAAAACAAAACTGCACATATATGTATTAATATTTTGTTGACAAATAAATATTACAGCAGAGGTGGAACAAGGACAAAGTGCAGGTCTCTTATGAAATTCTTAGAACTCGCTGGAAGTCCTATCAAGAGGCTGTGAGATCAGCAAAATCACATTTTTTATCGTGTTTAATTACGAATGCTGCCTCGAGACTTAGGGTGCTGTTTAGCACCATAAACACTCTTTTAAACCCACCTATCAGCGGCTTCCCTGAGAGTACGCCTGAGATCTGTGAGCTTTTTCTTAATTATTTTATAAGTTAAATTCAAACCATTCATTCCAGCATTACTCTTCCAAGTGTTGATTACTGTGGGAAGACACCAATCACTTTAAGGCCGGTGCACAGCCAGTTTACTTCCTTTCAACCTACTGAGTCTTCTTAGCTAGCTGATATAATCCTGCATATGAAACCTTCCAATTATCCACGTGCAGATTGTTTAAAGCACATGGGCCTACGAGCTTGGGGGGCCCACTCGGAGCCGTACAGATTTAAAACACAATTCAATAACTTCAATCACTTGCACAGTTCATTGAGTTAATAATTCACAGTTTTATTTGCATGTTTGCACCATCACCAGGCAAGTCCGTGATGATATTACATATTCGGCAGGCCTACAGTTTACACAAATTTAGAGTTTGGAGACTCAGAGCCTAATCAGCGAGACAACATGTCCTAGTCTGCCTTACAGAGGAGTGCACATTCCCAAATTTAACGACCTTTGGCATACCACAGCAGACATGAACGGAAGAAGTTTTGAAGGGCGTCTCATGAATGGTGTAGAAATACATTATTATCGCAAATAATTGTTACTTTTGTATTTTGATTTGATGTCAACAATTTTTGAAATTCAAACTCGTAAACAGTAAATCATAGCAATTCTGTTGTTAAGTTATGGTCCACCTTAGTCGAATATTTGAACAATTTGCTGCTTTTTATACTCTCGCCAGACAACACCATGTCAGCCAATAGCAGCGGATCCGGCAAACATTATAAGAGTGATGCTGCTAAAAGTAAGGCACGCCTGTAACAAGAATTGAAACACGCCAAGCTTACCAAGATTTCTACTTTTATCAAAACTGAGCAAGCGCCAGCGGTGGGAACAGAGAATGCTGATTCTGGTGAATTGTCACAAAAGGCACAAGCAGGTTATGCAGACAGTGCAGGGAGTGAAATTGTTGAAACTACCAAGTCTGTAAGTATAGCGATACAATGGCTTCAGGTCAGGTGCTGTCTGCTAAAACCATTAAAAATGGAGAAACTACTAAAGACAAACTAGCAACATATATGACCAAGCAATTTCCTATCGACACGGCAAATGTCTTGGAACCACTGACACCTTACTTTATGAACTTATGTAAAATGGGTCGATTGTGTAGTCCTATCCTGTCAGCCAGTGCTGTTGTTTTAATTTGTTACAATAGAAATGGCTCCATTTTATAGCACAGAACAGTTTCTGCTTTCTAGCTTAAGTTACATCTTCCTTCACAAAGTTGTTTTGGAATAGCAAGCAAGTCCACATCTTAAATATATTTATGTACGACTACTGCTACCCACACCTCCCACATTCCATTCCCAAAATTGAATTTATTTTTACTAACTTACAGCAGCTGTAATAAAGTGATTTTAAAAAGTTAGCACGAATTCCATGTAGAGAGCTGGTTTATTTGTTACCAGCGTATGATTATGATAGTGATGCGGTCAAGGACACCACTGCCCAGCCGGCCCCTAGGATCATGTTGAGAATAAATTACTAACAGTTATGCCAGACAGGAGGGGCTCACCTTAGGGCGCTGCACGGGGGCCTTCAGCAAGAGAGCAACACCACTGACTACAGTGAGGGACGAAATCTGAATTACGATGATCTGCAGATGTGGACTGAAATACCACAAACTACAAATGTGCAGCTTACGGATTTGATCAACACTGATGCTAATCTGTTTCAGCTGTTTGAGCTTCACTGTACTCTGAACATGAGACAGTAATGACCCCCTAAACCACAGAGTGGCTGTCACACAGTTTTGAAAGGATCTGATAAGAGAATGAAGGGACCGCAGAATAAAACTGCCAAGAATTGTTAACAGGATCATCTCCAGACAGAGGAGCAGCTTCAGCGACAGACTGCTGTCACCATCCTGCTCCAGTGACAAACTGACAGACACTATGCGACTCTTCATTTCCAACCGGGGGTAAATGTTAACATTATATAAAGTTATTGTCTGTTATACTTGCATTGTTATTACTCATTAATTTATTTATTTAGTTTTTTATTAGTATGCTGCAGCTGAAATATGTGAATTTCCCCTTGGGATTAATAAAGTATCTATCTATCTATTATATAGTGCTTTATCTATCTATCTAAGAAAAGAAACCACCCTGGCCCACCAGCAGAAGCTTAGGGTGCAAACCAATTCAGATCAGACATGGCTTAGTGTGCTCAAAATCTACAAAAAGAAGACAAAGTTAACATACAAGCTACTGAGTGTTCAGTTAGTTAACTTGGATGTAAAGAAAGTTAATAACTATTAGTTAGCGGTTTACTAGATAACGTTTTTAAATAATCTGTCATGGATTCTTGCATTTTATTGCTCTAACAGATTCAGGTGGTGGGCATCAAGCTAGGGGTTTTATTAAAAAGTTAAGCACAATTAAGAATAAGAACAACAGGATGGGATGAGACACACAAGTGACCGAGGATTACTGTTACAAACAGGAAAAGGACCATGAACGACACGCAGGCATAACAACACCATACCATGTCCGAAAAAATGACAGATAGATAGACAAAGCCAAGGAAGGCACAGTGGATTAAAGAAACCCCAAGCTGCATCCACAAGAAAGCCGGTAGCACACTGAGCCGTAGATGTGCAGCCATCACACGGACAGTCACGAGGTAGAAATGACATTAAAAAAAATTAAATATGGGGATATGTAGAGCGGAGCGGGCACTCTGATGAGGGTTTCTGACGACTGGCTACCCAGCCCTCCTTTCTTATTCTCCTATATGGCACAAGTGTGTACCTGTGCCATGTGGCTCAATCCACGTCTTCCACTCCATTGACCAGCATGTCTGTGTGGTCTTGTTGATGGTCAAATACTGGATGACAAAATGAAACTGGCCATGCTGGTGAGAAAGGAAGACCAGATGGCAGAGAGATCAGTTGATGCAGAAAGTGAGAGAAGGAAACAAAATGGTTGTAAAATGACATGGATTGCTCATGTGTGCTATTTATACTTACCTATAGTTAATTGTACAGTTATGCGAATGTATATGTGAATATTTATATATCTGTATAAGGGCAGCTCCCAACATGAGACTGGGATTGGATCTCTAACTTCTCTCTTACATGGAGTTTGCATGTTCTGCCCGTGTAACTGTGGGTTTCTTCCAGATGGGTCCGTTTTCTCTCACAGTCTAAAGATATGCAGGAGAGGTGAATTGGTGTGTTAATGTGGCTTGTGTGTGTGTGTGTGTGTTTGTGACACCAGGTGTTCTTCCTGCCCTGTGCTCAATGTCTGCTGAAATTGGCTCCAGCGGCTCAACAAACCTGCCTTGATTTAGTAAATGGATGGATAGTTATGTATTTTATTATTGTTCCCTTCTGCACATCTGTTTATCTTTTTATTTCTTTATTTTTATATTATTATGTTTTGTTAGTTTTATGACTATTTCTGCTTTGGTAAGACGTGTGGATATCTGACACTGCGACAGACAGAGACAGGTGGGGGTGAAAATGAAGCCCCCTGGAGAGCACAGCTGCCGTCAGGCTGATGTGTGACCCCCTGTGATCAGAGGCAGAGACCAACAAAGGAGCCACACAGGTATGCTGGTCAGTCGAGTGGAAGACGCGGGTTGAGCCACACGGGACAGGTACGTACTTGCGGCATATACGAGAAGAAGAAGAGAGCATTGGGTAGCCAGTCGTCAGAGACCCTCATCGGAGTGCCCGCTCTGCTCTTCACGTGTTTAACTTTTTTAATGTCCGCACACTCCGCGCTGCTGCTGCTCATTTCTACTCCGTGATTGTCCGCCTGATGGCTGCACATCTGCGGCTCGGTGCGCTGCCGGCTTTTTTTTTTTTTTAAATGGAAGCTCGCTGCTGATCGGGGTTTCTTTAATCCGCGGTGCCTTCTTTGGCCTGTCGTTAGTGAAAGAATGTAAAATACCCCACCCAGCGGCCCCGTGCACGTGCCCCGGACTGACCACCCGTGTCTCTCTGTTTTGCCAGCCGGTCGGTGGTGTCTGCACGCGCCTGCGGACCCTGTTATGATTTGGAGAGAAGCACGAGGCAACAGTTGATTTGTTACACACGTGAAATGAACTCAATGATGTGATGTAACGTTCATTAAAGTACTGCGCAACTTAAAAACATTAAATGCATTTGCATCGTCGAGAGCCACGTCATTTCTGGTTAAAGTCAGCGTTACTTCTCAATTGTATCCGGCTGCAGGTCAAAGACTCAGCCTTCCACCCCGCCGCTACCCGATCCACGTGCTTACTGGATTCGTGCGCGCAGACATATTGCAGGGCCTAACATGCCGTAAAGTGTTCACGCATGCGTTAAACAGATTGGGCAGCACCGTAAAGTGTGCGAGGACGTAGCCTATCAATACGCACGCGCGCGCGAATCGGGCCGGCAACGGGCGTAGAGATAGAATTACTAGACGCCGCATAACCAGCAGCATCGTACGTCAACGTCGCCGCCATATTACGAGTGGCACTGCTGTGGATTGAAGTAGTGGATAAAGATGCCTCACGCATGTGCTGCTTGGGATTGTACAAACCGCTGTATGCTCCAAACCAGATCGCGGGGGATTATATTTCATAGGTAAGGCTGAACAATTGTTTTGGTTATATTTGGCCATTAGAAAATTCCGTTTTATAATCTTTTCTTTAGCTACGCCAGTCTAAGCTAGCAAAGCTATGCATTTATGTGCTCAAGTGAGCCTCCAAACAACGTTTTGGCTAAACGTATTTAGTCAGTAACTAGCTGTTAACATTATTCAAACTTTGAAGGTTTCCTAAAGAAATCTACCTTGGGAAGCAGTGGGAGGTAGCTCTTGGACAGAATTTTAAAAAAGCCGTCCTGTGATGTGTGCCATACTAGTTTGGTAACAGATGCTGTACCGGCATCATATGATCAAAGCTACCACTTGCTCACATTAAAAAACAAAGGAGGTTTGATGATTCCTTCTGAGGGTACAATCAAGGTGGTCAAAGTAGCTGAGCGTGTTACCCGACAGTCGACATTAGGGAAGGTGTCAGTGTATCTTTGACCAATCGGTTTGTTCGGGCTGAGATTGCTTCAGATGATGTGTTTTTTCTCAAGGAGCACATTAAGGAAACAAAGTTTGAATTTGACAACCATCATTTTATGCTCATGTCTTTAGTTGTGTCTGTCTTCCACAAACTAAGGCTGCACCATATTGCCAGACTGAATACTCTCAAATTACAGAGCGGCAGCATACAGAAAAAGCTATCTAAGACAGTTCTTTTTCAAGGATTTTAGATCCTATTCTGTATACAGTATATTTAAGTAACCACATTGTGTGTGTGTGTGAGAGAGAGAGAGATTGAGAGAGGAATAAGTGAAATGTTTTCAGAAATTATTAAGCCAATTTGTATACAATACAAAAAAGTTGTTTATTTTTATCATTGAGGGTATCATTTCACTGTTAAAAGAAAGACAGACAAAGATAACTGGCAGTTACAAAATTCACAATTGGTATGCCAGTTTGAAAAGATAAGTTTTGAGGGCAGTTTGAAAATGTGTTATTGAATCGAGCTGACGAATATGAGATGGAAGAGAATTCCCGAGTTGAGGAGCACCAGGCGAGACGCTCGAGCTCCCATAGAACAACAACAACATTTATTTCTATAGCACATTTTCATACAAATGTAGCTGAAAGTGCTTTACATGATGAAGAAAAAGGAAAAAAAATATAAGACAAAGTATGAATTAAAATAAGACAACACTAATTAACATAGAATAAGAGTAAGGTCCAATGGCCAGGGAGGACAGAAAAAACAAAAAAAAAAAACTCCAGATGGCTGGAGAGAAAAAGTAAAATCTGCAGGGATTCCAGACCACGAGACCGCCCAGTCCCCTCTGTGCATTCTACCTCACATAAATGAAACAGTCCTCTTTGTATTTAGGGTTCTCTTGGAAAGACTTGATGATGACGGTCACATGGACTTCTGGCTTTTAATCCATCAATGTAGGCCATCATGGTGCTTTGATTAGGTGGTGCTGGTGCAGGTCGCCACCACAGAAAACCGGGAAAAGAAACAGAAGAGAGAGTAGGGGTCAGTACGGATTTTAGAGCCACCATGAATAGTTATGATAATAAATGGAATATACAGAGTATCAGGATTAAATTAAAATGAAGTTATGAGAAGGCCATGTTAAAGTAATGTGTTTTCAGCAGTTTTTTAAAGTGCTCCACTGTATCAGCCTGGCGAATTCCTACTGTATTGACAGGCTATTCCAGATTTTAGGTGCATAACAGCAGAAGGCCGCCTCACCACTTCTTTAAGTTTAGCTCTTGTAATTCTAATCAAACACTCATTTGAGGATCTAAGGTTATGATTTGGTATATATGGTGTCAGACACTCTGATATATAAGATGGATCGAGATTATTTAAGGCTTTGTAAACCATAAGCAGTATTTTAAAGTCAATTCTGAATGACACAGGCAACCAGTGTAGTGACATCAAAACTGGAGAAATGTGCTCGGATTTTCTTTTCCTAGTTAGGATTCTAGCAGCTGCATTCTGCACTCGTTGCAAATGATTTATGTCTTTTTTGGGTAGTCCTGAGAGGAGTGCGTTACGGTAATCTAGTCAACTTAAAACAAAAGTGTGAACTAATTTCTCAGCATCTTTCAATGATATAAGAGATCTAACTTTTGCTACAGTATGTTTCTTAAGTGAAAAAATGCTGTCCTAGTGGTCTGATTTGTATGTGATTTAAAATTCAGGTTACAGTCAACAGTTACCCCTAAGTTCTTTATCTCTGTCTTGACTTTTAATCCTAATGCATCAAGTTTATTTCTAATAACCTTATTATATCCATTATTGCCAATCATTAAAATTTCTGTTTTCTCTTTATTTAGCTTGAGAAAATTACTATTCATCCATTTAGAAACACAAGTAAGACACTGTGTTAGTGAATTAACAGCGTCAGGGTCATCAGGTGCTGATAAATAGAGCTGTGTGTCATCAGCATAGCTGTGGTAGCTCACGTTGTGCCCTGAGATAACCTGACCTAACGGAAGCATGTAGATTGAGAAGAGCAGTGGACCCAGGATAGAGCCTTGTGGAATACCATATCGGATATCATGTGTCTTTGAATTGTGATTACCACAACTAACAAAGAATTTTCTCCTGCCAGGTAGGATTCAAACCAATTTAAGACACTGCCAGAGAGGCCCACCCACTGACTAAGGTGATTTCTAAGAATATTGTGATCAATGGTGTCAAATGAGGCACTCAGATCTAAGAGGATGAGAACAGATAAATGGCCTCTGTCTGCATTTACCCACAAGTCATTTACTACTTTAACGAGTGCAGTTTCTGTACTGTGATTTGTTCTAAAACCAGACTGAAATTTATCAAGGACAGCATGTTTATTGAGGTGGTCATTTAACTGCATAATGACTGCCTTCTCTAGAATTTTACTTAAGAAGGGCAGGTTAGAGATGGGTCTAAAATTTTCAACAGTAGAGGGGTCAAGATTATTTTTCTTGAGTAGGGGTTTAACTACAGCAGTCTTAAGACAGTCTGGGAAGACCCCCGTATCTAATGATAAGTTTACTATGTCAACAATATTATCAATTAGCACGCCCGATACTTCTCTGAAAAAACTTGTTGGTATTGGGTCAAGGACGAAGGTGGAGGGTCTCAGTTGAGAAATTATTCTGTGTAAATCAGGTAAATCTATCCTGCTGAAAAAGTTTAATTTGTTTATAACGGAGTACTGGGGCTTAAGAGGATCCGCAGTGTTGGGGATATATACTATATTATTTTTAATATCATTAATTTTTTGATTGAAAAATACAGCAATAACCTCACAGGTTTCACTGGAAGTATTTTGGAGGCATTCCTTTGTGTTACCTGGTTTAGCAGACGATCAATCATAGAGAATAAGACTCTGGGATTACTAGCATTGTTATTTATAATCTTTGAGAAATAGTAGCGCCTCTCAAGACTGACTGTTATTGTATTCTGTTATTTTAACCTTCAATATCTCGTAATGGATAGTTAGTTTAGTTTTCCTCCATTTACGCTCAGCTCTCCGGCATGTTCTCTTTAAATTAGACAATCCTTGGGTCTTCCATGGTATAACAATGCTAGAAGATTTTTAACTGTCTTTTCAGGTGCAACTATGTCAACGGCAGCTCTCACCTTAGTATTACATTTTTTCACCTTTCTATTTACATTACCTCGCTATCATAGTTAGCACTATAAACGGACTGATTACTTAGAATGTTTGTAAGTTTTAAAGCTGCTGATGAATCAAAGAAGTGTTTTTTAACAATATGCTTCTCATGAATGTTTTCTATCAATACTTCTATATTAAATAGTTAAAGAAAATGGTCTGATAGACCAATATCAATGATCTGCTTTACATCAGCTTTTAGTCCTTTGGTAATTACTAAGTCTAAAGTATGAGCTGCTTTATGTGTAGGCTGACTAACGAGCTGTCTCAAATTAAAAGAGTCCAGGAGGTTCATGAATTATCTTACTTTTTGGTCACACTGATTATAGATATGAAAATTAAAGTTGCCGACTATTAAGAGTGTGTCATAGTTTGTAATTATAATTGATATTAAGTCTGAGAATTCCTCATAGAAAGATGCGTTAAATTTAGGAGGTCTATACACAGATAACACTAGAATGTGAGAATCTCCATGAATAACAACGGCGAGATAATCAAATGACTTGAATTTTCCAAAACTGACATCTTTACACTTTAGCCGCCTCGAGTAAATGTTTGCTAAGCCGCCACCCTTCTTTCCCTGGCGATCCGCATGAGTAAAAGTGTAATCTGGAGACTGTTGATAAAAAACATCTTGTTGGTTAAAGTTCTAACATTTAATAGTGCCATTTTTAAAGTTTCGGAGGAGCAGAGCTGAATTCTATGTGCATTATTGGTATTTGGAAAAGAAACTAAGTTATTTTTTTTTAGCGCCGCTCTGTGTGTATTTTTTATTTAATCTTTAATCTGTTTTTATAGTTTTAATATATTGTTCATCTAAAGTAGTAATTGTAATTAAATTATTAGTGTTTATGCCGCACTGCCTAGATTTTTTACGTGCACTAAGATTAGTTATTAGAGTATTAATGTAGTACACTTTTACGGAAGACTTTGTTAAGCAATTATTATGTCCTAGCAAAGCATTAGTATTACGGAAGGGGTTAAGAGTAGAAATAGACAATCAAGAGAGACGAATTACCTTAACCTTAATAGAACAGAGTTTGACGTGTGGTGCAGAAAGTCGAGCTGCAGATGAGGATCTGAGTGAGCGAGAGGAGTGTCAGTCTGTAGGAGATCAGTGAGTTTGTGTAGAGCTTTAAATGTTAAGAGCGGTATTTAGTATTGTATTCTGTAGTGAACAGGGAGCCAGTGAAGTTGAGAGAGAAGAGGTGTAATATGTTCAGTGGATTTAGAACAGCAGGTTATTATCCTGGCAGCAGAATTTTGAAGATGTTGTAAGCGATGGATACATTTTTGTGGGATGCCAGATAGAATAGCATTACAGTAATCTATACGTGAGGTGACTCGGGCATTAACCGATACTTCAGTACTGTGTTCTGTAAGAACAGGACGATGTCTAGAAATGTTTTGGAGGTAGAAGAAGGCAGCCCGAGAAATGTTACTTATATGGGAGGAATTATTTAATAATAATTTATTATTTTTTAATAATTGCCATTATTAGTGTATAAATGGATATAAATAATTGCATTTAAATCATTCTCCAAAATCTGTTTTAAAACAGTATCATTTACATACATGTTATTGTTTTTTCATCAGAAAACCTGGTTTCCATGTCTAACTTAACTGTATTAATTTAAATGACACTTGTCATTTTATATATTTATACAAGTATGTAGTGTTTTTATTTTTCCACTCACGTAATAAATTATACAAAGTCCCCTTTCCTTTTGATCTATTGTTGCAGTTTCCTTCTATGGACAAATTGTGTTTGTTTAAAAATATCTTTAGATATCAATTGTTATTTATACAATTTCCATTTGTCTCAGGTTAACAAAAACCTAATGTAGCCAACCAGTTTTATATAAATAAATGGTCCTTTTTCAACAAAAGAAAAGAATTAATATTGTTTTGCATGACATGGTGCTGACTGTTCCAGTCCTTAGTGTTAACTGTGACAGTCCACTTGTTTAAATTCTTTAATTCATTCTCAATTGTGCAATCGGGTCAGATGCTGAAGGAATCAAGAGTATAAAGCCATTGGTTCAACAAAAGAAAATAATTATATATCTATACTAATAAAAGGCAAAGCCCTTACTGACTCACTCACTCACTCATCACTAATTCTCCAACTTCCCGTGTAGGTAGAAGGCTGAAATTTGGCAGGCTCATTCCTTACAGCTTACTTACAAACGTTGGGCAGGTTTCATTTCGAAATTCTACGCGTAATGGTCATAACTGGAACCTATTTTTTCGTCCATAGACTATAATAGACTTCTGCTCGATGCCCGTGGGAGGCGGAGTTACGCCTCCCACGTAATTTAGTGTCTGCCCATATAAGGCCGTCCGTCAGCGGCAATCCAATAGAAACACTGCCACTAAATATTCACGGGTGAAGGACTGTGCTTATGCAGAGGAAGATGAGATGGTCAGGGTGGTGTTTGGCACAAACTCGGCGAAACTGCGAGAGAAACTTTTTAAGTGCCGGGTCTTAGCTAACATAATACAGCCATGGACATCGCACTAGATGGCACCAGCACAGCTAAGAAGCTTCGATGCATGTACATCGAGCGACTCACGTGAAATGACGCAGTGCACAGACAAAAAGCAACAGTTCCAAAGAGTGCTGAACAAAAACCGAATTACACAATTGAGAAGGCAGCAAAAAAATATGAAGTGTCTGATACATACAAGCATATTCATAAGTGCAGCTACTGCGGAAACAAAGTACACGGTGCAAAAAGTCAATGTCCCGCTAAAGGAAGACAGTATAAAAAAAAAAAACCCGTGCATGCAGTGTGTCAGGTCTCAGATAAAGAGGAAGACGAGCTGTTTATTGATGCAGTAAGAAACGAATCGATGAATGAAACCTGTCTTCTTTACAACGATTGACAAACACGGAATGTAACTTGAACACAACACATCCTACAAATACGAACCTGATTGAAAGAAATAATGATAATGAAATCCTTGATGACAGCAACACTCATAACAGTCACAAAACAATTACTGTATATTGACACTCATGTTACGTTATTTTTAAAATGTTCCCTTTTCTTTTTCATAACTTCTTTAACACAGTACTTCTCCGCTGCGAAGCGCGGGTATATATACCCCGATCTACATACTCTCAAATAGACAAAACACATGCCGTGGTGCAATGGTAACGCTGGCGACCGAGGTTCGATTCCCGAGAGGGGCTACTCTGATTATGTACGTGCGCTTCCCGATTCATTTTCCTTGGTTTGAGACTTATGAAAAAATATGTGGTTAACGCAGAAAGACAGATCACCAATTGAAGCTTTATGAATAATGGATACTTTATTCGCAATCAATGATTGTTTTGGTAAAGCCATACTCTGTGTATTCATTAGATGAACGGTAAAAAAGTAAGAGCGAGGGGAGGGTCACTTATTCAGGCACGCAGGCGAAACCACAATAGCACGCGGGCTCGATGCGTCGTGCGCGTCATCTCGATCTGAATTGCGCGATCACATTCGAAAAAATATATCTTTTCAAGTTCTATTTAGTCGACACAAATATCTTTGGTTGGAATGTAAGGCGAATTTACTCTTTACATTTGTATGGTGAAGAAAAATGTATGCAATGATGACTAAATTTAACTATATAAAGTCAAAACTTGATTATATAAAGTCACTGTCGGAATAAATAAATTCAAAACTTGAATATATAAAGTCAGCGTCGGTATATATAAAGGCAAAACTTGTTTCTGAATATATAAAGTAAAAACTTGAATATATAAAGTGATTCCCAAATATATAAAGTCAAAACCTGAGTATATAAAGACGGCGTTGGAATATTTAAAGTTAAAACTTGAATATATAAAGTCAGCGTCAGAATATATAAAGTAAGCGCTAGAATATATAAAGTCAAAACTTGAATATATAAAGTCAGCGTCGGAATATACAAAGTCAGCGCTGGAATATCCATCC
>JANRMT010062791.1:193519203-193554791 GCA_026402145.1 Polypterus bichir lapradei
TTCTTTATTTTACCTCTGCTAATGCAGAGAAAAACCCTTCCATTACAGAAAGGCAGTCAGAATTTAGACTTCATTGCACAGCATAGAAAACAATTGCAGAGCACATAAAGCCATCTCAGTTCATGAAGTGAGCCCTGAGTGTTCAGTGAGCCCAAAATATATTACAGTTCTTCTCACAAAATGCCCTCCTCTCACATTAGTTTCCTATCATCTACTTTACAGGGTTTCTCATGATGATGACCTCATTCAGCACCTTTTCTCATAACAATCACCTGGTGTGTCAGACCTCCTCATAACAATACCCTTGCCCACATGGACATGCTCATAATAATCTCCTAACCAACCCTCCTTCTCATTACAGCCACTTTGGCTCGAAGGACAGATTTGCCACCCGGAGGTGAGCATCACCTGATTACACCTCCCTTCCTTCTCACGGCCTAATTCTGAGCTGTTAAAGATCGATGGCCTTTCAGTTAATGAATTCTTAACAATTCAATGATTAATAATTAAGTAGGGATCAGAAGGACCCATATATGAAAACTGGACTGCTTAATAAATAATTCAATAAATGATTGCTTGTTGCACTAGTGTCCTGTAAGACGTACATAACATAATAGGCAACTGTGCCAGTGAATGGCAGCGCACAGCTTCACTGATGATGACCAAGCTGCAGAGACCTTGACACGGAGCTTCATACTTGAAAGAAGGAAAAACACAAGCCTTTAACAATTGATTCTTTACGCTCACTCATATGTGCTACTATATCTTATTATTATTATCACTAAGCTTTATAAAGAAACATTGCCATATAAACTTCAACGCTACTGTAAAACATATATGTGTTTGCTAATATAAAAGCCCATGAACACAGACAGCAGTGCTCTTAAGTCATGGCACTAAGCTGCCCGGTGGTCTGACAGAGGCCAAGTTACTGCTTACATCACTGCACATGTTCAGGAAAACGTCCCCCAGCATTCAATAATCAACTGTTGAGCCCCTGTATTGCTCAAACTACCTATTATCATAATACATTGTTTTAATTTTATTGCTTAATCTTTTGATGTTCTCTAATAAGTCTACATGTCAGATAAGTGCGTATCTATTTTATTTGACATCTTGAGAGCCTGCCCTGTACTCACACAGACAAAGGCCCTGCATGCAGTTTGTTTCGTCTTCTATCAGTAAGAAGCTCAGCTCCTGCATTCTCAAAACAAAATCTGCCTGCTTATTCCTCGGAGATCATGATGACCTCGGCTCACAGCTCGACTCTCAGAAACTCAAAACAAGGCAAGTGAGAAGGACAGGCAGGCAAGAGGCCTCTCTAACAAAATTAATGGTGTCCTTGTAAAGCTGCTCCAGGCCTAGGCTCTTCATAGCTAAGAGCACTAAAATTAATAATAAAGCATATTGACCCTTAATCGAATTTCTCAATAAATCATCTGAAGGCTCACCCCAATGACAACCTATACCTGATAATGATGAGACAAGAAGGAGCTTGTGTGATGGCAGAAATGATGATGACCCAGCAAGTCCAGGAGAAGGAGCATTGAGATGACTTCCCACCATTAGCTTCTCAGATTTTCAATTGGACATTTCAGATCAGCAACTGGCCAATGGACAATAAGACTGAAGTGGCAGCTGGGGAGGAAAGTGATAATGATTATGGGACTAGAATCAAGAGAAGTAGTGTAACTGAACAGGAAAATGAGAATGGCACTGAGAGTGTGCACAGAAACATGACTGCTATAAATGGGCTATGTACACAACTGAGGAGATAGCAAGGGAGGAATGTTGGATGTGTGAAAGCAAAACCAGCGATAGTCGAAGTTCCATTTCCATATTCAACAAAGATGTGCCAGCAGTGTCTGAGGGAAAAAAGAGACACATTGTCCTTATTGGTGTGTCATACTGCAAGGGTGGTCAGACTTCTCTAGGGAAGGATTAACGTGTCTAGATTGTAAATGTTCTGGTGTTTGGCAAACCACAAAGCAAAGACCACCCTCTCACACCAAGATAGCTCAGTCCGAGTTCAAGTGCTATACTAGGAAGGGTCTGGTACCGGTGGGGAGATTTGGAGGAAACTGCACCAAAACGTGGAACTTGACGTGTGCCTCCTTAGTCATGAGAGCAGTAAATGTGCAGGATAGACCTTAGGCAGACAGATGGTGGTAATGTGGTTCATAATATGGATTACTAGATGTTCTCCCACATGACTGGTCAGCGAGGTGCACAATGGTCATGGCAATCCAGGAGGTTACAGTTAGGTTTCCCAAGAGAGGCGAGTTACGAGAGCATATCAGCCTGAGCCGAATGTTTACTTAGATGCAGTAAGGCAACCTAGAGGCGTTCTAAATGAGTTTAAAGCAAGGGATGAAATTAAATCAGGACTTGAGTCTGTATTTAGGTGGATTACGCCAAATAGAAACACAGAGTGGATTCATTATCAGTATAATCAGCAGAGATTTATCAACTGTACTGACTCCGCCTTTTCAGCTTTAGGAAAGCAATTGGATGGTACCAGTCACATGACGTGGCAGAATAGGCAGGTGTTAGACTGGCTGTTGGCAGAAGGAGGAGGAGTGCGCCATATGTTAGGAGAGCAGTGTTGCACTTTTATACCTAAAAACACAGCACCTGATGGATCTTTTACACAAGTTATGGCCAAGCGTAAAACTCTTAGGGAAGAAATTAAAGAAAATGAAGGAAAGGATTTCAAATTTTAGTATTAATGCCATTTCAACCTGGGCACACGAAAGCATTATTAACAAAAGAAGGCACTATTCTCTTGATTATACTTGGATGTCTTGTATTTGTGTTTTGCTGCCTGTTGCCAGTTTTCAGATCACATGTTGCCAGATCTGCTGTCAAACAGATGAATATCCAAGTTACTGAACCACAAGTATCTGTAGCTTCAAATGTTGATTTTCTCCTCGATGACATTTTGGGACAAGAGATGGCAAACTAAAGGCTTCCTGGGTGAAGTTCTGGTAACCGCACCCCAGGAAGAGGACCCTCTATGGTGTGCAAAGTTCCTGGGTCATAGCAATATTTCACACAATTACACACTGGAAGACATCTGCACAAGACTGGGAAGAACACTGGATTCTGTAATCATCTGCTGCTGCTGCTCTAAACTGTCTTATATTGATTTTTAGATTACCTGTAATCCATTGTGTTATTGTTACATTGTGCGACTTCTACTTATATTTGTCCTACTGTATATAGTACTAGGGTGTTGTACCGTGTTAGCCATTATGAATGTAGAGAAGAGCCAAGCAAAATGACACCTTTTATTGGCTAACTAAAAAGATTACAATATGCAAGCTTTCGAGGCAACTGAAGGGGCCAGAGTTGCCTCGAAAGCTTGCATATTGTAATCTTTTTAGTTAGCCAATAAAAGGTGTCCTACTGTATACTTATACTACTGATATGTCTTGCACCTCCATTGATTTGGCCAGCAAGATGTCTTTTACTCCTCTCTAGTCTATGAAAGGGGGGAGATGTTTGGCTTCTGTGTCACCAGGAGGAGAAAACGGTGAACCAGAGGTTGTGAAGACTGACAGTGGTCTCAGGTTTAAGGACCAAAGAAGATTGAGAGCTGATTCCTCCTTTTCACCTTCTGGGTTATAAAAATTATTGGTTTCAAAAGGAGGGAAAATATAGAAAAGTATATTCTTAAAGGTGATGATTTGCATATACAGTAATCCCTCCTCGATCGTGGGGGTTGCGTTCCAGACCCCCCCACGATAGGTGAAAATCCGCGAAGTAGAAACCATATGTTTGTATGGTTATTTTTTATACATTTTAAGCCCTTATAAACTCTCCCACACTGTTTATTAAATATTCCCCGCAGAGTTATACAGCATAAACCCTTTGTATTCTCTTAGATATTAGGTAAGATTCATTGAAATTCTGTATGTAAACACACTGTTTATATACAGTAAAACCTAAATATTATTTTAAAGATATTGAGTGTCTCCGATATCACATATGTTACAGCCATTACGATAGACAGGTCACCAGCAATAAATACGTACAATGCAAGAAAAATAGTATACAGTAAATGTGTGTACAGTGACAATAAACGTACATACATGTACTAAGTACTGTAAGTAGAAAATTAATTATGGTTACTCACCAACAATGACACGATGACTTGTCCGATAATGATGAGTTTAATTTTACTGCACAACAAAGAAGAGCGTTACAGCCCTTGTAAAGGAGCCACTTCAGGCGATTGTGTAGCACCGCTGTTATTCTTCTTCAATCCAAATCCCTAAAGCAGATTCCATCCAGACTACTGCCTTATTACATCCACTTATAACTCGTTTTGCACCCTGGTTAAAAGGACACTGCGGCCATAGATCTTATATTCCTTTCCTACTTTTTAAATAAAAAGAATCGTAGCCTCATTGATGCTGTAATGGCGTCCTACAGTGGTGTAGCTGTTCCCTTCCTTCAACATATCCAAAACGTTTACCTTTTCGGCAATTGTTAAAATGTTTCGTTGGCGCTTGGGCACGGCCCCCGAAACAGTAGCAGGAGCAGATCGTTTTGGAGCCATAATGAAGGGCTTGACTATGCACTAAGATAAACACAAAAGAGCACAAAAGTTAACTCTGTACACAGCGAAACACGTTGATGCTGAATGAGCAAGACAAGCCTTCCTGGTTAACGTCACGGAATCGAATTCAGCGCTCCGTCGCTGAGCCATTCAGCACACAGGCACTTAACTGTGTGCTCTGATTGGTTAGCTTCTCAGCCATCTGCCAAAAGCCTCAGTTGTATGAAATCAACTGGGCAAACCAACTGAGGAAGCATGTACAGGAAGTAAAAAGACCCATTGTCCGCAGAACCCGCGAAGCAGCGAAAAATCCGCGTTATATATTTAGTTATGCTTACATATAAAATCCACGATAGAGTGAAGCCGCGAAAGTCAAAGCGCGATATAGAGAGGGATTACTGTATTCAAAGAGAATCATGAGCATATATGAAAATAAGCATTGTATCCTAGTACACGTTGGTATAGTAAGGGTTAAATCACAAAAAGGCCTGTGACTGTATATTTTTTTATTTTTTCTTAGAAGTCTGGAAACTACCAATATTTCATAAGTTAAGGTCAGACATTTTCTATGTGGTGAATGTGAGCTGAGGACTGGAAATAATGGTGACAGGTACTGGACGAGTGCAAAGTGGGGAGAGGGTCTGTCAAGTGGGCATAATGGACAAAACAGAGTGCTGCGTTCATTAGGTTGGGAAATATTGGTGGAGCCAATCAGAGGCAGGACCAAGACACTGGAATGCTGGGAGTCAGATGAGGGGTACAAATGAGCTAAGTGAGGTCCGCTCTTGACTAGGACTGTAATAAAAGTAAGATGGCCCCATTGCTGAGCACTCAGTTCACCTGACTCTGAGTCTGTATGTGCATTGCAGAATAAAGCTTGATTCTGCTGCCTGTCCTGAGACTCCGAGTGCCTTCTTTGGGCTAAGGGTGCCCATCTCCGCTTTGGCAGTAACAAGCTGCTGGTGCAGATGATACCATGCTGGGTGAATTGACAGATAATCTCATATTTGTGGAATCATCACACAGGGACTTGGACAGCATACAGACTTGGGCAGATTTGTGGCAGATGAAACTAAATGTAACTAAATGTAAAGAATTACATGTAGGTAGTAAAAATGTGAGAGTTTAATACACAATGGAAGATTTGAAAATTGAACATGACAGTGTTGAGAAGCCATTAAGAAGGCTAACAGGATGTCAGGTTATATAGCGCCTTGATGTGTGGAGTACAAGTCCAAGGAGGATCTGCTCAGGCTTTATAACACACTGGTGAGGCCTCATCTGGAGTCCTGTGTGCAGTTGTGGTCTCTGCTCTACAATAAAGACAGAGTAGCACTAGAAAAGGTCCAGAGAAGAGAGACTAGGCTCATTCCAGGGGTTGAGTTATGAGGAAAGATTAAAAGAGCTGAGCCTTTTCAGTTTAAGACAATGGAGATTAAGGGGAGATATGACTGTAATACTTAAAACTAGCAAAATACCCGCGCTTCGCAGCAGAGAAGTAGTGTGTTAAAGAAGTTATGAAAAAGAAAAGGAAACATTTTAAAAATAATGTAACATGATTGTTAATGTAATTGTTTTGTGACTGTTATGAGTGTTGCTGTCATCAAGGATTTGATTATCATTATTTCTTTCAATCAGGTTCGTATTTGGAGGATGTGTTGTGTTCAAGTTACATTCTGTGTTTGTCAACCGTTGTAAAGATAACAGGTTTCATTCATCGAAGTGTTCACTACCCAAATCGCTACTCGTGAATCTAAGATGTTTAACAGGCATTCCCGGTATTAACTTGTGGATTTTTCTGTGAGTTTTTGGTGGCAGTGTCACGAAGTTGTTTTCGTCTAGCTGCATCAGAAAATGTACCACGAAGTCTGACACGCCTCCGTTTTACTGTTTTCTCACAGCTTGGATTGCTGCTGTCATAATCGGTTTAAGTTTTATGGTTTGTTTCAATTATGACCGTATTTGCAGGACTTGTGTTGAAGTGACATTCGGCATCTGTCAAGCGTTGTAAGCTTACAACCGGTTTCATCGATAACTTAACATCCAGCTTTTGAGAGTTGAAACATTCATAAACATCAAAGTGTCCACTACTCAAACCGTCACCTGTGAATCTAAGATGTTTAAGAGGCATTGGCGGTTGTCGAAAGGTGTAAAATATTTGGCCATTTCGGTACACTTGAAAGCACCAATCGAACAATTCAGTGGCAGCCATCAACTCACATACAGAACCATAGGTGAAGGGCTTAAGCATTTCACTCTTGTAGTGCTCCTGTGTAGTATAATTATCTCCTGTACCGTCATCAGTCCACACCTTGACCTGTCCCAGTCATTCAATACATAAGACACAATGTTCCTCCGGATATCAAGAGTGAGCCTGATATGGCCGTGCAATATGTAACAAAGAGAATGGAAAAGGTAGGTGCCATCTCCGGGCATGGAAACCACTCGGTAAGTGACAGTTCTTTGATCGATGCTGATCACCTCGATAGACATGGTAATGGGGGTTGGAATGATAAAGGAAATGGGTACCTGAACAATGTAAATTAAGTCTAAAATACCTACACAATAACTATAAGCGTAATAAGTGAACAATAAAACAGCGGAGAAGCCGTGGATTAAATAAAAAGGATGCAGTTATCAGCAGGGAGACGTGAATACCATTGTGAACCAAGGAAGGGAATGTAGAGACCGGAGCGACGGACGGCCTTATATAGGCAGGCAGCCACCAACGTGGGAGGCGTTGGGATGGGGGACACAATGCCGCCTCACACGGTGACCGAGCTGCAGGCTATGGACGTATATATGTACGTAAGTAGGATTCAGTTATGACCATTACGTGTAGAATTTCGAAATGAAACCTGCCCAACTTTTGTAAGTAAGCTGTAAGGAATGAGCCTGCCAAATTTCAGCCTTCAACCTACACGGGAAGTTGGAGAATTAGTGATGAGTGAGTGAGTGAGTGAGTGAGTGAGTGAGTGAGTGAGTGAGGGCTTTGCCTTTTATTAGTATAGATAGGAAGGGAATTAGTCCAGTGGATCAGAACTGTGACTTTAAAATGTTAATCAAGGTCACAGAGACAGACCTGGAAACTTACTAAGGGTAAATTTCGCAGAAATATTAGGACGTCTTTCTTCATGCAAAGAACTGCAAACACCTGGAATGGGTGACCAATAGTGTGATGGAGAGTAGGACTTTATGGAACGTCAGAACTTGACTTGATGTTATCTTGGAGGAATTAAGTGGATAAGATTAGCGAGCTTTGTTAGTAGGAATGGCCTGTTCTCTTTAAAATGTTTTAATGTTCAAAAGTTACCCATTTCATAATACGAGATATATTTGTTTAATGACATTACATGATGGTTCATCTTACAACAGGATAAACATTTTTTAATAAACCCTTTGAATCCCTTAAACGCCAGTAGTGACTCTACTCTGCTGGACTCTTGAGCAGAGGCCTTAACCTACAATTGCTTCATCTTGGGTATGACGTTAATCTGCATCCAGCCCTGCAAGTAGGTTCTCCAACTTACAGGGAGAACTTGGGGGTTGGTGGTAGGATTGGCTTTCAGCCACCATAAAAAACCTCACACAGTGTCCAGTGTGGAGCTGAGGTGTCACCCGCTACACTCGGGTCCCAATTCATTGTGCGGTGCTTCCAACCTCTCACTCTCTTACTAGTTTACTTTGAAAACTAAGAACGTTTAGGAGGCATTCAAACAAGTTTATGAAGGACTGACCAAAATATCAGCAAGCCTCAAATGAATAACTCAATAATATTTTTGTGCCATGTGCAACACTGCTGTCTGATCGAAGTGCTTGTCTCTCACAATACAAAGGATGTCTCTGTCTGCGGCCAGAAAATGTGTGCACATGCGCACTACAGCTCGGGCCGTACCGGCATGATATTGGTGCGCATGTGCAGTTCAAATCAGACAGTGATTTCTTAAGTGAGGGACTGAATGTTAATCGGAGTCGCGCTGGTCTGTCAGGTGGAAGACAACATTTAACAAGCGGAGAGGTATGTACCTGTGACATGAACAAGTTGAGTAACTTGAGAAAAAGAGAGGACTGGGCAGTCCTAGGGGTGTCAGTCACAAGAGAGCATCATAGACGTGTTAGGTGTGTTCTCCGAAAGCCCATTTTTAACGTTTTAAAAGACCGGACACTTAGCGCTGCTCCTGGTCATTCGCATTCCGTGATTGTCCTCCTGATCAGTGACGTGCGGTGAGGTTCATGGCTGGTGAGGCACTGACTCCTTTAGAGCCCGTCAGATTTACAAATATATGAACCCCAAAGAGCAGCTTATTCACTATTCGATTGGCAGCCAGCGTGCACATTGACTACTGGTTACGTTTCATATCTCATCAGCATTTATATTTAGAGCGACAGAAGAGAGCCCATTTCATCCTCACCCTCCACAATTCATACTCATTCAATACAAATGACAGTATAGAGTGGTGTAGAAAAAAAAATGGATTTCAATTTTGACCTTAATTGAAATATTTAATTGTTTTTAAAAGCTTTTAATTCCGATGCTTTAATCAATTTTAATCGACTGTTCAACAAAAGGATAACAAGAAAAACAAAAGAATATTTTATTTAAGGTCAAAATTTAGTTTTTAAATATGGGATTGATTTCTTTCTTAGTCTGATCCCATTTTTTCTAAAAATGTAAACCGTTTATGGTCTTACCTTTATTTGTAAATGAAGTCCATGCGTCTATTCTTCTCAACAAAAATCTCTGTCACTTATAAGGTTCAGCATTGTAGAGTTTCCTCTTAAATAACCAGCTGTTGTAGCAAGCGATGAAACTCCATTAAACGAATGGAGACAAAAAAGAAGTAGCAGCGATGAAACTCCGCATTAGACAAAAGAAGAAGTAGCAACATAACTAACTGCTCGTATTTTTGACAGTGGAAGTAAGTGTGCTTCGAAATGAAAACTTTTGAAATTCGCTCAGCTTTCTTCGTATTTTTAATACGTTCGTGTTGCATGGTTATGTTTGTACCGTGAACCTTTACGTTTGTATTAATAATCATTTTCGCTGTAGTAATTGATTTATATTCAGTGCTTGAAGTGGATCGGCACTCGGCGGTACCGGCAACTCCTCAAATTCCACAAGGCGAGTTTCACGAGAACTCCTCGACTGTTCATGGAAGACAAAATAAACTTTTATAAGAATCTTGGAAACGCTTTATTAGTAATTTTGTGGTAAAGCAGGCTTTGAATAAAGTTCAGACTGACTGCAGTGGTGCACCAGGTTACCTTTCTTTTTTTTCAGTTTAGTTCCTTATGTTTGAGCTCTTCTAGTAATGTGTCTTATTTGTAATCCCAAGTAATCTGCCGTGTTTTTTGTACCGTCAATGTTAATAACATTTCATGGTAGTTTTGTGCAGATGATGCCTGCCATTTCTAAACTGTTAAAGACTTTCCTGTAATGTGCAGTGCGCCACTAACTTGTTTGTGACTCAGACTGACAGTCGCGATGTGCACAGAGCCTTTCAATTTAATTACAAGTGACATTTAGATTTTTTCCTTTCAGCCAACTTGCTACAAGAATATCTTCTGGAAATTGGATGTTAATGAAAAATCAGGTAAACTGCAAACACCCGCCTGTTAAACTCGTAATTCACTCGTAGTGTTTGACTTTCACGTGTCTTTTTATTTTCTTTCCTTCTTCTCCCAGGACATCCCTGCTGGTTCAGTAGACTGTGGAGTAGACACGTTGATGGTGTTTGAATATGAACTGTAGGCTTTATGTGACTTTACGTTTGGGTTCAGATTGTGTAGGAGTTCAGTACTTTATCTCTTCTCCTCTCTCAGTCTGCTCTTTATCTGACCAGGAGGGACCCTTTGATTTTACTGCTCTCAGTCTTTGAAAGATGCTGATCATATTTTTTTTTTTACATGTGTGGCATACTTTTAACTGTGGCATTCATTTAACATACCCTCCACTATTAATGACACCCCTTATAAAAATGTTAATTTAAAAAATATTTATTTCTTGATGAGCGCTTCGTTTTTCTTTGAATGAAATTGTTTCAATTAAAAGTCAGATGTTTCTCATTTTTTCAGTGCAAGGTGACATTTCTTCAGCAAACAGAGATTTAATTTCTAACCCTTCTTTTTATAAGGGGTGCCAATAATAGTGGAGAGCACTGTATACAGTATATCCTTCTTATCTTAGGATGACATGCCTGTGACTTGCATATTACTTTAGGTAGTGTCCAGATTGGTGTATTCACAATACTCTGAAATAATTGATGTATTCTAAAAAAAAACTATTGAGATAACCACAAACAAGAGTTTTTATAATGAACCACAGAGGAATCCTCACAGTTTGAACTCCATTCCAAAGTGTCCACTTTTATGAGAAAACAGGAGTGTTCAGACCAAAACCAGACAGCCAGCATAAGACAAATATTGTGCTTCATCTGACAGTCTGATGTTTTTATTTGTGTGTCCACCATGTAGGAGAGCAGGCTGGCTGTGTGACTGCCGAAGGGCAGCAGATTCGAGAACAAGGGGCTCAGGTTTATGAGGCTGCAGAGATCAGCAGGGCCTCCAGGAGGACTCAACATGAAAAACTGTTGGAGTTCATCATAAAGGGCCATGGAGCAGATGATCACTTGCTGGTAACTTAGTTCAGATAACAACATCTAGTAGCAGAGAGCCATGATGCCTTTAGAGCACCAAACTCTTGTATTTTCATGTCCAACAGGCTGTTGTATCTCAAAGGTGTCATCCAAATGGTTTAAAAATGATGAAGATCCTAAAGGTCACCGGGTAATGACCTCTATACAGTAGAAGATGAGGAGCTGACAGATGGCCTCTACAACTACCTGATGAAGTGCTGTGAAGAGCTGTAGGCACTTTGTGAAGATCCACAGAGTTCACGTCATTCTGGATGTGCTGATGCCGGAGGCTCATTTGGCTTCAGTGAGTCTCTGAGTACAGAAAGTGTCTCTGTGAGTGACGTCCTCTCTGTTTCTGTGTTTGTCATCGGCTCTTATTAAAGCTCGAGGAACAGTTGAGAGGATTTCTCTAGCAGAGGCAGAAGGTCTGATCATTGATGGACCAGCAGACGGTGAGTGGGATGTCATGTGGTGTTGGGGGAGAGAGAGACGGTCCTTTCTGTTTCCTATCAGCACCATTCGTCTGTTAAACAGAATAACATTTTACTTGTGTGAATTTAGACAAGAATATAAACTAAATTGATATCAATGTAAATATATATGTTTAAAGTGAAATTTAAAATACGCATTAGTACACTTTTATTACTGGTGAAATTGAATCTCTAGTGAGAGAGAAGAGTTTGCCATTCTGTACTTGAACTGCAGCAGTTGGAAGCACAAGGTCAGCATCACTGAGGCTTTTCAACTTGGGATTCCATCTCAGCGCCTCCTCTGATAAACGTGTCACTGGCTTTACTGGTCTTTGGATTTCTGAGTGCTGAACTGACTGACTGTGCGTAATAGAGTTGTGTAGATTTGATTTAACTATTGATGTCAATAATAAAGGACACTTTTATTGTTAAAGATCCTTCATTAAGTTCTGTATATTTGAAATTATCTGCTTCTGTTTTTAGCCAATTCATGTCAGCTGTAGCTTTTCTTAAATTTTTATAACTGCATTGTACAGTTTTATTCCTTTTTTGTACATTACAAGTAAACATGTTGAAAAAGCTAGCCCGGCCACAGACAGACACGACACCACAGTGTCCACAACACACACGTTTACTCCCAGCAATATTTACAATAATTTACAGTTGAGAGTCTTTGGTTCTTCTGGCCACCTCCACTCCTGTCTTGCAAGCTCCGGCCTTCTTCCACCCGACTCCGGCTCCCTGATTGGAGTGAGGCGGCCCCTTTTATCCCATCCCGGATGTGCCCCAGGTGCCTGCCGAACTTCTGGCAGAACCCCCCAGTGTGGCAGAAGTGCTGCCTTTGCACCCGGAAGCACTCCGGGAATAAACCATCCCTGGTCTGTCAGCACTTCCTGATGTCCCTGAAGTGCTGTCCCCCAGGGATCAAGGACTGGCTGGGTACCCGGGGAAAAGAAGCGCCGTTATCAGGGTTCCTTGTTTCTCGTTTCTCCAGGAATCCTGGAGGGGCAGGGTTCCTGGCCGTCTATCCCCATTATATTGTTCTTTTATTTCTATATAATCTATAGAAGTCGGCGTCCTGCAGTTTTAGTACTTCAGCTTCAGTATATTCTCTGATCAGTCTGTTTGTTAAATTAATCTTCTCTGTTCGTTCTTTATTTCAATTCAACTGACTCATCATTATTGTTAATTGTAAATATTTCTTGACATGGCTGTACAATTCATACTGAATCATTATTAATAAACTTTTGTTTTTGGCAGTGACAATACTGATTGTTTAGTTTCATTTGTGCTGGCCCAGTCTTCTCGTGTATTAACACAACTAGAACTGAGAGATTTGAGCAGAGCCTCCACTTTTATCATCATGGACTACAAATGGCACACTGGACTTTACTGGACTCGCCGGTAATCCTACAGGATAACACAGCTTGGAAACTGAGCATCCTAAACAAGACTTTACTGTTCACTTACAAACACAGTCTACAACAATAAGGGTCTTACTTCTCTTTATTTACGAGTCACATTTTCAATAAAACTTGCATTTTTTAAGATAAATGGAGAGTCAGAACTTTTGAAGCTCAGTATTCTAAAACCACGACTGACGGCTAGAAGCTTGTTATTCTGAGGACCTGACATTAAGTGTGTGTCTGTGTTTATATTTCTGGACCTAATATATCAGTATCAACCTACGACATACGAGAATAAAACAAATGCCTTACAAGAAATATCATTGCCAAAATAAATTCCCAGCTGCCTGAATGATTTAATGGTTCAGACTTGACAGCCTCAGTGCAGTGTGTGCTAAACTGACCAGTAAAGTGGAGTCGTCTACAGCTGTACAGGTTGTTATGTCAGGGCCGTCTGGTCAGTTCTACTGGAGTAGACACACTCGGTGGGCTCTTAATATGCCGTCTGCTTGGGTAGTCATATAGGATGATGTCCAGCTGAACTATCTGCCATCTCTAACTTGTCACCAGTCGTGATGCTGAAGCACATCAGTGCCTGCTGTACAGTTGGACTCCTGGCTACCTCCAATCTCAGAGACCCTAAAGACAGGCTGATGTGTTCAGCACACCACTAGGACCTGATGGAGTCAAATGGAGGATCAATGAGATATGAACTACAAACAAACATCTGTCAAGTCTCAATCTCTAAATGTAACTGTTACATAAGTAATATGTATTATAATAAACATATATTTGATGATCTTAAGGAGGTATTTAAAATTGCAAAAATAATAAAGGTCCAAAAAAGTCAAATAATTGAATAGTCTGACTAACAGGTGCACAGTCAGAAAAACTGCAAAATTATTACTCTTTTTAAGGTATAATATTTGCTCTTCACAGATTGTTTAACATAGTAAACTTCTTTATGAAAATAAAAATTGAAATGTGACTATTAGCACTATGATAACTGTGTTTCTTACATTTAACATAGGTAGCATGTAGACAGCCAATGGATTCTTTAAAGTCACAATTTTTTTGCCAGTTTTCTTAATGTTGTCTATTCCCTGATACATGAACGTGAGAGTGTCAAGTATGTCTTCTTCTTCTTTCGGCTGCTCCCATTAGGGGTTGCCACAGCGGATCATCTTCTTCCATATATGTGATTTGTAATATTCTGTAATCATAATACATGTCCCACTTTACCCAATTCCCTTATGGATATATAAAAAGAAAGGTGGGAGTCATTTCTAAAGGTGGACGGTCAAACTAAAGTAACTGTAAGAGATGGAGTGTATATTCATAAAGTACATCTGTGACGATAGTCTACTAGTGCCACTATCTTACACTATAGTACTCTGTTGAGTGCATTATTAAGACTGCAGTGTATTTTTATCACTGTCATTTATGATTAGTGGTTTTGAAAAAATAATGATAATAAAAGTTTGGATATGAGATATTTATCGTGCTTACGCGAGTTCAAATCTTAGTTGGGGCTTGCATATGGTCACTGCCCAGTTGAAAAATTGACTTTTTAAATAACAACTATTTAGTACTTGTCTGTAGGTTAACAAATATGTTTAGGAGAGATTATGAACGATTCAAATGGGGCACCTTTTTCCTTGGTGTGGAATCCCGTCCACCTAGAATCTGTAACAAATTGATGAGCATATTTTGTGTAAGGCAGCACATATTATAACAATCCAGAATCTACTCTACCCCATGTCGATCATATCAGAGAGGGTAAGAAACGCATCTCCAAAGCCGAAGTGGTCATTATACCAGTATATGCGCAAGACACTCCTCATTAAACGTTTTTACTATTCAGTGATTCCCAGATCTGTTGCTGATTTGTATTATTGATTTTCAAAAAGCAATGTGAGTAAAAGTGAGTTCTGCATAACTAATCACAACTGTCTTTAAAAACAGAATCAGTGCAATTGACAGCGTCTTCTGCAATTTAGGAGAATTCAGTACCACACCAGGGTCTCCAAACACTCAAATATGACATTTATTACGTTTTACAGTGAAACTCTTTGCATATAATTCACAGCATAATTAGGTATGGCCCAACCTTCCTTGGATAACTCGATTTGCTCGCTATCGGTCCACAATGGAATTTTTTGTTAAATGGGAGAATAAGAGAGAGAGAGAGAGAGAGAGAAAAAACTTTTTACAAGAGGAGGACCACAGTCGCAAACTCCTGATGTCCTCAATGAAAGACAATCATAATACCACTGAGCCACCTAATCGGGATACTTAATGAGCTCCACACAAGTGAACTACTACTACTGTTCTTAGTGCAGCAGATGAAGACAATATATTTAGATTGACATATGTACGTTAAATTGGTTTAATTGACACAAGAGTATAATTGTTGTATTCTCCTAACGAAGACGAAAAATTATATATAGTATATACAGTAGATGTATACTATATGACATACGGTTTCGAAGAGTATTGAGCATTGCATAAAAAGGTTGCACAATATATATATATATACTGTATATTGTGGTCCCCGGCCGGGCTCCAGGGCTTGTGCCTCCTCCAGACCATGAGGGGGCATCCGTCCTGGTTATGTTGGGGGCCTCGGGTAAAGGGCTTGGAAGCCCAGCCCTGTAGGGACCCGTGGCCACCGCCAGGCGGCACCCCAATGCCTGAATATCCCTGGAGCCCAGCACTTCCGCCACACCAGGAAGTGCTGGGGGGAAGACGACAGGGGACACCCGGACGGCTTCCGGGTGCGTAGCCGGCACTTCCGCCACACTGGGGTGTGGCTATGAATGAATGCCGGGAAGCAGCTGGAGCCCATCCGGGTTCCCAATTAAGGGGCCGCCTCCCTCCAGTCATCGGTGGATGTCGGGTGGAAGCGGACAGAGCTGGAGAGAGGACGAGAGGCGGCCAGGAGAAAGGCATTGGACTTGTGTGGCCTGGACAGTTGGGGGAACGGTGCAAGAGGCACTGGGACGTGCACTAACTGTAAATAGTTGTTGTAAATAAACAGTGTGTGGTGGATCCAACAATGTCCGTCTGTGTGTGTCCGGGTTCAAGTTCACAATATATATATACTGTATATATATATAAGTTGACATATGACAATATATCTTTGACACTATGTATCAGACAAAAGAAATCACAGCAATCCACAAGAACAATAATGAATTGTCAGCAACTACCTGAATTGTTGTTTCAGTCCCTCACTGAACTATATCAACTGAAGTGTGTATTAGCAATGCAAATTACAAAATATACCTACAGAGTTAAGTGTCAGATGGACTCTCACAAATATAGAGCACAATGCCTTTGAGTGTGTTGAGGCTTCACAAAGCCACTTTTAACTGCTCATGTCAACTCAGTGCTTCGACCGCCTTGATGGTTCATTAACCAGTGTGCATGTCTGCTCGATATTTCGAACCTTGCTAGATGGTTTATTAATCAGTGTGCATGTCTGATCTGGGTGTCGAATCTCATTCCACATTTCATTAATCAGTGTGCATGTCTGCTGAGCGCTTCAAATCATTATTTATCGAACTCAGTTTGAAGTACAAATGGCATCAGCAGAGTTCAAAAACTCAACAGAATTGCCAGGAGAAATGAATGTAATGTGGATGAACAATACATTTTAAATGATTGTGCCCAATAAAACTATATGATTCTATGACTCAGGTGCTGCTGCGAGTGGCAGCCTTTCCAGCAGCTCCGTGTATGACTTTATCTTTTTACCTTTTCTGTATTTTTCTCTATTTCACTGTTAACTCCTACTACTTTCTTTTATGTGGTCTTGTTCCCTGGACACTTTATATTACTTTAACATGGATTAAACCGAGACTCGTTTATTCAAGTAATCAACTTCAAGCGCTGAGAACAAATGCCCGGCTGGTGTGGTTTCCTATTTACCTGACGAGGTAAGAAGGCGGTATCGTGGCAGCAGAGCCGGTGCTAAGATAAAAACTAAGCGTTTAGCGAGAAAGTGGCACTACAAACCTTCAGTGCCTTCTGTGATCCTGGGAAATGTGAACTTGCTACCAAATAAGATCAACGAACTGGCTGCGCTTGGGAAAAATGTCAGGACCTACAGAGAATGCAGTTTATTGTGTTTTAGTGAAACATGGCTAACAACTAACATCCCAGATGCTAACGTGGAGCTACCCGGGTTTAGCACAGTTAGAGCGGACAGAGACACAAATACCTGCGGAAAGCAGAAAGGGGGTGGACTTGCACTCTATGTCAATAAAAGATGGTGCAAATCTGGACATGTAAACATTAAAATCTCCACTTGCTGCAGGGACATCAAACTGTTGGCTGTAAGTCTGCTTTCCTATTACTTGCCCAAACAGTTTGGACATGTCATTGTTGTTACTGTTTACATCCCTCCTCGGGAGGACGTGGAGATAGCGGGTGACATCATCCATTCTGATGTTGCTAAACTGCAAACGCAGCACCCTGAGGAGCTTGTGCTAATCTCTGGAGACTTTAACCATGTGACGCTGGAAAAAACATTAACTGCCTTCTCCCAGTATGTGGACTGCAACACCCGGGGAAATAGGACTATTGACCTTCTGTATGCAAACGTTAAGGACGCATACAGCACCACCCCACTGTGTGCGCTTGGGAAAGCAGATCATAACCTGGTTCTGTTTCAGCCTCACTACAAACCAAGAGTGAAGGCGCTACCTACAACCACACGCTCATTCAGGAAGTGGTCCCCTGAGGCAGAGCAGGCTCTGAGAGACTGCTTGGTACTACGGACTGGAATATCCTGCGGGGGTCACATAGTGAGAACATTGAGGACGTTGTTGACTGCACTACTGACTACATCAACTTCTGTATGGACATTGTAGTTCCAGTAAGAACAGTACACTGCTATGCTAACAGCAAGACATGGGTTATAAGTGACATCAAGGGCCTTTTGAACCAGAAAAAAAGGGCTTTTAAAGGCGGTGATCAGCATGAGCTCAAGTGTGTGTAGAAGGAACTCCGAGTCCAGCTCAGGGCAGCGAAGGAGCAGTACAAGAGATAGTTGGAGCAGAAGTTGCAGAATAACAGCATGAAGTGTGGGATGAGATGAAGATCATCACAGGCTGCAGCTGAAAGCGGGGTGCCACCATCAAGAGAAATGTGGAGAGGGCAAACCAGATGAACAACTTCTTTAACAGGTTTGACCACCCTAACCCACTCTCACCTCGGAGTACTGCACCTTCCACCTATCCTTCTACTGATACCAGATAAGGAGAGAGTTTCCCCCCACCCACAATTACAGCAGCCCAGGTAAGCAGAGAGCTGAAGAGACTTTGTGCCAGCAAAGCAGCGGGTCCAGATGGTGTATCACCACGACTGCTGAAGGCCTGTGCGTTGGAGCTGGGGAGTTCTCTACAGCGCATCTTCAACCTGAGCCTGGAACAGGGGAGAGTCCCGAGGCTTTGGAAAACATCTTGCATCACCCCAGTCCCAAAGGTATCACGTCCTAGTGAGCTGAATGACTTCAAGCCCGTCGCTCTGATGTCGCATGTGATGAAAACCATGGAGCGGCTGCTGCTTCACCACCTGAGGCCATAGGTCCACCACGCCCTTGACCCTCTGCAGTTCGCATACCAGGAGAAGGTGTGAGCGGAGGATGCCGTCATCTATATGCTACACTGATCCCTTTCCCACTTGGACAGAGGCAGTGGTGCTGAAAGAATTATGTTTCTGGACTTCTCTAGCGCCTTCAACACCATCCAACCTCTGCTCCTCAGGGACAAGCTGACAGAGATGGGAGTAGATTTATACCTGGTGGTATGGATCATGGACTATCTTACAGAAAGACCTCAGTATGTGCATCTCAGGAACTGCAGGTCTGACATTGTGGTCAGCAACACAGGAGCGTCGCAGGGGAATGTACTTTCTCTGGGCCTGTTCAGCCTAAATACTTCGGACTACCAGTACAACTCAGAGTCCTGCCACGTACAAAAGTTCTCTGATGACACTGCTATGGTGGGCTGCATCAGGAGTGGGCAGGAGGAGGAGTATAGGAACCTAACCAAGGACTTTGTTAAATGGTATGACTTAAACCACCTACACCTGAACACCAGCAAAACCAAGGAGCTAGTGGTGGATTATAGGAGGACCAGGCCCCTCATGGACCCCGTGATCATCAGAGGTGACTGTGCAGAGGGTGCAGACCTATAAATACCTGGGAGTGCAGCTGGATGATAAATTGGACTGGACTGCCATCACTGATGCTCTGTACAAGAGAGGACAGAGCCGACTATACTTCCTTAGGAGGCTGCCGTCCTTCAACATCTGCAATCAGATGCTACAGATGTTCTATCAGACGGTTGTGGTGAGCGCCCTCATCTATGTGGTGGTGTGCTGGGGAGGTAGCATAAAGAAGAGGGACACCTTAGGCCTGGACAAAATGGTGAGGAAGGCAGGCTCTATTGTAGGCACAGAGCTGGACAGCTTGACATCTATGGCAGAGTGACGGGCGCTGAGCAGACCCCTGTCAATCATGGAGAATCCACTGCATCCACTGAACAGGATCATCTCCAAACAGAGGAGCAGCTTCAGCGACAGACTGCTGTCACCGTCCTGCTCCACTGACAGACTGAGGAGACCCCACACTATGCGACTCTTCAATTCCACCTGGGGGGGAAAACATAAAAATGTGTAAGAGCTGAGAGTGGAGGAACTGTGTCCGTCAAAAGCATTCACATGAATGAGAGGGCCGTGGGCGTGGCTGAATATGGGTGAGAAGAGGCGGGACTAGAAAAATCTCATGTCAAAAGTCTCATCTCGTGGGACTTGAAAAAAATCTCTTCAAAACAGTCGTCTTGTTTTGTCGCAGGATTATATATATTGTGAAAGCCATCCCGACAACAAACAGGACTCCTGCTCCCTGAATGGAGTGAGGCGGCCCCTTTTATCTTGACCCGGATGTGCTCCAGGTGCCTGACGATGAACTTAAATAATATAACAATGAAGTTACATGTAAAAAGATGTCTTAGTCACAGCACAGTACAATAATAAAACATTTCCTTAAACAAATATGATAGTTGTCCAGTCTGTATCATTCCTAATGAATCTTCTAGTTACAGAGGCGCAATCCCAGTCACTAACACATTTACCAAGTACCACCCCCCCCCACTCAAAGTAAGAACACATTCCATCTGATTAATTTAATATTTAATTAATTAAACCCCTAAACCCGCAATTATCAACCAAAATAACAGTTGAAATCGTTACTCATATGATTTGTTTTGTTATACACATGAAACAAAATATATATCTATTAACACTTCAGACACTGCAAGCTGCTGACGACCCCCTCTCTTTGTCGCCAGTCTGTAGCAGCGAAAAACTAAAAGCAACAGAGTTTAACAGACCAAGTTCATTAAACTTGATCATGAGTTTGTGTTTGAGTTGTGTAACACTAATGCGAATGGCCAGGAGGTGTCACTAGAGAGGTTAGTGTCAAATGCTTCGACACAAATGTTCCAATGTTTCTATGCTTCGTGAGGCTTCACTCTGCCCATCACTAGGCAATTCAAGCCCTGCCGATCCAATAAGTTACTCATGATATGCGGTGCCAGCGAGCTTACCTATCAAGCATGTCGTTAGATGTCACTCATAGCGTGACAAGACAGCCTGGTGATAATCATTGATTTTGAATTGATTACCCTACAAACACAAGCCAAACCTTCTCTGCTACTGCAGCTGAGTTTTGTTTAAATCAAATGTTTAATTTTAATCATACTGTAAGTGCTTCATGAAACACATGATGGGGCTTAGCTGGCTACAAACAGACAGGTGATGTTCATACTCCCCAAATATACTGAGGCTGAACTTGCAGCTTGGGGGGCCCTTCGATGGCCCTCTGCTTCTGTAGAGACTTCATAGAGCAAGAAATGGCTTTGTATATTGTACACAATTTTTATGATTTTCATCATTTGTAATGGTTCTAAATTATGTGTTTGCATGAGGACAACTGATTAAAAATTCAACTGCAATTAATCTCAGTTCAAATTTGTAATGGAAAGTCACTATGTATTAATTGCAATTTGTCATATTTCCTTCTAGCAAATTAATATTTTTCTTTAAAGCAGAAATAACTCAGGGTTTACTTTCTAATACAAAACAGTTTTAATAATCAGTTGCCCATGTATATTAAATTATTTTGGTTTCTTTATAAACAGTTTTGTGTAACAGAAACAAATGAACAAACAGTACAACACTAATTAGTGAAAGGCTCAAAGTAGGATTAATGAATTAATTAATACTTTTGAGCCACACAACAATGCAAATTAGTTGGAACTTTGATTGGTTATGTCAATAATTCTGTCTTTAAAATGATATGAAGATTAAAAATTAAACATTATTACATTTCTGCCTATTTATTTTGCCAGTTGCTTAAGCAGACTTCAGTTTATTTCCACCAATTGTTTAAGTGTTGATATCCCAGATACAAAAACAAAAGTTCACAAGTGACTAGTGTTGGGAAACGTTACTTAAATTAAATTCATTACATTGCTCATTACTTACAAAATCCTAATCTCCTCCAGTTCAGTGTGTTTCTTTTCTTCACTTGTCTCGATGGGGGAAAAAACAAAGGGTCGGAGTAAAGCTGTACGCACACTGCATGTGTTGCTGCCATAATGTGATTTAACTGATCGGTTACTTAACTGCATTTCTCAGTTTGCTATCTGCGCTTTGCTTGGAGCTCGTGATGAACAACACGTTACCTCTGGAAGGACAGTATCTCACATCCCAGTCCAAACGGTGAGATGGAATCCTCGTCTCTCAGCAGCCTCGGCCGAGCACTTCAAGCTTAGTGCACGGAGCCCGTTGTCTGAAAGGCCGTGGCGGCGCCCACAGATGGGTTGTCTGCAGTGTGTGAGTTGGGGTTTGGCTGAATGAGGAGACGTCAGCTCAGATGTTCTCTTCTACATCAATGCCCAGTGCACTAAAGATGAGGTTAGGCTCCTCCGCACACACTGCCTTGTCAATTTTGCTCTCGTGTTGGTCAGTTTAGCTTTCAGCTCAAAAGACCATGTAAAAGAGGGGTTTCACGGTCCTCTGGAAAATGTGCTAATTTGCAGGGTTTGGCCAACAGAAAACAGAGTGCAGGAGTCACCGTCATGACAGGAGATGACAGACAGGTGATTGTAATTTATTCAAAGCAGCAAATAATATACAACAATAAAGTAAGCACACTGTAGGTAAACCAAGATAGCGGAATGCAAAGTCTCTCGGGACCAGGAAACCCCTTCTTGTCAAAAGGCGTGACTTTACTAAACTTTTTGACAATAATAATATTAATAATATTTACTGACGCTGAGGAGACATTTTAGACACAATTGCTGGCATTTCTTTTGCTTTTCCAGTATTAGCACAGACAGCTGAAGTGACCTCCTCATGGTGACACACTGCCAGTGCCTATCAGTCCTAACATATCAAATCCTTTTCAAATTCATTCTAAAACATGTCTTTGACAGGTTAACATTGCTAGTACCTTATAAAAAGCTCTCTGAAAGAACATTTTCAGGGTGAAAAAAGAAATTCTACCTTTAGTTTAACATAACAACAGTTCAGTAATTAACAATTTAACACCAAAATAGGTATATCAGAACATTTATATTTTTTGGGTGGTATGCCATGACAAAGGGTTGATAGCCCCCGGTGTAGATCTTCTCCAACTAAGCCTACTTCTGGAGGTGGCAAGAAGTCTGAATTCTTTTGCGGCCCAGAAGATTCTGATTTGTGAGAATTGTTGGCCACATCCAGTACTGCAATATGGCAATATGTGTAGCAAAGTGTATTCTCTTTTTAATTTTTTTGTATCTTTAAGTTATGAATTTTCCAAAAAGCAATTGTTTGTGTAAACTTAGTGTCATATTTGGAGTACGGATGCTAATTAATGTGACTCCCCACAGACGGCAGGCACCCTCAGGCGATGGTGGATGCTGTACAGGTAAGTCAGCTCTCTCCAAGCCTTTTCTAATTTTATTCTATTTATTTGACATGTATATTATTTGGTAATTCTCAAGTGTTAAAAAAGTTATGTGCCAACCCCACTGAGTTCTTATATACAGTTTTGTATGTTTTATTATCAAAAGTAAACAAACAAAATTTAAAAAAGCATTTCTTCTTTTAGTGCGCTGCCACAGTGTTAAAACATATTTTGGCATGGTGTACAGCAATGATCATGTGTATATTTTGGATTTTAAGTTTTATTTTATTGATTTTGTATTAATAGTTGTGTTTATAATTATTACTAATTGATTTGATTTATTATTTAATAAGAATTGGCGAGAAGCTGTTTGTATGAAACTCTGTTCTTTTTTTTTTTGTTGTTTTTGTCAAAGTAAGTTTTTTTATTTTTTGTTATACTAAAATAGCAAAATATATAATATAAAGCTGAACTATTATTTATTGTGTGAAGCTATGTATATTGTAAAATGTTTTTTTTTTTTTCTTTTTCTGATGAAATGTGTATAATATATTGTAAATAGTTCTATATGTAATACATACGTTATGAAAACAGGGCTAGGTGTACGGTGGAGGCTGTAGGGGCTTTGGTGAGAAGCCGTTTGTATGACGTCCAGTTCTTTATTTTGTTTCTGGAGAAGGAAAAAGGATATAAACTTCTATGTCTCCTCCATGTTTTTGACACAACACTAAGTAGGATGGATTTGTGTCAGTTACATGTGCTTACTGTCCATGCAGGAGTGAACCTCACTCTTTAGTCAGGACAGTTCAGTTGTACTTCTCTCCTGTGGGAATTCTGGTGCGTCTCTGAAGTGTACTGCTCTGACAGATGTTTGCCACATTCCAAACAGCAATATGCCTTCTCTTTGAGATTCATTTCTCAACAATAGTTATTTTGCTTACTTTTCAGGACAGGACAGAACCTCATTCTTGAGTCCTGAAGGGTTCTTGTTTTTCTGGACTGATTTTTGAGTTTGTACTGTTTTAATTCTGTTGTGAACTCTCGTGTGTTTCTGTAGATTGCCTATCTCTGAAAATTGTTTGCCACATTCATTACAGCAATATGCCTTTTCTCCAGTGTGAACTCTCATGTGTTTCTGTAGATTGCCCATCACTGAAAACTGTTTGCCACATTCATTACAGCAGTATGGCTTCTCTCTAGTGTGAACTCTAATATGGTTCTTCAGATTGATTATTTGTGAAAACTGTTTACCACATTCATTACAGCAATATGGCTTCTCTCTGGTGTGAACTCTCGTGTGTTTCTGAAGACTGCCTATTTGTGAAAACTGTTTACCACATTCAATACAGCAATATGGCTTCTCTCTGGTGTGAACTCTAGTATGGTTCTTCAGATTGCTTATTTGTGAAAACCGTTTGCCACATTGATTACAGCAATATGGCTTCTCTCCAGTGTGAACTCTTGTGTGATCCTTCATACTGCTTATATGTGAAAACTGTTTACCACATTCATTACAGCAATATGGTTTCTCTCCAGTGTGAACTCTCGTGTGTATCTGAAGATTGCTCATCTGTGAAAACTGTTTACCACATTCATTACAGCAATATGGCTTCTCTCCGGTGTGAACTCTCGTGTGTTTCTGTAGATTGCCCATCACTGAAAACTGTTTGCCACATTCATTACAGCAATATGGCTTCTCTCCAGTGTGAACTCTTGTGTGGTTTTTCAGACTGTTCATCTGTGAAAACTGTTTGCCACATTCATTACAGCAATATGTCTTCTCTCCCGTGTGAACTCTTGTGTGTCTCTGAAGATTGCCCATTTCTGAAAACTGTTTACCACATTCATTACAGTAATATGGCTTCTCTCCAGTGTGAACTCTTGTGTGTTTCTGTAGACTGGTCATCTGTGAAAACTGTTTACCACATTGATTACAGCAATATGGCTTCTCTCTCATGTGAACTCTCGTGTGTTTCTGAAGAGCACTCTTTTTAGGGAATTCTCTGCCACATTCCACACTGCAGTGATCTTTCTTTCCTGTGTAAAGTTTAAAACAAAAAGGAAAAAAAATGCGCTTATTATCAATTTGCTGCCTTATTATCAACATTACCTCACATTAAATACATGATGGCTGAAATTAGGAACAACCTTTGATCAGCATAAGTAATTATAAAACTTTTGTTATACTTGGAAAACACACTTAATTTGTTAATTTTATGTCCTTTATTACAACTACTCAGTAGAGCCACATGTATAAAACTGCCTTATGCTCAGCCACATATATGAAAGCTGTTTCTTATGCAAATGTTAGGATTTATAAAACTAGAACTTGCCATTTAAATTGGCTCAAAGTTCCCTCACGTTTTGAGCATTTGTAAGTCCCATGCAGACTTTATTTGTGTTGGCATTTTAGCAACTCCAGGTGGAAAAACAAAGAAGTGAATAGAAAATCTCATTTCATTACACATTTCACATTCTGATGTTTGACAGGCTACACAAGAAGTGAGTTTTGATGTATCACAATGACATTTTGGCTCATAATGATGACCTAGCTGATTTAGACTCCCTACTGTCATCCTCTTTAAAGTGTGTGCTGAACTTCAGCCTTCATTACAGAGACCACCATACAGAAATCACACAATCCCTTTTCTCTTACAGGTCTTAATAGCTGTGGGTTATTCGGCGATGGTGGCTTTTCAGTGTGAACTGCCTGACTGGTGAGGAATCTCTCAGTCACCCTGAGCCACGTAATGCCATCTGTATGGGATGGTATACTTAAGACGGTAGAGTGTCACAAACTCGACACAGAATCATAGAAAGGTTTGGGACAGCCACCCGTATAATTGACTTCATGGCTGCAAAAGTCATTTTAAATGAATACTGCAATGATGTGCACACAACCAAGTCCAAGACAGAAACGAGGGAATAGGGGAAAGGTACAGGCTTTTAAAGGGGAAAATAGGAAGTGAGATCATAGGGGTCGGGCTCATGGTCTTCAGCCATTGGTTCGAGCCCGGACATGACATCACAGGGGCCGGAGCCGGCAAGGTCTCCTTCCATAGGCTCTGTCCCGGAAGTGATGTCAAGAGAGCCAGTTGGAATCTCCCGTGAATGGTCTACACGAAAGGAAGAAAAAGAGTCAGTGAACTCTGCCACATCCCGGCATGCCTCGAACTGCCCTTTACTCAAGCCCTTTAGCTGCCTCCCATGCGCACGTGTGTGACAGGAGATACATGCAATATCGTTACCATCAGGCTGTGCAAGTCCTGATCAAAATGAAATCTGCAGCAACGTCTGCTGTCTTCAGCAGTGGTGGTCTTACTTGGCCTACAAGACCCTTTATGATTACTGAGCTCACCAGTGTGTTCTTTCTTGTTAATGATATTCCAGACAGTAGAATTGGGTAATCTTAAGGTTTTCCGATGTCTCGAATTATTTCATTATTATTTTCCAGCTTCTTTGACTTTCATTGGCACAGCTCTTGCCCTCATGTTGAACAATGACAACTACAGAGACCAAAGGTAGTCTGTAGGTAAGAGTAAGCTGAGGTGTCTTAGGCCGGCAAGACTAAAGCAATGAAACACACCTGAGGAATCACAAACACCTCTGGCACCACTTGTTCCAAACATTACAGTGCCCTGAAATGGGAGGACGATTCAGAAAAAGTGCTGTCATTTCTACAAGGTGCGACTGAAATGTTTACTGATTTTCATTTAAGGGGATTTGCAATTTGTACTTTAATTACATCAGAATTATTTAATTTCTAATTTTAAACAGTAGATTAAAGGAGCAAATGCAAGAAGAATGTTTCTTTGTCTTCGCCATTATGGAGGGTATTATATAAAACAGAATGCCACGCCAAGCATGAAAAGTGCACCTTTAATAATTAGAATGTGTCCTGACATTTATCCACACTTGAACTAAAACCACTTGACACCAAAACAAACAACAAAATGTCTTCTTTCATTCAATAAGCAAAAGAGCAATGGATGAGTGAGCCTAAGTGCACAGGCCAACAGAAGCTGCAGTGACCTCGGAGAAAACATAGAAGATGAGAAAACCGAGGAACAGGACAGCTGTTGGTGTTTTAGCTCTACAGGGGAGTGGCAAGTGACACCAGGACTGGTAACCTTTGTGACATGCTGGTGACATTTATACTCACCATTATAATGTTAAAGGAAATCTATCAGGACTTATTTATGATGAGTAAGCTAAAATTTGCCAGGTTTTACTGTTAATTTGATCCAATGTGTGTGTTCATATATATAATTATTATCTCTGTTATGGCTGAAAACATCAAGCAGTCCAAGCCTGGACTCAATCAAGAGCGCTATAAAGAAGAAATACAACTGAATTAAACAGTAGTGTTACACAAATTAATCATTCTTGAATTAAAAGTGCCCAGTTTTTGCTGTTTTTTGTGAAATTGGCTTGTAGTTGGTTGACTGGTCCACCGATTTCATGACATGGAATATGTTAAGCTGAGGGCACACGTACAACTGAGAGAGTGCACAGAGTGGAAACTCATGAAGAAAATAACTGCTGTGTGGAAATATCTTAAAGTATCTGAAATGTGATAGGAATTTTATATATAAAGTTTACAATGAAAAAGTTAGTTGTGGTGTATTTAAAGCAAAGTCATTTGTTGTAACTAACCTGATGAGAAACGTTTAGGTAGAACACTCGGCTAAGCGCATCTACTTTCAGCAATGTAGTGAAAGCAAGAAAACCTCTAAGGAAACAAATGTGTCTTAGCTGTCAATAATGGCACTGTTTGAAAAAAAAAACAGACAAAATCAGAGTATCCCTCAAAAATAATTGCAATTTATCATTTTAGATACACCACCATTTTCTATACTAGAAATTTAAGGGTTCCGTTATTTAATTCTTCACTTGGGTGCACGATATACTCTGCCAAGCAGATTATCCTGATAATGCTACGTCTGAAAAGGATCAACACTTTCATGACATTTCATATATAGTGACATGCAAATGTGTGGGGACCCCCCTGATGAATATAACTGTTACTGTGAATAGTTACATCAATATTCACTGCCATAAAGTTAAAGATAAAACATTCTTTTCAGCATTTTAAACAAGATTTGTGCCTTATTTTTGATTTGTAGCATGAAAAAAGGAGTACCCCAGAAATGTTTGTGCACCCTTAAGAGATCGGAGGTCTCAGATATCTTATTTTCCCATAAGACGTCAGACCCTAATTAGCTCCTTAGGGCTTTGGCTTGTTCACAATCATAATTAGGAATGGCCAGGTGATGCAAAATCCAAAGCTGTATAAATTTGCAGACTCCTCAAATCTTGTCCCAGCAATCAGCAGCCATGGGCTCCACTAAGCAGCTGTCGAACACTCTAAGGAATAAAATAATTTATAGTCACAAAGCAGGAAAAGACTATAGAAGATGTCAAAGAGTTTTCAAGTAGCCACCTCCTCAGTTGGTAACGTTATTAAGAGATGGCAGTTAACAGCAATGGTGGAAATCAAGTTGAGGTCAGGAAGACCAAGACAACTTTCCAAGACAACTGCTCATAGCATTGCTAGAATGGCAAAACTAAACCCCTGTATCTTAAAGCTTCCTGGTGGTCTTTTGTAGTCAGACTCTGGAGTGGTGATGCACTGTTCTACTGTGCAGCAACACCACCAGAAATATGACCTCCAAGAAAGAGCAATCAAAAGAAAAGGTTGCAGATGAGCATCTAAACAAGCCGGATGCATTTTGGGACCAAACCATGTGAACTGATGAAGTCAAAAAATAACTTTTTGGCCAAATGTGCAAAGGTGTGTTTGGAGGAAAAAGGGCACAGAATTCTATGACAAGAAAACGTCTCTGACTGTTAAGGATGGGAGAAGATCAATCACGTTTTAGGCTTGTGTTGAAGCCAGGAGTACCGGGAACTGTTCACTGGTAGAGGGAAGAATGGATTCAATTAAATATTAGAAAATTCTGAGGCAAACATCACACCACTTATAAAAGCTAAAAATGAAAAAAAGAGTATGGCTTCTACAAAAGGATAATGATCAGAACTGCACCCCAGAATTCACCATGGACTCCTCAAGGAGATTAAGGTTTTGTCGTGGCTCTCTCAGTTCATTGATCTGAACATTAACAACAATCTGCGGTGTGACAGACTGCCTGGGCCCATTTCCAGCAGTGATGCCTTCAACACAGAAAGACAGGGGGAGATGGCTTATTCTGGATACTGTCTTCCCCAGACCGATAGAGGGCAGCCCCCTTGGCTTGCAACAGGGCCACAGGTTTGGAGCATGGAAGCTCAACCTTATTGGGGCCCATTGCCGCCACCAGGAGGTGCCTGGAGGTTTACTGGGCCCTGTTTAGCAGCACTTCCGCCACACCAGGAGGTGCTGCAGAAGAAGGTCATTGGACGCCTGGGGTGTCATGTATAAAAAATGTTGCATACTCCCGTTTCCACGCTCACATCATGATGTATAAAACCTAAACTTGGTGTAAAGCCACACATATTTTCAGGCCAGCTAAATCCTTGGCGTACGCAAGTTCCCTGCTTGGTTTTGCAAACTGGCGCCACCCAGTGTCAATGTAGTGCTTTTGTTCCAGTGTGGTTTCCCTTTCTTTTTTAGATCCACATCCCTGACGCGGCTCTATCAAATACACTGAAATTAACCACATATTATTAATTTAAGGCATCTGATTGTAATTAACCTGTAACAATATAATGGTTCACGGAATGGCCAAACCATTCCAAATATCATAGCCTTAGCGTTGTTACTATCAAGTATTCATCCCACTGCATCTGAGTGTGGAATCACAGCTCTACAGCAGCTGATCGGAAAGCGAATTATCGGGATACAGCATCAAGCACATGCAGTCTATTTGAACTGCTCTCATACGGCAAACGCTTCAGAGCCTTTCCTGTAGGGACATTGCAGTTCAAAAACAGTTTCATCCCAAGAACTCTAAATTTACTCAATCAGTTCAAGTGCTCCTTGTAGAACTGTTTGTAATTATAAGTACAATCACCCAACTGTAAACTTGGAAAATAGTTATAATATTGCACAACTTGAGCCACTTTTTAAAGCGCGTATGTACATATGATGACGATATCATTTCTAAGATGAAATGCAGCAAAATATGTTTATTACATTATACAACTATGAAGAGGATGAAGAATGGAAAAGGCGTTGGTCTAGATGACATACCTGTGGAAGCATGGAAGTGTTTAGGAGAGATGGCAGTGGAGTTTTTAACCAGATTGTTTAATGGGATCTTAGAAAATGAGGATGCCCGAGGAGTGGAGAAGTAGTGTACTGGTGGTGCAGATATTTAAGATTAAGGGGGATGTGCAGGACTGTAGTAACTACAGGGGGATAAAATTGATGAGCCACAGCGTGAAGTTATGGGAAAGAGCAGTGGAAGCTAAGTTAAGAAGTGAGGTGATGATTAGTGAGCAGCAGGATGGTTTCATGCCAAGAAAGAGCACCACAGATGCGATGTTTGCTCGGAGGATGTTGATGGATAAGTTTAGAGAAGGCCAGAAGGAGTTGCATTGTGTCTTTGTGGACCTGGAGAAGGCATATGCCAGGGTGCCTCGAGAGGAGCTGTGGTACAGTATGAGGAAGTTGGGAGTGGCAGAGAAGTACCTAAGAGTTGTACAGGAAATGTACGAGGGAAGTGTGACAGTGGTGAGGTCTGCGGTAGGAGTGACAGATGCATTCAAACTGGAGGTGGGATTACATAAGGGATCAGCTCTTAGCCCTCTCTTATTTGTAGTGGTGATGGACAGGTTGACAGACGAGATTAGACAGGAGTCCCCGTGGACTATGACGTTTGCTGATGACACTGTGATCTGTAGCGATAGTAGGGAGCAGGTTGAGGAGATCCTGCAGAGTTGGAGATATGCTCTAGAGAGGAGAGGAATGAAGGTCAGTAGGAACAAGACAGAATACATGTATGTGAATGAGAGGGAGGTCAGTGTAATAGAGAGGGTGCAGGGAGTAGAGTTGGCAAAGGTGGAGGAGTTTAAATACTTGGGATCAATAGTACAGAGTAATGGGGATTGTGGAAGAGAAGTGAGAAAGAGAGTTTAGTTAGGGTGGAGTGGGTGGACGGAGAAGAGTGTCAAGAGTGACTTGTGTCAGAAGGGTATCAGCAGGAGTGAAAGGGAAGGTCTAAAGGACGGTAGTGAGACCAGCTATGTTATATGGGTTGGAGACGGTGGCACTGACCAGAAAGGAAGAGACAGAGCTGGAGGTGGCAGAGTTAAAGATGCTAAGATTTATATTGGGTGTGATGAGGATGGACAGGATTAGAAATGAGGGCATTAGAGGGTCAGCTCAAATTGGACGGTTGAGAGACAAAGTCAGACAGGCGAGATTGCGCTGGTTTGGATATGTGCAGAGGACAGATGATGAGTTTATTAGGAGAAGGATGTTAAGGATAGAGCTGCCAGGCAAGAGGAAATGAGTAAGGCCTAAGAGAAGGTTTATGGATGTGTTGAGAGAGGACATGCAGGTGATGGGTGTAACAGATACAGAAGACAGAAAGATATGGAAGAAGATGATCCACTGTGGAGACCCCTAACGGGAGCAGTCAAAAGAAGAAGACATTATACAGATAAAATTTTAACATCATTTAAATAATCTATATTGTTAATAATTTAATATGTGAGGACACGGTGTTGCAGCACTAGCGATGTTCCTGCCTCGCACTGTATTCTTGCTGGGATTGGTGCAACGCTGGATGGATAGAATAATTAAACATGTACTGCAAAGATATTTCAATGTTCCTTAAAGGTTTTGAAGAATCGGCGTTCAAAGCTTACAGATGGCATGACATCAGTTACAGAGCTGATTGTGTGGTGATTCGTGACTTGGAGAAAGAAAAAGGAGGACAGGATTTGAGGGTTAGTACATTCTAAAGAGACAGTACTGCTGCAATAAATTATTTCATTGAAGGTCACGCACAGCAAAGTAAGCATCTTGATGGAGGCAGGAACAATCACTTGAAGCAGCACCAGTTTATCACTTTCACTGTGCCACCGTGTTCCCATGTTTAACAACGTACTTTAATTCCTATCATCATGAAAATTATATAAATTATACATCTCAGTATTTTAATTATTCAGAGAGCTGTAATATCATGAATGTACTGGCTTCTGTCCTGTTGGAGGAAGAGAAAGCTTGTTTAAGAAGCACGTAGTGATTCACACACATAGAGCACATAGAAGAACACATAAAAAACAAAGCATTTAACGTGATACTTTAGTTACGGTGGGATTTTGAGAAAGTAGTAAATTAAATGATTTAAAGATGAAATTTATGATGTTCTACTTTAATGGCAAAATAAACTACGTGATTAAAGTGGAAATTTTGGGATTAAAGTTGACATTTCGTGCTTTTTCCCCCCACTGTGTGCCTATTTTTTTTTCTCTGTACCCTAATAAGCTTTCATATGACGCTCAGACGGTAGGCTACAACTCGCCTTTTCGTGGCAACTTTGATATCGGACAACTTCTTTTTTATTTTGGGCACTGTGTGACTTTGTGAACTTGAGCTTTTGAGTTTCTCCAACACGCTATGTCACTCGATCAACTTCCTATTGTTGTTTATACCAGAGTTTAAACCAACAAATAGTACGTTTTTCCTTTGCCTCCACTTGGTATTCACTGAAATTCTTCTATTTTCCCCCCATGCTTTTGCCATCGTCTTTTCACAGATCAGTGAGCTTAAGGGCTATTTATATTGATTTGCATATTGAAAAAGACGTAATTCTGGGAGGAGTTGTGGAGTGGTGGGAGGCGCTTGAATTACTTTTTACGCTGACCGGGATTTATGGAGCTGAAGTCATGGAAGTTGGTGTACGCACAGATTCCTGCATCTGGATTTTTCTGTGCGTAAGCACATTTCGGCTTTTGTGCCAACGTCATGTTATAGTGCGAATTCTACACACGGCGTTATGCATGAGGCCCCAGGTCATCTTTTACTTATTTTTTACTTTACTGGATCAAGATGAGCGATAGGGCCATTCGTGGATTGTTTAGACTCACCCAGTCATGAGCACAAATCTCCAGACAACATCACTGGGAGGACCAATGAGGCAGACCAGTCATGCGAACCTGAGGAGTGGTAAAACTGCACAGGCAACACAAAGTCCTTATCTCACTGCTCCACTGCTTGTTAAGGAAATTGACAAAGGTAAAAAGGATTTAATTAAAATTATATACAGCAACTTCAGAAAGAAAAAAAATGTCACATACAACAAAATTGCTTTATTTTCTCATATTCTTCAAAGAGAAACTAACAATTAGACAAACATTTCTAAATACATATTGTGGAAAGCATACCCCCAGTACACAGACAGACAGACACCAGAATGTCCAAAACACACTTCTTTATTTTTCCTTTAAGCACCACAATGCCTTCATCCACCAACTCTCTTTCTCTCTCTCTTTCTCTTTTTACCTCCACTCCCCTCCTCACAAGCTCCGTCTTCTTCCTCCCAACTCCGGCTCTTCTACTGGAGGGAGGTGGCCCCTTTTATCATGAACCGAATGAGCTCCAGGTGCTCCCCCTGACAACACTTCCTGGTGTGGTGGAAGTGTCAAGAGAGCCCCTGGGAATTCTTCCGCCACACCAGGAAGTGCTGCCTTCCAGGACTTCATAACCGCCTGGGCGCCCCCTGGCAGTGGCCTCGCCCTTCCGGTAGGGATGAGTGTCCCAGCTCCGGTCCAGTGGCCCATAAGCAAACCGGGGCAGCTGCCCCCTTGTGGCCCAGGGGAGGTATCGTCCCTGTCGGGGACCATCCAGGCGTCCTGGCTGGGTAGGGTCCCCAGCCGTCTGGGACAATATATAACAATAAAATGTGTGGCACCCATGCCCGGGTGTAATATCCAATGAACAAAGGCAACAAGACGGACAAAACAAGACGGATGTAAGGCCTAACATATCTAGTGAACGGAGAGTCCAAAATACACAATGTGATCAAAACACAAGGACTTAACATTTCACCATCGTGCATAATTTACTAAATGAACACTTCACCGTGCTAGTATTTTAAAATAAGAGACGAGAAGAAGTTATAAAAGAGACAAACTAATTTATGGCATTTTTTTTCCTACAAAACTATGACAAATGCTGTCTTGCTCATCACAAATAAGCACAATTTAAATAACAATCAAAGTACTGGTCACCAATGTCACAATTACACTTTATAGTTCTGGTCAGCAGCAAAAAATCTCCAGACATCACACAAGGGTAACTGAGACACACAGACCACCTGCCACACCAGGCCTAGGAGGGGGAGCTGCACAGGCCACACATCAAGTGTTTATGTCACAACACCAAATACTCCATGACTGTGCAGGTCAAAGTGGGCATCGCCATTTTAATAGGATTTTTAGTGACACTCAAGACCTGTTAAGACAGAAGATTTAATAAGGAGGCAGAAAGTCAGTTGCACCCCCTCACCCTGTAATCCTGAATGAATGGCTGAAGCGCAGCTCATACCAGTTATCAGCCCAGTACTTCATCTAAACACAAAGGTGTAAATCAGAGTAGAGGCTGCAGCTTTTCAGAGTGTCCATCAAACAAATCAACACCTAAATTGACATTCATCTTAGGCTAGTAACCGAGAACTGAACCTGCAGGCCCTGGATCTGCAACTAGAAGGGGCTTTAGTTCAATCACCAGGGGGCTACACCCTCCTTTAAATGTAGCTGCATTCACCTCTTCTGTCTATTTTGGTGGATGATGACTGAGGATATGTTCTCTCTAGGGAGCCAAGAAGCAGACAATACTTTCTCTGTGTGGGCTGAAAGCTGACAATTTGCTCCCTTTTTGGGGCGAGAAGCCGTCTACACTGTGCAGAGCAAACAGTTCACAAACTTTCTTTGACCTGGAAGCTCCTCTCCATAGAGCCTTGGACATGGACGCCCTGAACTGACTCTAAGAGCCACTTGTCCCAACCTCTATTCAAGTCCCTGAGCAGTCTGGCAAGACTTAAAAAGAGCCATCATTACAAGACGGGAGTTTCAGTACCTACCCTCTTGTGCCACAGAAGTGCAGAGGGAATAGTAAAGTGCTTAACAGTGAGTTGAGAAAGACAGAATCACAGCGCACCATGAACAAAGGAACAGATAGCAAAGACAAAGAGTGAACTCTGAAGAGAGAAAAGGACCATTTGAACTTGGAACAAAAACAGCAACAACTCCACATAACATCAGAAATCATCTTTAAGGCCCTGGTATGATAAAACTGTTTATGTGAGCCAAGATAAATTAGAACTCTAAACAGCAAGTAAAGAAGCAATCTCTTCTGTGATATGCCTGTAAGTCTCATATGTCTGCGTCTTTTCTTCATTGTCAACAAATAATCAGTTATAAAATTTAAATAATCCTTCTGTTTATCAACAAATTGTATTATTCTGTTTCTTAAATTAAGAGTACATGAGTTGCCTTGATGTACTGTGAGTCGAATGGCCAGAGACCCCCTTCTCATACAGAGGAGTAAGGAAAACAAAGAGAGAGAGCCTTGCAAAGTTACTTTCCTTTGTGTAAACA
>JANRMT010062791.1:193607124-193618422 GCA_026402145.1 Polypterus bichir lapradei
CAATGACAAAACAATTACATTAACAATCATGTTATGTTATTTTTAAAATTTTTCCTTTTCTTTTTCATAACTTCTTTAACACACTACTTCTCCGCTGCGAAGCGCGGGTATTCTGCTAGTAATTAAATATATTTGAACTCTTTATTATTTTTATAATAAAAAAATAGTAGTAAAATATTAAAAATCCAAAATGTTCTGCAATTGAGGATCTGCCAGTAAACAGAAACACTCGTTATAACAATCGTCAAGTCTGGTCTGGCACTCATGGTGCTGATTTTCACAAAGATGTCTGTGATTACATTAAAGGCCTAAAATGATGGGCTGCTTTCCAAACCCTTGTGAGATCATCCAAGGTGTGTTTATTCCTTGAAAGTCCATTGAGTGAGGAGCTCAGACTGTCTACAGCAAAGAGAAAAAGGACAACACAGACCTCTTGGAATCTGCAAAAAAAAAAACAACTTTCTATGCGATTAGATGAAGGCAAACATTGCAAAGACAACTCACTGCAGCCAATCCTGTGACTGCTGTGCTAAACCTTTGCATCAGTTTGACTTTTTTGTTGACTTTTTGGGAAGTGAATCACTATCAGTTCATTCTTCTAAAGTTGTACCCATGACAATGGCCTGCACTCGTGTGTGAATAACAGCACCGCCAAGCTAGAGGCTGATGATGTAAAATACAAATCATTCATAGCATCAGTGCACAGGTCTGTCCTTAAAATTAACACTGACGTGAATGGCCAGTCGTATCGTCCAGTCTGACCTTCTGTTGACAGTAAACTCCTCCACAGGAGTGGCACTGAGACATCGCACCGCTCACTGAAGTTGCAGACCTGTAATGTACTCAGGCATTGAACTGGATGGCCTTGCGGCCTCTTTTGCGTTTCCAATTTGTGTTATTATTTATGAAAAATTATTTCCTTATCAATTGCTGAAAAGACCGCCATTGTCTCTGTTACCTATTCTTCTGTTTTATGACAATTAAATAAACTCTTCATCTTTACAGAGCTGTCCCCTAATACAGCATACTTACATTGCATCACACTTAAAGTTGGCTTAAAGCTGATGTTGCTCCCTCCTCTGAGCTCTGATTGATGTTATCAGTTATGGTGCTCACATAATCGTGGATTGCCGAGGCCCACCTTGAGTTAACGTGAAACATGTGGTGTTCGTGTAGCCGACTCACAAATAATTGGAAAACACTTTAATTCAAGCAGAGTTTACTCATCTAAATCATGGGATACCATACAGGAGTTTTAAAAAATCATGTATCACAATACACAACCATACTTTACAAAACCCCACACACATGAATCACAATACATAAAGGCACAGGAACACGTAACACACACCAAGAACATCAACCCTCCTCTTTATTACATCAGAAATCCAGTCCCTGAAAATACAGAAGATCAAAACATGCAAAAAAAAACAAAAATATGTAAAACAAACTGAACCCAAATGAATTAAATACACAATGTCAATGCAGGTAAGTTAGATCTTTCCCACAGATACACAGTCCTTCAAGGCCAACCTGTATAACTGCTCCAGTTAGCCCACTGCCTACGGTATCTGACAATCTGCCCTCAGGATTAATTCAAGATGCTTGTTGAGTTGTAAGCCTTCTGCCTCTCATCTTCCCTTTTTTGACAGTGAAACAATATCTATTTTTAAAACATGCCACTCAATCACATGATGTTCTCTGGTGGCCCTAATATGCCAAGAAGGATCTTGCAGTGTAGGCAATAGAAACTATCAGGGTACAAGTTATTCAGCAAGTGGTGCAGAGAAATAAAAATAAAATTTACTAACACACTTTTACTAATGAAGATTGTTACAATTTGATGATTCTCTGCTAAGTTTGACTCAATAAAGGCCAATCTGTCCAGTGAATCACCAACAAGAACAGGCAACAAGAGGACAAACTACAAGTGACCTCAGCACCAATCCCATGGAAAGCCAATGATCTGCTTTCAAAGATCAAAACGAAATTAAAGATTCTCAGTCAAAAATCTGAAACAGGTTAAAATGCAGCTGATCAAACAAGCCCTAACAAAAGAGAATTTTGTTTCCATTGGAAAACTTTTTGCCAAATCAAACAAGACGCAACTAGCAATTTAGACCTAACCTAGGGGAGAGGGCACACTGGGCCGCCATCTTAAAGAAGGCCATTAAATGATGTCACATTGTAGCAATAACATTATAACCGTAACCAATATGGCTGTCACAATTATGAAAATCACATGAAATGGTAGTGTTGGCCAAAAAAGAGAAATCAAATCCTCTATGATCTAATGTTGTATAACAAGAAAATGTGAAACCTGCCAAGAGGTGAACACTTTTCAAAGGCACATCTTTAAATATGTTTAAAATAAAAAGTGAAAAGGGCAGAAGTGTATTCAGCAATTCACAGGCCAACACACCAAAAGCCAAGACAAAAGGCCTGATAAAGACATAATGGGTCAGTGAAAATCAAAATAAAATCAAATCCTAACAACCAGCAGCATAGAATAAGAGCAGAAATAGCCTTAAATCCATCCATTTTCCAACCCGCTGAATCCAAACACAGGGTCACAGGGGTCTGCTGGAGCCAATCCCAGCCAACACAGGACACAAGGCAGGAACCAATCTTGGGCAGGGTGCCAATCCACCACAGGACACACACAAACACACCAAGCACACACTGGGGCCAATTTAGAATTGCCAATCCACCTAACCTGCATGTTTTTGGACTGTGGGAGGAAACCCACGCAGACACAGGGAGAACATGCAAATGCCACGCAGGGAGGACCCGGGAAGCGAACCTGGGTTTCCTAACTGCAAGGCAGCAGCGCTACCACTGCACCACCATGCCACCTATCCTTAAATGAAACAAGAAAAAATGAAACCTAAATTTATGGCAGCAGTAAACAAAGTGAAAATCCTGAGATAAAACTCAATCTGACTTGATAGAGGTCAATAGCATGTTAGAGTCATTAGAGATTTAGAATTAGAGACAATAGAATTCTACCTCAAACTTTGTGCTAAGCATTAATCGCCGTCTTTGCTAAACAAAATAAGGACTTATTACAATGTGCATCATACAGACCAATCTCACTTTTGAATAATGATGATAAGATACTCTCCAAAATCCTAGCTAGAAGGATAAGAAAGTGCTGCCTTCGGTAATATCAGAAGATCAAACTGGATTTCTTAAAGGCCGACACTTAGCTTTCAATCTCCGACGCCTATTTAATGTAATATATTCACCAGCAAAGTCAAACACCCCAGAGATATTATTATCGTTGAATGCAAAAAAAGCATTTCATATGATTGAATGACACTACATTTTCACTAAATTAGAGAAATTTGGGTTTGGCCCAAACATTTGTGCATGGATCAAACTGTAAACCAATCCAGAAGCTTCAGTTTATATTAACAACATTTGTTCAGACTACTTTAAACTAGAACGTGGTACCAGACAAGGATGACCCTTGTCACCATTGCTGTTTGCCATCTCCATTAAACCTCTGGCAGTTCACTGTTGAAATGCTGATCAGATAAAGGGGATTATCAGAGAAAGACCTGAACAGAAAATTTCTCTATATGCAGACGATATGGTACTGTATATATCAGACCCACAAAATACTGTGCCTGCAGTCTTAACAGCACTCACAGAATTTCAAAATATTTCTGGTCACAGAATTAATTTGAATAAAAGTGTACTCTTTCCAGTGAATTCTCAAGCATACAATATTAGATTGGAAACCTTCCCTTTTATCATCGCAGATCAGTTTAAATTCCTAGGGGTAAACATCACAAGTAAACATAAAGCTCTTTATCAACAAAATGTTGCCATCTGTATGGAAAAAATTAAGCACAACTTACATATATTGTCAATAATACATCTCACTCTAGCTGGAAGAATTAACGTTGTTAAGATGAATATTCTTCCTAAGCTTCTCTTTTTATTTCAAAACATTCCAATATACATCAATAAATCATTTTTTAAGCAATTAGATTCAACAATAACCTCATTTATTTGGGACTCAAAACATCCACCTATCCAAAGAGCAACCCTACAAAGACCTAAAGCAGAAGGTGGCATGGCTCTACCTAACTTTCAGTTTTATTACTGGGCAGCAAACATACAAGCTATACAAACCTGGACACAAATAGATGAACATACACAGGCTTGGTCCGCAATAGAAATAAAATCCTGCAGTACTTCTTTATATTCCCTGCTTTGTGCCCCAATAAATGCAAGTTATAGCCAATATACTAATAACCCAATTGTGCTTCACTTACTCAGAATATGGAACCAATGTAGAAAGAATTTTAAGATGGAGAATCGTTTATCTGTGGCACCTCTGCATGAGAACCACCTTTTTCAACCCTCGCAAACATATGCAGTTTTAAATATCTGGAAAACATTTGGGATTAAATTGCTTAGAGATCTTTATATAGACGACATCTTTGCATCCTATGAATAATTGCATTCCAAATGTAACTTTCCAGCAATACATTTGTTTCACTATCTTCAGATTAGAAACTTTGTTAAACAGAACCTGCACAATTTTCCTCATCTCGTACCCTCCTCTATGCTGGAAAAAATATTGGTCAATTTTGAGGACTCAGACAGTATTTCTGTAATTTATAAAATTATTTTACAGTCCCTCCCTTTCAAAGATCCAAGAGGACACTGGGAAAAAGATCTCTTAATCAATATATCAGAAAAGGAGTGGAAGGTAGCAATGCAGAGAATTCACTCGAGCTCCATATGTGCAAAACATACAATTATTCAATTGAAAATTATATATCGAGCACATCTGTCTTGTTTAAAACTGTCCAAAATGTTTCCAGGGCAAGATCCAACCTGTGAACGCTGCAATCAAGTCCCAGCCTCACTGGGTCACATGTTTTGGTCCTGCACCAAATTAATATTATTTTGAACAAACATTTTTAATTACCCTTCAGACAGCCTTGGTCTCACAATCCCTCCTAACCCACTAACAGCTGTGTTTGGTGTTCTTCCAGAGGGGTTTAAAGTGGAGAAGGACAAACAAACTGTGATTTCCTTCACTACACTATTGGCATGCAGACTTATTTTGCTAAACTGGAGGAATCCAAACTCTCCTCTGTTAAGTAAGTGGGTAACCAATGTCTTATATTATTTGAAATTGGAAAAAATCAAATTCTCTCTTAGAGGATCTGTGCAGAACCTTTTCAAAACCTAGCAGGATCTAATCAATAATATTTTAGAATAAGCTCTTAAAGCACTGAGGAAGTAACTCTCTTCTCATTTCTTTTTCCTCTCCATTTATCTTTCTCCGCCTGTTAAACTCATCAATTTACAGTATGTATTTTTACAAGCTTTAAGTTTTACTCCGCTGGCCTTGCTCTCTTTCTCAGTAATGGGGATTGATTTGTTTTAAATCCTACTTTTTGTAAAAATTGATCTATTTGTATGGAATGATTACAATAAAATCAATAAAAATTTAAAAAAAAAAAACTCAATCTGACTTGATGAAGATGGCAATAGCATGTTGGAGTCGTTAAAGATTTAGAATAAAATTTTCTATCACACATTAGTCAGACTTAATGCACTGCTATCAGGATTGACAAGAAACAGTAAAACAAAGAAACAGCGAGCATGTCAGCCGAGAGTAGCGACGAAACATGAAAATGAGAATTTCACTCTGCTGTGTACATGTGACAATACACTTACACAAAACAAACAGAGCAAGGATTTTTACATTTTACATCTATCATTACATTTCATTTTTCTTTTGCTATTTGTGAAGCACACACATAGGTGTGAAACTGCGCTACAGAAAGAAATGAATGTCAATGTTGTTTAAAATCTCAAGGCCAGACAACTCCGTCCTGCTCTGCCAGCTCAGAATAGTTTAACGTGTTTGTTAGCAACAGTCAAGTACGAGATTCTGAAAGTCACCTGCAGCCCTTCCAGTTTTCTGCTTGAGTAGAATATCACAAGTTACTCTGAGCAGTTTATTAGTTTTTTTCTCCTTACCTGTTTTTGTCTCTGATGTTCTGTGAACTGATGACATGACTTTATTCAATATGCCTGCTGCAGGTCCCTCGATTTCAGCAGATGTTATCAGTTCTGAGGCCAAACCTGAGACTGCAGCAGGACTCGGTGTGTCTGTCAGCTCTCTGGCTGCTCTTCTACATTACAATCGCACTGAAATGAGGAAGTTTAAGTTTATGAATAAAATAACAAACAGGAATGCTGTCTGATGAGTTTTCATCAGTCAAGGGGCCCACTTTACTATCCGGTTCTCCTTATTAACAGATATTAACAGACACAATTACAATACTGACGTGTGGGCCTTTCTTCAGATTACAGACGCACACAGAGTGGTGGCCACAGTGGCTCAGTGTCTGTCTCTTTACCCTCACTGGTCCATTTTCTCTCATTTATTGCTTCTGAGCACACACATTAAAAAAGCAGGGATGAGCGACATGCTTTGTTCAAACTACAGTAAGTAGCTAATTTCTTATTGAAATTTATTATTTTTCAGTGAGTTATAAATTGTCAAGATTTTCTTAGGACTCTGCAGTACAGCCACATAGCAGAGGATTAGAAATCCTTTACTGGTCATTGTAAACACACCACAGTGCACTACAATGTAATGTGACCTCTGCATTTCACCTCCTCAGTGTAGGGGCAGTGAGGAGCTGTTGAGCAGCACCCAGAGAGCAGTTTGGGGGTCTCAGCACCTTACATCACTTGTAGTAATGAGGGATGGATAAGGATGATTGAGAGTGGAAGGTCACTAATCTGGTATTCAACCAAGCGACCTTCTGTCCAAATGCATGCGTCTCTAAACTTTAGGCTACCGCTGCCCTATTCTATTTTTATTTTTTTTTTAAGAAATATAGTAATAGAATCAAGCCTTGATTAATTTTCATTGAAACAGTTAATACCATGTTAACACAAGAACACACACTGCAATAATCTGAACTTTAAACCTCCACTTCATGACTACCATGATAGCCTCACTACATTAAGTTCCCTTCACATGTCTGATTTGTAGCCCTTGGGAGTTGCTGTAGGGAATGGTGGGACCACTGGCTTTGGCCTTGACATCGACGAACTACAGAAGTAAACCCAATCAACAGTTCTAGTTATACCAATCAATTTAAATAACAGAAGAGAGATATCTGCCTAGCACTACCTGTATATGTCGCTTTTGCCATTGCAGTCGTACTCTCTGCATTTAAATAATGTCTACACACATTGGCTCGTTGAAGTTCAGCAAATGATGGATCTGCTTATTTGGGCAGTTTTGTGGACATAAAGTGTAAGAACACACTAGACTAGAAGTGCGACATATTAATATACTGTACATCAACCTCAAGAGTCCTTATTTAAGTCTAACGTAGATAACTCATCACTGTCAGGAAACTACCTGCAGACGGCGTCTGTTGCCATTGTGGGGGTGTCTTTTGGGGCCAAGGGTCTACAACATCTGACAAGAACTCTCAAGTCAAAGTCAAAGTCAAAGTGAGCTTTATTGTCATCTCAACCATATACAAGTATACAGATAGACGAAATTGCGAACCTCAGGGTCCACAGTGTAACAACATGATGTGTAAATAATAAATTAATAATATTAATAATAAATAGAATTAAAATTTAAAAATTTAAAAATTTGAAATTAAAACGCAAACAAGACAAGACATTGTGCAAAGATAGGACAAAGAAGTAGCAGCAATGTTGATGTGTAAGATATGTAATATAATAAATAAATAAATAAATAAATAAATAAATAAATAATAGATATATATATAATACAGAGATTATCAGTGTATGATAATAGTTGTTTAAGACGTGTGTAAACAATGACAAGTCAGAATGTTTCACAGCAGAAGGATAAGGAGTGAGAAAATCCTTAAAGGTCAGTATGAGATTTTCAGTTCTTCTCTACCTGCACACTCGTCTTTACAGGACTGTGGTTTTCATGTATAAAAGTTCTGTTTTTAGAGGTGGTTGAGGCCGTGTGGAAGGTCCCATGGGGCAGCCTGGTGTTAAGGAGTCTAACAGCTTGGGGGTAAAAACTCTCCTGCAGCCTGGCAGATCTTGCTCTGATGCTGCAGTATCTTCTCTTGGATGGCTGAAGTGTGAAAAGTCCATGTGAGGGGTGTAAGGGGTCCTGCACAATGCTGCAGGCCTTGCGGACACTGCGTTTGTAAAATGTGTCCTGTAGTGAAGGGAGAGGCACCCCAATAATGTTCTCTGCTGTCTTCACTATCCTTTGCAGGCACTTGCAGTCGGATATGTTGCAGTTGCCATACCAGACAGTGATGCAGCTGGTCAGAACACTCTCATTGGTGCCTCTGTAGAACATGGTGAGGATGGAAGTGGGAGGATGTGCTTGCTTCAGCCACCTCAGGAAGTGTAGTCTGTGCTGAGCCTTCTTGATTAGTGAACTTGGTACTCCTAACAATCTCCACATCTAAACCGTTGATGCTTTGTGGGATGTGGGCAGGACGTGATTTTCTGCAGTCCACGATTATCTCTTTTGTCTTGTCGACATTGAGAGATGGATTGTTGTCTTCACACCATGCAGCCAGCCGTTTCACCTCATCTCTGTATGCTCTTTCACCATCCTTGCTTATCAGTCCCAGCACCGTTGTATCATTCGCAAACTTGATGATGTGGTTGGTGTTGTGCGTGGCGGTGCAGTCGTGAGTCAGCAGGGTGAACAGCAGTGGACTAAGCACACAGCCCTGCGGTGCTCCGGTGCTCAGTGTGATGATGCTGGAAGTGTTGTAGCCCATCCGAACTGACTGGGGCCTCTCTGTCAAGAAGTCCAGGATCCAATTGCAGAGGGTGGTGTTCAGGCCCAACCTGCTCAGTTTTACAACCAGCTTTGGAGGGATGATTGTGTTGAAGGCAGAGCTAAAGTCTATGAATAGCATCCTGACATGTGTCTTTTTTATCCAGATGTGTCAGGGAGAGGTGAAGGGCAGAGCATATGGTATCCTCAGTTGACCTGTTTGAGTGGTATGTAAACTGAAGAGGGTCAAGGGAGGCAGGGAGATTAGTCTTTATGTGTGACATGACTAACCTTTCGAAGCACTTCATTATGATTGGCGTGAGTGCAACTGGTCGGTAGTCATTCAGGCATGTCACTGATAACTTTTTCTGCACTGGTATGATGGTGATCAACTTGAAGTATGCTGGGACTGATGACTGACTCAGAGATGAGTTGAAGATGTCTGTGAAGACACCAGCCAGTTGACTGGCACATTCTTTGAGCACAAGACCAGGTATGTTGTCAGGTCCTGCAGCCTTGTGTGGATTGACTCTGAATAGAGTCTTCTTCACATCTGTTATGGAGAGACAGAGTGCCTGGTCAGTGGAGGGAGATGTTGCTTTTCTCGCAGGCTCTTTGTTCTGCGCCTCAAACCGTGCAAAGAAGTTGTTCAGCTCATCTGGAAGGGAGGTATCACCATCACTGATGTGTGGGTTGGGCTTGTAGTTTGTAATCGTCTGAACACCCTGCCACATACGACGTGTCTCTGGTGCTGCTGAATTGTTTGTTGATCTTCTGCGTGTATGCCCACTTAGCTCTCCTTATAGTGCAAGACAGGTTGGCTCTGGTCACCCTGAGGGCGGCCTTGTCTCCAGATTTAAAGGCTGCATTTCTGATCTTGAATAGCTTATGCACTTCTCTCATCATCCAGGATTTTTGGTTGGCTCTTGTGGTAACATCCTTGGTAACGGTAACATCCTCTATGCATTTGGAGATGTAGCCAGTCACAGAGTCTGTGTACTCCTCCAGATTGATGGAGTCACCATCCATAGCAGCCTCTCTGAAAATGTCCCAGTCTGTCAATTCGAAGCAGTCTTGGAGAGCTGAAACCGCACCAACCTGCCACACTCTGATGCTCTTGCAGGCTGGTTTAGTGCACTTCAGCAGGGACTTGTATGCATGGACCATAAAAACGCTGATATGATCTGAACAGCCGAGGTGAGGGTTGGGTTGGGCCTTGCAGACACCAGGAGCGCTCGTGTAAACATTGTCCAGACAGTATCCCCCTCTAGTAGCAAAGTTCACATTCTGGGAGAAATGACTTCAAGTTGGCATGATTGAAGTCTCCAGCAATAATGAAAAATGCCTCGGGGTGCGTCGTTTGCAGTTTGCTGATGATCTCGTAGAGTTCCGCTAGCGCCTGGTTAGCATTTGCGCTAGGCGGGAGGTAGACAGCAACCACCAGCACGCAACTGTATTCCCTCGGCAGGTGGAAAGGCCGACACCTTACTGATAAAACCTCCATCAGCGGGGAGCAGTGTAGCGCAACTGAGGCAGCGTTCGTACACCACTCTCTGTTCACATAAACACTCAGTCCGCGAGTCTGCAATGTTTTCCTGGAGACATGTCTCAGTGAAAATAAATATGCAGCAGTCTCTCATTTCCCACTGCTTGGCCCGCTGCAGCTTTATATAATCCAGCTTGTTGTCCAGCGATCGGACGTTCGCAAGCAGAATAGACGGTATCGCAGGTCTGGTGGGGTTAGTTTTTAGCCTTGCGCTAACACCGCCGCGTTTACCTTTTTTCTGCTTCCGATCGCTGCGCTTGCGTTTTCGCCAACTCAGCTTCTCAGGCTGCCGAAGTAAGCAAAGGCTGCGGTGCGTCTCTGTCACCTCACTGGATATTTTGGCGCAATTTCTTTGGAAATCGAGCAGGATTTGCTGCTCGTAAATGTATGTCTGCGTACTACTATCACTGAAATCTACTTTTTTACTTATACTAGTTGACAAAGATGAACAAAGATTAACACTAAACACCGCGGACTCGGGAGCTCTGTAAGCTACCACCTGCACGGGCGCCGCCATGATGTAATTCTACTAATTTTACGAAGATTAAATTCCTTTTCTGGGATATAATAACATTATCTTTTGATCCAGTGATTCTGCAATGTTAAACTGGATCCCCCCTGAAAGTTTAAAGCAAATTTAAACATTTGTAGGGCTTGACAGTCATAATCTCTGCTTTATAAGAAACTTTAGTGCTTTTATTTCATCAATTACCTTTCTCATCAGAAAAATAAAGGCCCCTAACACCTTTGAACATTTAAATCTATACTAATAAAAGGCAACGCCCTCACTGACTGACTGACTCACTCACTCACTGACTGACTCATCACTAATTCTCCAAATTCCTGTGTAGGTGGAAGGATGAAATTTGGCAGGCTCATTCCTTACAAAAAATGTTTGTTCTTTTAACGTTTACTTTATTTCTAACTTGTATAATTTAGACAGGATATATTTTTATGGAGAGCAAAA
>JANRMT010062791.1:193631891-193647227 GCA_026402145.1 Polypterus bichir lapradei
CTGCGAAGCGCGGGTATTTTGCTAGTATTTAATAAACCTGAATAAATACGTAGCCTGTTCTTGCCTTTTATAATGGAGGTGAAAAGTACTGGTGTACTGTTGAAAAAAGCCCTAAAACTTACCGAATACGTCCACTTTGAAGTGGCAAAGGTTTCAGTTTAAGCAAACGTGCCCTCTCCATTTCTGATGAATGCTCATCACAACACCCCACTATAGCCCTTTGGGGGTGCCTTGAAAGGATGGGGTACCAGATCCACTGTTGTGGGTTTTTCTGTCCTTGTTCAGCTGGAGTGAAACCTTGGTCTTCATTGCCGGAAGTAAATCAGAATCAATCCTGGTGTGTGTGGGACTCTGCCAGGGCTGCCATTTGTCACCGAATTTAGTTCATAAATTTTATGGGCAGAATTTCTAGGTTCAGCCAAGGAGAGAATGGTGTCCAATTCGATGACTTCAGAATCACATCTCTGTTTTTTGAAGATGATGTGGTCCTGCTGGCTTCATCGTGCTGTGACCTCAGGTGTTCACTGGAGTTGATTGCAGTCAAGTGTGAAGTGGTCAGCACCTCCAAGTCTAGAGGTCATAATTCTCAGCTGGAACTGGGTGGAGTGCTGTCTCCAGTTTGGGGATGAGGTGCTGCCTCCAGTGGAGGAGTTTAAGTACCTCAGGGTCTTGTTCACAAGTGAGGAAAGAAGGAAGCAGGAGATTGACAGGTGGATCAGAGTGATGTCTGCAGTTATGTAGATGTTGTACCAGTGAGTCATATTGAAGAGAGATGTGAAAAGCAGAGCTCTCAGGAAACTGGTGGATCTACATTCCTGTCTTTACCTCTGGTCACAAGCTTTACATAGTGAATGAAAGAACTGGACTGTGGATAGAAATGGCAGAAATTATTTTCTTTTGCAGAGTCTCTGGGGTCAGCTATAGAGAGAGGGTGAAAACATTTAGGAGGATCTCATAGTAGAACTGCTGCTCCTCCACATTCAAAAGAGCAGGTTGTGATGGTTCAGGTATCTGATTAGGACGCCTCCTGGACACCTCTTTGTGAAGCTGTTTCAGGCATGTCCAACCAGATGAAGTTCTCACGGCAAACCCAGGGCATGCTGGACAGATTATATCTCTCAGCTGGCCCAGGAACCTCACATTGTCCTCCAGGAAGATTTGAAAGGAACAGAAAAGAGATGTTTCAGGATTTTTGCCCAGACTACTGTTCCCTTGATCTAGACCCAGATAAGTGACAGAAAATGGATGGACAAATGGACAACAAAAGCATACTGGAAATAAAATTGTTAATTCGAGATTCCTGGTACTGTTCTGTCAAAACAGGGATACTTTTCTTGCTCAGGTAGCAGTGGTGGCCCACCCTCCTGCAATTACAACCCAACAACCCCCAAGTTCTGGCTCCCTCCACTTCCCACCTATCATTTGTGTTCTACTTGTTTTCCTGCAGTTTTGTTTCTTCTGTGGTTATGTTCTGCCATTGCTTTGAATAACACACAAATGTCCACTAAATTGATATTTTTTTCCTAACTTCCTTTTTTTCCTAAACTGTGATTACTCCTTTGCTCATTACATTCTGTGTTGTTATTTTCCATAGCTAGCAGATCGAGATTCTCAGTGGGCTGTATGATGAAAAGTACATATAAGACTTTCATCGTATTTTATACACATAACAATAAACATATTGCATTCAATTTCGTTTTCAAAAAAAATCAACATATTTCTAAAAGAGCGAAGCTACATGCATGTCACATCACATGTGATAAAAAAAAAAAAATATTCTGAAAATGAAAAAGGTAGATTGTGTGATAGAGCCCAGCCATGCTGAAACAATTATCAATAAAACCTGATGAGTCACTCTTGATGTGGATATAATCATAGAAAAGCAAACAACACTTTGTAGTCACGCATGTGCACATGGGAAACGGTTTCACTCTTAAATAATGTGGTTTCTTATCCAAACCAGGGGTTGGCACTGTCATTTAATGCTTTCTACCTTTGTCCTTCTGCAGACCAACCAAAGAACCCTCCCAGTAAGGTCACTTACGCACGTTTCCAGGCCCAGCAGTTGGTTGGTTTTCCTTCTAGGAGTCACAATGAATCTGAAAACACAAGAGACAGAGCACTCATTTGATTCCTGAACACCTTTACTTTAAGTGCTCTTCTAGTATATTACTAATATAAATGTGTAGCTAACTAAAGTTGTACCACTAAAAGGCGAGTGGCTGGCTTGTTTTTGCCCTTTAGTCCCTCATAAGCAGGATTCATCAAGCCAGAGAACAACAAGACAACTTTAAAAATCACTTAACATACAAAAGAGGCACTGCAGCCAGTTGTTTAAAGAACAGGGGGGTTTGTTCTACAAGAAGTCCAAACTTATGAAAATTACCCCAAAAGCTAACTCTGCTAATTGTGACTCATCTTCACCACTGCTGTGTATGCATTTTGATTGGCTGAGAGATGACGTGAAAAATAGGAGGCCAAGCGGGTTGAATAAATAAACATCACATGACATTAAATTTCCACTCACCACACTCTTCAAACGTGGGAATAGCTGACCAGCAGCACCTCAGTAATCAGATATAAACTGACAGGCGTCACTATTTCAGTTCAGTTCAGTTTATTTTGTAATGTGCTCTTCACCAAATGCAGGCTCAGAGTGCTGTAACGAGTTCACAGGTTAAACACAATTATAGATGTCAAAAAATCATAATGCACACACATAAACTGATGAAAGAGTTGGGGTGTTAAAGTTGGAAAAAAAAACAACATTTACTGCTGGAGCAGAAGCTGGTTGTGATGTGCGCCAGCCGCTCCACTCCACTGTAGGACAAGTTGGCATTGTCCCATTTGGCTTGGCATTCTGTGGGACACAAGGCCTGATAATTCATCAAAATAAGCAGGGAAGCAGAAAGCCGACTGCACTACCACCACCTGAACAGTAAAATTAAGGACAAAACTGCGGCTCTACAAACATTGTGGTCATTTGGATCTGTAACTGGAAAGAAACTTTGATTCAGTTTGATCACCACAGGCTGCTGTTTCCTTTAAAGTCTGGTTTGAGAATTTCTTTTGGAGCTGGATGATGACCCACACTACAGTGACCAAGACAGCTGTTCTCATTGAGCCTTGGAGATCAGAACTCATTCAGTGTGTCAAAGATCCACTCCGCCAAACCTGAGCTTTGTGGTCAGTGATTGAGAGCCTTCTCAATCATCTTGTTGATTAGGTGGTCCTCTCTTGAAGTGATATTACTGACCGAGCAAACCACACTGGTCATCACAGAGTTGTAGAACATGTAAAGGACGTCACAACTCATATTAAAGGAACACAGTCTCTTCTGAGGAAAAGGTCTGCTCTGCCCTTTCTTATATACAGCAGCTCCACTGTATTATGTGACCAGTTCATCCTGTCACTGATGTTATTCTCTCATATTTACTGTGTGAATAGATGAAGCCAGTAGTTAGGACTGAGAGAGGTGGTCATGTCAGACAAAATTCTCATCCCTGAGCCTCTATCACACCTGCATCTCTGAATTTTCATCTTTTCTCTTTACACTGCAGGTTTAACACAGAAGGTTCCTAAAATAATACAAACCTTCTCTCATGTGGATCTTCTCAAGATCACAGAGTTCTACAAGCCCCACCTGGCTTATGTGATTGAATACGACATCATGAGTATCCTGCAGAACCTGGCAACCAAGAACATCCTCACCAGCGATGAAGCCAAGGTAGGCAGGTCTACCTGTCATTTTGAGGCACAGAGAACTTACCAGAGATGGTGAGCTCAGGAGAATCATCTGAGACTGCCTGACATTCCGTAGCAGGTCTTTCTGTTATTGTGAGGTCATCAGACCCCTACTGACCACTCTGCTCTGCTCTCCCAGTGTTCTTTTTTAAACTAGCCCTCTGGTCACCCACTTGTATTTCAGAGATTCAAAGCCAAAGAAAAATCTGAGGGGCGAGCAGGTGTGGAGTCCTTCATCAGTGATATAATGAAGATGGAGAGTGGGGTACTGGTGAGCCTGTGGGAGGCGCTAGCTGAAGAACTTGTGAGATTTCCATCACCAAACATGACAAGAATACTGGAGGAGATCACAGAGGGCGGTGAGTTAATGGGGTCTTGAGAGAGAGCAAAACAATGAATGTGTAGAAATCACAAAATGAGGCAAAGTGAGAGACACAGGAACATTAAACACAACCTTACTGTCTATAGGCCACTGGACACACAGCTGTCAGGTCCGTCACTTACACCAAGATGCCTGATTGTTGGCCATCAATGCCAACACATCCTCCAGTTCCCCTCATTTTCTCTTTTATGTGTCTATTAAAGTCTTTAAAGGGGTCAGTGGTCCTACCATATTATTTAAAAACGGGTGTGCTACTGTCACCTGTGTGCCACCTGTCATGACTGCACATTTGACTTGCATGTCTCCTCTTCTACACTTAATAAGCCTACACCTACAGCCCACCTGGATGATCAGTAATAATATTTTCTTTTTCTTTGCTTTAACAGGATGTCAAAGATTCTGTTGTTTTCTGACACCACTGATGTTGATGTGTGTAAATGTTAGCTTTAGATGCCCCCAGAAGTCCACACTCATGCTCATGTTTGTTTTTTCAGACGTCTCCCCCTCAAATCCCAATGAAGCTTGTTGCTCCCCTGAGGTCTCATTAAAGAGTCCCTGCTCTCCACTTTGCCTCCTGCTCTCCTCAGCCTGATAAACACACAATATGTCTGCTGTTCCTAATGCTGTCTTGTGTGTCATTTTCTTGGTCTTCTTTCCTGGACAGGTAATTGCAGACTCCCAATATGGACACACATTGCTGATTTGTTCTTTGCTTTTAGACATTAACTCTTCATTGTGGCCAAACAAAGTGCACCTTCGTTTTTGATATTTTTCTGGTTGTATACCTCACTGTGTACTTCTGTATACTTTTGTTAATCTTCCTCTTTACTGCTGTAACTGACTCTTCTTGTTATCTCACCAGGACCAGACCTCTTGATGAACATTCAGGCCAGTCTCCAGCCCACTCCCATTGATGATTGTATTAAAGGTAAGCCACTGGTCTTGTGTCTCCAGTCATCAGCTCCTCCAGGACTCTGCTCCTCAGTTAGAACAATCGTGATGAGATCAGGGCATTCATCTGAAAAAGCTCACTAATCTTATTCAAGATTTTTCAAAATAACTGTCAGTTTTTGAAGGGTCCTATAGTCCACACCCTTTCCTTGTGTCTGTTGTTCTTTTTCTGGAGAAAAATGTTAATATCTGTGTGATCTTATATAATAAAGTGCGTCCACCAAAGAAATTACTTTCATAATGCTAAAAACTTAATTTATGACATCTTCATCTGCCTCTTTTTAAGCTGAAAAGGTTCAGCTCCTTCAGTCTGTCCTCACAGTGCAGACCTCTCAATCCTGAATCAGCCTTGTTGATCTTCTCTGGACTTTCTTTATCGCTGTAAAAGACTTTGTTACCAAAGATTAAAACTGCACACAACACCCCAGATGAGGCCTCATAAAGCTTTAGTATAACCTAACGTGACTTGTGCTCCACATGGGGGTGCTATATAACCTGCCATCCGCTAGCCTTATTCATGGCCTCTGTCCACTGTCTTGATGTAATAATGATCATTTCACTACAATTCCCAGGTCTTTATTCTTTCAAGTTTCAGACCTCTGATTGTGTATTTTAATCTAAAATCTTTACTTCCTACATGTAACACATAAAACATTAATTTATATCAAATCTCATTAGCCACATTTTTGCCCAAACCTCTGTGCTTTCCAAATCCATCTGGTTCTGCATTATCTACCAATACACTCAGTTTGTTACCATTTTTTTATATTAAAAAGAGCATCACCCCCAACACTGACCCCTGAGGGACACCACTGTTAACATGATCAAGTTCTGATAAGGTTCCTCACCTCACATTTCTTTGCTTCTTGTGTTTGAGTCAATTCTGTACCCACAGACAGACTGCACTCTTTATTCTTTTACACATATCTAGTCTGCTTTTGTTGCTTCCTCTTATAATTTCACCTCACTAGTGAGACATGATCTCCTCATCTAAACCCACGCTGACTTTTCACTGGCACTCCTGTTCCTCACATGTGCTGCTATGATCCAGTGATCCCGAGGACTTCAGTTGCTCATACATCATGAAGATCTCTGAGAGGCTGGTCCTCAAACTGCTCTAACCTCTGGTTTCAGAACATCTCAATCTTCTGCAGTTTGCCTACCAGACACATGTAGGTGTTTGATGATACTCTGATCTCCATGCTCCACAGAGTCTACTCTCACTTGGACAAAGCTGGCATCACAGTCAGCATAATATTCTTTGATTTATCCAGCATCTTTAACACAATTTTGCCTTATTGATTGGGGAAAAAGCTCAATACTTTGCATCTTGATGCCCCCACAATCTCCTGGATCACAGACTACCTGACCAATAGACAGCAGATTGTGAAGCTGAGGGACTGTGAGTCAGAAATGGTGGTGTGAAATGTTGGAATACCTCAGGAAACTGTTCTGTCTCCCTTCCTGTTTACTCTTTGCATGTACAGAAATTCTCAGATGACTCCTCCATCACAGGCTGCATTACTAACAGTAACGAGTCGACGTACAGGAGGCTTATGGAGGAACTTGTCATGTGGTAAAAGAAGAAACCACATGTAGCTCAGATGATTTAAGATACAGAGTTCTAAACAGTCACTCATTACGTCTATAAACTCCTGTCCTTATCATTTGTTATTTGTAAGGTTAGCCCAGTTAACGTTCAGGTAGTCAAAGTCCTCCATGACTGTAAAATCCCCCTTTAAACTGGTGTTTTTAATATTATAAAAAGGATGTAAATTGAAACTATTGATGTCATTAGGTGGTCTGTAACACACCAAATATGAGGCCTTGACCCCTAATGCAGAATTGTCGTACCAAACATCCTCACTAAGCTGTGATTCACCGTCTAATTGAAGAAGCCTTACATTTAAATTGTGTTTTATATACATGGTGACTCCCACACCTTTGTAATCAACATCTTTCATGAAGAAGGGGCCTGAGTTTCCTCGTAAGCTTGCATATTCTAATCTTTCTAGTCAGACAATTAAGGCGTAATTTTGCTTAACTTCTCACTACTGCTATTTTCTTCTATAATACGCTACTGTGGCTGTTCATTTGTCTGTCCAGGATTTAAAATCACCTGTCGCTCACAAACCGTTTGACTTATTGACCTGAAATTTGGTACACATATACTACGTGACATCTACTCTCTGCTTTCAGGTAATGATTGACCTCCAAGGTTATTCCTCTTTTTATTTTTATTTTATTTTATTGTAGAATCAACTCTCAGCAGCAGCCAGTAGGGCAGCTGTGTGATGCATGCGTATGGGCTTCATTCTCATTCCCTGCCACCTTTGCCATCACCTCCCCCATCTCTTCATATCTTAAATCATTCTTGAGGCAGACTGAAGTGCCAGCTTAAGTGAAAAATTAAGGAAAATGTACTAAGTAATTGCAACACAAACACTGCCTTAATCAGTTTTAACATAAGATGCCGATGAAAGAAGGGAAGAACTGGGCCACAAGGGTGGAGAAAAGAAGAGCTGCTCAGGAAACAACAAGAGCATCAACCTCTGAGCAAACGAATGCTAAATGGACAGAGAAAGAGGAGGAAAAATAGGAATGCTTAAGACAAGTGTATTCACTGCACGTTACTGGTAATATTATAAATGCAGAGGATTCCAAGTATATTCAGACCCTTCACTATCTGCACATTTTATTTTGTTGTAGATTTAATTTGAAATGGAGAAACTGGCCATTTCTGCCCTTCACTGTACAGTCAATAACCTTTAACGAGAAAGTGACATCATGATTTTAAAAGGTTTGCAAAAATATTAAAAATCTAAAACTGAAACCTTTCATTCCTAGAAGTCTTTAGACCCTTAGCTGTGACACACCAAATTGTGCTCAGGTGCCTCTTGTTTGCTTTCATTCTCCTTGAGATGTTTCAAGAACTTGATTAGAGTCCACCTGTGGCCCCCCTGAATTGATTGGATGTCCTTCAGAAAGGCACACGTGTCTCTGTGTATAGAAGATTCAACAAGTCACACTGCATATCAGGACAAAAAACAAGCCATGAAGTACAAGGAACTCTCTGTACAATCAAGTTGTGGTGAAACATGGAATGAAGCAAAGGGATAAAACCATCTGTAAAGCTCTGAGTGTTCAGAGGAGCACAGCGGCCACACTTTTTGTGTAATAGAAGAAGTCTAAAAACACCAGGGGCCTCCTGCATAATGCCATGCGTAGAATTCACAGTAAAACATGGTGTAAGGACAAAAGTGGCAATGTGCGTATGCAGAAAACAATCCAGTTGCATAAATCTGTGCGTACGCCATCTTCCATGACTTCTGCTCCAAAAATCCCGGTCAGCGTGACTTGCACATGCACGCGCCTGCTGCCCCACCCCAAACTCCTCCCAAAATAATGCCTCTATGATTATGAAAATCAATATAAATAGCCCTTAAACTCAGTGTTCTGTGAAACGGCAATGACAAAAGCGGGGCAGGGGGGGGAATAAAATAATTTCAGTGAATACCAAGTAGAGTCAAAGAAACAAGTACTATTTGTTGGTTTAAACAGTGGTATGAACAACAAAAGGAAGTTGATCGAGTGACATAGAGTGTCGGAGAAACTCGACAGCTCAAGTTCACAAAGTCGCACAGTGCCCAAAATAAAATAGTTGTCACATATCAAAGTCGCTGTGAAAAGGCGAGTCATAGCCCACCGTCTGAGTGTCATATGAAAGCTTATTAGGGTACAGAGAAAAAAAAAATAGGGACACAGTGAGAAAAAAGCTTTAACTTTAATCTAGAAATTTCCACTTTAATCACATAGTTTATTTTGTCATTGAAGTAGAACATTATAAACTTCATCCTAAAGTCATTTAATCTATTAGTTTCTCAAATACCATCGTAACTAAAGTAGGACGTTAAATGCTTTGTTTTGTATTTGATCTTCTATGTGCTCTGTGTGTGAATCACTACATGCTTCTTAAATGAGCTTTCTCTTCCTCCAACTGGACACAGAATCCATTAAATTCATGATATTACAGCTCTCTGAATAATTTAAATACTGAGATGTATACTTAATATAATTTTCATGATGATAGGAGTTAAAGCATGTTATTAAACATGAGAACATGGTGGCACAGTGATAGTGACAAACTGCCGCCTCTTCCAGTGATTGTTCCTGCCTCACGCAAGATGCTTGCTGCGCCGTGCGCCAACTTCAATGAAATACTTTATTGTAGCAGTAGTGTCTCTTTCAAACTTCTCCAAGTAACTGATCACCACACAATCAGCTCTGTAATGGACGTTAAGCTATCTGTAAGCTGAGAACACCAATTCTTCAAAACTTTTAAGGAACATTGAAATATCTTCATAGTACGTGTTTAATTATTCTATCCATCTGTCTTTCCAGTGTCACGCCAGCACCAGCAAGAATACAGCGCAAGGCAGGAACAATCTGTGAATGGAGCGCCAGCTCCTTGCTAGCACTGCAGCACCGTGTCCTCACATGTTTAATTATTATCAATATAGATTATTTAAACAATGTTACCATTTTATCTGTATAATGTAATAAACATATTTTGCTGCATTTCATCTTAAAAATGATATCATCATCATATGTAAATGTGCACTTTATAATGTGGCTCAGGTTGTGTAATATTATAACTGTATCACAAGGTGTACTTATAAGTACAGACAGTTCTACAAGGAGCACTTGATGGACTGATTGAGTACATTTATAGTTCTTGGAATGAAGCTGTTTGTGAACCACGAGGCCCATACAGGAAAGGCTTCGAAGTGTTTGTCATATGAGAGCAGTTCAAATAGACAGCATGGCCGAGGCAGCGTGTGCTTGATGTTGTATAGCGATAATTCTCTTACTGATCTGCTGCTGTAGAGCTGTGATTCCACACTCAGATACAGTGATATAAATACTCTGAGCAGTGAAATGAGAGGAACAACGCTAAAGTAGCCATGGTATTTGAAATAGTTAGGCCATTCCGTGGACTCTTATATTGTTACTGGTTAATTACAGTAAAATGCCTTAAACTAATAAACAATATGCAGTTAATTTCAGTGTATTTATAAAGCTGCATCAGGGATGTGGATCTAAAAAAGAAAGGCAAACCAAACTTGAACAAAAGCATTGCTTTGACGCTGGGTGCCACCAGTTTGCAAAACTGAGCGCAGAACTTGCGTACGCCAGGGTTTGAGCTAGCGTGAAAATATGTGTGGCTTTACCCAAGTTTAGGTTTTATACATTGCGATTTGAGCGTGGAAACGGGAGTACACAATGTTTTTGTGTGTACGCACCATTTATACATGAGGCCCCTGGACTCTTCATGGAGACTTTTTTACCCATCCACAATGAGTAGCTGGGCAGGAAGGGCCTTGGTCAAGGAGGTGAGCAACAATCCAACAGTCACTCTTAGAACTTCAGAAGTCCTCTGCTGAGATTGGAGAATCTGCCAAAAGGATATCCATCTCAGCAGCACTCCAACAATCAGGCACCTTTTGGAGACTTCCTAGATGGAAGCCCCTGTTAAGCAAAAGGCATATAAAGAACTCTGAGAGCGTAAATAAAAATAATCTCTGGTGTGGGGAGACAAAATCTGAACTCTTTGAGCAGAACTCCAAGCACTTTGTCTGGCAAAGACTAGGCGCTGTTCATTAGCTGTCTAATACAATCCTACGGTGAAGGTTGGTGTTGACAGCATCTTCCTATGGGGCTACAGGGACAGGGAAACTGGCCAGAATTGAAGGGATAAGGAATGGAGCCAAATTAAGAGAGGTCAACGAAGAAAACCTGCTGCAGAGATCACTCCATCTGAGTCTGGGGTGACTTTTAAATGCATAAAGTCCACAACACTAAAATGGCTTTTGGGCAGGTTTCTGAGTGTTCTTGAGTGGGCCAATCAAACCTCAGTCTTACACCCCATAGAATATGTGTGGAGAGTCCTGAAGATGGCAGTTTACAGACAGTTACAATCTAATCTAATGGAGCTTCATAGGATCTACCAGGAATAATAGGATAAACTCAACAAATCCACGTGTGCAAAGCTTATAGAGACTTAGCAAGAAGATTTGAAGGTGGAAATGCTGGCAAAGGGGCTTCTTCAAAGTGTTTAGTTAAGTGGCTGAACACTTAAGTAGTATTTAGCATGAGGCTTCTGTCAAAATGTCAATCAAAATGATTAATGACCTTAAGCACCGCCCATTTGTGACGTCGTACCGGAAGTTCCACCTCTTAAACCCCGCCCCTCCGCGTGACCCGGCTCTGCCCCCTGGTGGCGGAATGGTGAATGACGCCCTGTCCCCACCCAGACTCTGCCTTGAACCTGTCCCCTGCACGTAATTGTTTAAGGAAACTGTCAAGCGCCGTTTGATAGATGTCTACCCCCTCCTTGAACCTGCCCCCTGCACCTGATTGGTTAAGGAAACTGTCAAGTACAGTTTTATGGATGTCTGACCCGTCCTTGAACTCACCACCGTCCCCACCCACTTCCCAGCCCACCTCTCCTGAAAAACAAGCCCAGGCATGTTACAGCCTTTACCTCAACAAATCCAGACATGCCTGGGGCATGTCCTGACAAGTCCAGGCAGGTTGCTGCCTTTGCCCTGGACAAGTCCGGGCACGTTCCAATCCGTACCCTGCCGGCCTGAAGGGCCTGCCTAGGCCCCCCGGGTCAGGCAGCACCTGACAGCCGGCCTCCCCACACTTCCCAGTCCTCTCTCCGGAGGACGTGTGCTCCCTTCTGAAAGTCCGGTATAAATCAGCGAAGCATTTTCTAAAGACTCTGACAGGGAAATGGAATCTATGACCGAGGTCCCAGCGTTCCAGCCAGGCCGAGCTACCTTATAGCCTATACTGCTTTGGGTAAGACCCCTTGTATCTATTATTTAAAATATCTATCTAGCCTTTGCTTTATCACTTGTAATCCATTTTTATTTCATCTAAGTCAAGCCGCCTTCCCCATCTTCTGAAAATCCTTTCACAGAAAGATCTAAGCATCCAACAGCTGGATCTTCCATCTCACAGAAAATCCTCAAGCAACATTGAATCAGGTTTCCCAGTGACAGACTCTGCAGTAAAAAACAGTCTTAGCAATGAAGCAGGTTTCCCGGAAAGAAAGACAAGCAGCCCCCATGCAAGCAGGCCTGTGTGCCTGCTCTCTCTCTCTTCACACAGAAAGTAAAGTCAGGATCTGCGAGTTCGCTTGCAAACATCTGAGCCCGCCCGTTTCGAGCATCCATCCCCCGCTGGGTGAGGCCCTGCACGCGCATGTTTGTACTCTCAGGAATGTTTGGGGGGGGTTAGGGATCTCTGCTGGCCAGTCTGTACTACCTCGTTCATGGCTCTTAGGGCACGTACAAACCTCCACTTTGATTTATCACCTTTCAAGACATGGAGCAGCCTCGTGTTACAAACGCTTTGTGTCTCTTTTAACACTCCTGCCTGTAAAAGCCCTGTTATCGTGATCTCTCTATTCCTTCCTCTGCCTCAGGTTTAATAGGAGCTTGCACCCAGGCTAATGAACCATGTCCTGTACATGTCGAGATGCCAGCCCATGCCTGCCGTCCCTTACACTATATAACATGTTTGGTTACTCTTTTTGTAAGTATAATATAATGAAGTTATTTTTAAAAGTAACACCACACTGCTCAAGAGAGACAGATTCCACGTGTGTTTTAGGATTTGCTGTCGCCAGTGATGAATTTTAATTTTTGCTTAGCTCATTTCTATATATTCTCTGTGCATTGAAACGGAGATTTATAAGAAAGCACAGGAGGCTATAATGAGGTGTGCTTGTTTAACTAGAGGCAGGGTTTAAAAGCGCAGGCAGGTGCTGCATTAGCTCTGACATAGGTAAGAGGGCAGTATTCTGAACTACTTGCAGAAGGACCCGCTTGTGAAATGCGTAATCGTTCGAAACGGACTCTCTCTGTACGGAGCCACCTGTTTTTAAAAGGCTGAGGAGAAAAGTATTATAGGTAAAATACACAGTGCCATAAAATAAAAGCAAAATAAAGTGTGAACGCCACACAACCTGGTATTGCTAGATGTTTCGTTTTTTCCAGGTGACCCATTTTTGCGTTGCTTAAGGTACTGTATCAGCCATAAGTCAAGATCTTTCTTTTATTCTTTTTTGATCAACTTTTATACTGATTTTATAAAGGTACTCTAGGTACAATGTGGTCATCCTGTCTCCAAGACAACTTTTCCTTTATCACATTTAAATTTCTTGTCTCTGAAAATTCATTCATAGCTCATACGTTTCTGCTCTTAGAGCCAGAAGGTTATAGCGAGGTGTGCTGGTATAACTAGAGGCAAGGGATGTAAGAAGCACTCTTCTGCACATCTGAAGTTCATTGAACTAAAATCATGTTTTTAAATCAGCAGCTTTAGCTCATGCTAGTGACCTCATAAATGGGAGCCAACCACTCAGCACGCTTGTATAGCTCACAAAATAGCAGAGCTAATTACTCTTTCTGCTTAAACTAATGATCAAATATTCAGATAATTCTTAATTAAACACTAAAGCATTAGTGAACAAAATACATGTTCAGTAGCCAAGTAAAATGACCAGTTGCTTTAACATGAAAATAAAGCATCTTTAGAAAATAAAGCATCTAAAAGCATCTTTGTATAGGTCCAATTTTAAAACATTATAAGAAAAATCCTTGTTTCCAAAAGAGTTCTGCCCATTTTTCCAACAGTTTTCTTGACTGATCTTTGGAATTATCAGTGCCTTTCTGATCACATCCACCCCAAACATAGCATAGAACTTAATTTCTGTACTCATTTTAAATGATAATAGCCAGTATAAAGTCCCTAAAGGAACTGGAGACATCTGATATCTTCTATCATATATCTTTTCTTGCCAGCCCAAGTCATTCAGATTCTGCTTACAACACAAATGTACGATTATTTTTTCTCAAATGGCCAAATCTTTGGTATGCTAATCATGAATAAATACATAAATAAATAAATCAGATTTTATTCTCATTACACTTTATTTGCATATTTAATTATACCTACTTAACTTTTATCGACATTTATCTAACTCTATATTTATTTTTCTAGTATCAGAAGGTAGTTTAAGTTAATTTGTTTTGGGTTCAATAGATGTATTTTTCATATTTTCAATTCTTGTTTTCTTTTTTTCACATCTTCGCACCCCCTAGGTGGCCCGCCGCACAGTATGAGAACCACTGCTGTAGGGGATTATTTGTAAAACACTCAAGCCAAATTAGATTTCCTTGTTTATTCAGCCATCCATCAGTGTTCCATTTTTGTTTTAAATTGTGTGTAGTCTCTTTATTTACTATATAGAAAACAGTTATCTTGTTCAGGCTTTAATTTAAAACAGCATTTTCATCAACATGCTATAAACGCTTTGGTACTCAGGGGACTTTGTATAATACAAAGTTTTAGAAAGACTGTTAACGCTTGGTAATAGCCTTCCATTTTACATCAGTTATGAGCCCCTGAAAATAAGAACGGTTATAGTAGGTTATAGGAGCAGATACACTACAGGGCTGATGATTAGGCTTTGGACACGTTAGGCCAATCAGGATGGAAAATGTTTTTAGTGAATAGTTACATCATATCTATTATATGTGTTAGCACAAGGATTACAATTTTACTAAAACTGTGAGGTTTTATTCTTTCTTTTAGGTAGTCCAGGGTACATAGGACAGCTGTCATTGAAAACTGCTTTTCCCCTCTGTTTGTGAAAAAGCACACTTTGTTTTAGTAGCATTCAGGGTCAAGGGATGTAAGTTTAAACTGTGATTCCAAGAGTCAGCAAGTGGCTGCAATCTTATTGAATACGAGTCAAAGGACCAGGGTTTGTGAGGGGATCACGGTCAAGGGCAGAGTTATGCTAGACATTATTATTCCAAAATGAAACATTGACTCGCCCATATCACAAATATAAGATAGTAAAAACTAAAATTTACAAATACTAAGTCACAGAGGAGATTAAAAAACATCTTAAGAAAGGATCAACAAAGGATCACCCCAAGCTCACCGCACACTACAACAGAACCTACGTGTTCTGCGGTATATTATCAGCTAAACTGTCATCTATGTAGGCAGTTCCACGGGGTTGCAAAGAGTTGGGGAAAAACATTATTTAACATCTGCTAGTATGAGGCTAATTAACATTAGCCTGTTATTGTTAGAATCTTACCTGGCACTAAAAGTGAGGCTTGTGTTCCTCCTGATTCAGGAAGAACATTAAATATTGGAGTTTAGAATATGAA
>JANRMT010062791.1:193654041-193682789 GCA_026402145.1 Polypterus bichir lapradei
TGGTCCCCTTAAAACAAAAGTGATCAAAGCACATAGAAACTCTCCTTGGTTTAATGAAAACACATGAGCTCTTAAATTAGAGTGTCGAAAACTGGAACACAAATGGAGAACAACAAAGCTACATGTCTTTCAAATTGCATGGACAAAGAGTGTTAATGAATATAAAAAGCCCTCTTTAAAGCTCGCTCAGAATACTATTCTACAATAATAGATAACAGTAATAAAAATCCTCGGGTACTGTTTTGGACAGTGGCTAAATTAACAAATATGAATTCAGATCAACAGTGCAAAATACCAACAGATATTAGCAGTACAGTCTTTATGAACTCCTTCAATGAGAAAATTAAAAATATAAGATCCCAGATCTCTGCATCACAGTACAAACCAAATACTAGCTTAGCAGGCCCTGTCTCACATTGCATTCAGCACTTTAGTAATTTTAATCCTGTAACTGAGCAGGAAGTCTTAACTTTAATTTCTAAAATGAAGCCCACTACTTGTTCCCTAGATCCAGTGCCAACAAAACTACTAAAATGTGGAATGGATGTTCTTGCAGCGCATATTCTAAACATTATTAATAGTTCATTATTTCATGGCACAGTACCTGATGCACTAAAAGTGTCAGTCATTAAACCATTACTTAAAAAGTCAGACCTAAACCCACACATACTAAATAATTATAGGCCTATTTCAAATTTACCGTTTCTCTCCAAAATACTAGAAAAAGTATTCACCAGTCAGCTTCAGTCACACCTTATGCATTACAATTTATTTGGGAAATTCCAGTCTGGTTTTCGCACTGGTCATAGTACAGAAACGGCACTAACACGGGTTGTAAATGACATTCTGATATCCTCTGATGAAGAAAACTCCACTGTAATTATGTTGTTGGACTTAAGTGCAGCATTTGACACCATTAACCATTTTATTTTACTGCACAGGCTAGAAAATGATGTTGGGCTTACAGGCCCCGTGCTCGCTTGGTTTAGTTCTTATTTATCAAATCGACTCCAATATGTACAGAAATGTGCTGACAGTACTCCATCGTTATACACGATGCAGGGCTCAGTACTGGGACCGTTACTGTTTTCACTTTACATGCTTCCACTGGCATCTCTCATTAGGAAACATAATGTTAATTTTCACTCGTATGCAGATGACACCCAGTTATACCTTTCATTTAAATCAAATGAAGTTTCTCAGATGTTGTCTTTAATTAGTTGTGTTAGTGAATTAAAGGAGTGAATGAATAAGAACTACTTGTCTTTAAATACAGATAAAACAGAGATGTTAATTGTTGGAGGGAATGACGCTGATCATAACAATATTTTGTCATCATTTAACTCAGTTGGAATCCCAATTAATTTTACTGAATCAGCCAGCAATCTAGGAGTTATCTTTGACTCTAGCATGTCATTTAAAGCGCATATTACAAAGTTGTCCAAAACATGTTTCTTCCATCTTAAAAATGTTAGGAAATTAAGGCGCTTTCTAAATAAACAGGATTCTGAGAAATTAATTCATGCATTTATCTCTAGTAGGATTGACTACTGCAATGCGGTGTTCACTGCCTGTTCAAACTGTTCTTTATACAGCCTCCAGTTAATCCAAAATGCGGCTGCAAGAATTATTACAAGAACAAGAAAATACAAACACAACTCCAGTTCTTAAATCATTACACTGGCTCCCGGTTAAGTTTAGGGCAGATTTCAAAATCCTCCTTTTAACATATAAAGCATTGAATGGCCAAGGTCCGGCTTACTTGTCTGAACTTATCATGACTTACAAATCTGAGCGCACATTAAGATCTCAAGATGCTGGTCTGCTTATGATTTCAACGATTAATAAAATAACAGTGGGAGGTCAAGCTTTTAGTTACAGGGCCCCTAAACTGTGGAATGGTCTGCTTAATTCTATAAGAGATGCCCCTTCTGTCTCAGCCTTTAAATCCCGGCTGAAGACTCACTACTTCAGTTTAGCATATTCTGACTAGAGCTGCTGATTAACTGTACAGACTGCATCTCTGTTGTTAGTCATTAGCACTAAAACATAAGTAACATGATAGTTATAATTGAATACTAACCCTCACCTATTCTGTTTCTCTTCTCAGTACTGAAATGTGGCACTTGGTGCCATGGCCCACCTGCCAGGTTGTTTTGCTTGCCTATGGTAAAGTCATCCCTGGTGGAGGATCGCAGGAATCATGGGAAAGAGGGGTCCTTTCATCAGATTGTCTGGCCCAGCGCTGTTTCAGCCATGGAATGGCCAAATGGGGGAGGCAGCTTGATGGATGAGGTCTCCAGGCCTCTTAAAATATCCAAATCTTCTTATGTGATATCATCTACTGTTAAATTCTGCTCTGTACTTCTAATTTTTTTTATTTTTATGCTGTATTGCGGATTTGTTCTGTTATGTGTATTGTATTGACCACCTTCTTTTTGACACTCACTGCACGCCCAACCTACTTGGAAAGAGGTCTCTCTTTAAACTGCCTTTCCCAAGGTTTCTTCCATTTTTCCCTACAAGGTTTTTTTGGGTGTTTTTCCTTGTCTTCTTAGAGAGTCAAGGCTGAGGGGCTGTCAAGAGGTAGGGCCTGTTAAAGCCCATTGCGGCACTTCTGTGTGATTTTGGGCTATACAAAAATAAACTGTATTGTATTGTAACAGACCAATGCCCTTATAAACGTCAGCCAACTCTTCTTTTATCGACTGTATGTCAGCTGGTGAGGTCACTGCTAGGACTACCTTAATCAAATCCAAATCTAGACATGCTTTTAGCCCTAACACTGGAGGTTCCTGTGTCTCTATAACAGTCAGTCAGTCATTGTCCAACTCGCTATATCCTTACACAGGGTCATAGGGGTCTGCTGGAGCCAATCCCAGCCAGCATAGGGCACAAGGCAGGAACAAATCCCTGGGCACACACCAAACACACACTAGAGACAATTTAGGATCGCCAATGAGCCTAACCTACATGTCTTTGGACTTGGGAGGAAACCGGAGCACCCTGGAGGAAACCGACGCAGACACGGGAAGAACATGCAAACTCCACGCAGGGAGGACCCAGGAAGCGAACCCAGGTCTCCTTACTGTGAGGCAGAAGCGCCACTGTGCCACCTGTCTCTATAACATAGAAATCCAAAACCCTGCTGCGCTCCTTGTATTTACAATGCAGCGTACATGTACCTCTTACTATAAGCAGCTGACAGTTTGCATTGCATTCACTCAGTAGACTATTGTACACACTCACAGGAATTACATTAACTTATGTACTGGTGTCTAATTTAAATTGAAGTTTTTCAACTTGCTTTCCTATTGCCATGTCTGCAAAGGCTTGTTCAGCTTCAGGTTGTTCCTTTCTCACTGCATCAATAAACAGCTCGTCTTCCTCTTTATCTGAGACATCACACACTGCATGCACGGGTTTACCTTTCCCAGTCCTACAAACTTTAGCGAAGTGGTTCAACTTACCACATTTTTCTTCCTTTAGCTGGACATTGACTTTTTCCACCGTGTGCTTTGTTTCCACAGTAGCTGCACTTATGAATATGCTTGTATGTGTCAATCGCTTCATATTCTTTTGCTGCCTTCTCAATTGTGTAATGCGTTTTTTGTGCAGCGCTCTTTGAAGTCCTTGCTTGTTGTCCACGTACTGCGTTCACAGTTAGTTCACATGAGCCGCCCGGGATGCCTGCATCGAAGGTTCTCAGCTGTGCTTGTGCTATCTTGTGCGATCTTGCGATGTCCACGGCTTTGTTTAATGTTGGCTCAGACCTGGCACTTAAAAGTTTCTCTGGCACTTTCGTTGAATTTACACCAAACACTATTCTATCCCTGACTATTTAATCTTCATTTGCATAAGCACAGTGCTTCACCAGCAATTTGAACTCCGTTACAAAGTGATCAAAAGTCTTGTTTATCCCATGCGTCTTCTCATTAAATTTGTATCTCGCGAATATTGTATTCGTCTTAGGCATGACATACGCCTCAAAGCAGTCATAATAAGTTTTCAGTACCTTGGCTTCTTCCTGGGTTACAGTCCATGTGTTGAAAATGACTTCCTTTTCCCCAGTCCACAGGAGCAGGTAGTTGCATTTCTCACTCTTGTCTTTGCCTTTTAGCACCCCAGAAAACATCAGCTCCATGTGTTGTAGGAACTTTTTCCATTCTCCTGGCAGGTTAAGAGAATCCCAGTCAATTCTTGGCGAGGGAACTGCAGCAAAATCCATGACTGTCCTCTATTCTGACACCATGTCTTGTTTTCACAAATTGTGCAAAATTAAATGATGGCAATCAAGGTCCTTTTTTCTGGCACCTTCCTTATGACACGGGTGCCTAAACAATGCCTGATAATAATACATTTCAATGACATATCTTAAAACAAAACTGCATATATATGTATTAATATTTTGTTGACACATAAATATTACAACAGAGGTGGAAAAAGGACAAAGTGCAGGTCTCTTATGAAATTCTTAGAACTTGCTGGAAGTCCTATCAAGAGGCTGTGAGATCAGCAAAATCACATTTTTTTATCGTGTTTAATTGTGAATGCTGCCTCGAGACTTAGGGTGCTATTTAGCACCATAAACACTCTTTTAAATCCACCTATCAGCGGCTTCCCTGAGAGTACGCCTGAGACCTGTGAGCTTTATCTTAATTATTTTATAAGTTAAATTCAAGCCATTCATTCCAGCATTACTTTTCCAAGTGTTGATTACTGTGGGAAGACACCAATCACTCTAAGGCCGGTACACAGCCAGTTTACTTCCTTTCAGCCTATTGACTCTTCTCAGCTAGCTGATATAATCCTGCATATGAAACCTTCCAATTATCCACTAGATACCTTACTCTCACGCCTATTTAAAGATACTTTTAAAGCGTTTAGTCCAATTCTGTTTGCTATTATTAACAACTGTCTAAAATACTGTATAATGCAAGACAACTTTAAACATGCAATTGCTCAGCCTTTGCTGAAGAAGCCCACACATGATCCTGCACCTCTTTCAAACTATAGGCCTATTTCTAAGTTCCCATTTCTGTCCAAAATTATGGAGAAAGTGGTTTCTTTGCAGTTAATTTCATATCTGGAGGATAACAATGTATGTGATGTGTTTCAGTCAGGTTTTAAAAAAACTTCATAGTACTGAATCGGTTCTATTGAGGGTAACAAATTATATTCTATTAACTTTGGACTCGGGCTCTTCTGCAATCTTGGTCCCTCCTCTGCACATGTCCAAACCAACGCAATCTTGCCTCTCTGACTTTGTCTCCCAACCATCCAACTTGAGCTGACCCTCTAATGCCCTAATTTCTAATCCTGTCCATCTTTGTCACACCCAATGCAAATCTTAGCATCTTTAACTCTGCCACCTCCAGCTCTGTCTCCTGCTTTCTGATCAGTGCCACCATCTCTAGCCCATATAACATTGCTGGTCTCACTACTGTCCTGTAGACCTTCCTTTTCACTTTTGCTGATAAATCACTCCTGATACTCTTCTTTACCCACTCCTCTTCACTTTCACAATCCCCATTACTTTGTACTATTGATCCCAAGTATTTAAACTCGTCCATCTTCGCCAACGCTATTCCCTGCATCCTCACCATTACACTGACCTCCCTCTCATTTACACACATGTATTCTATCTTGTTCCTACTGACCTTTATTCCTCTCCTATTCCTAGGGCATATCTCCACCTCTACAGGGTCTCCTCAACCTGCTCCCTACTATCGCTACAGATCAATAATGTCATCAGCAAAGATCATAGTCCACGAGGACTCCTGTCTAATCTTGTCTGTCAACCTGTCCATCACCATTGCAAATAAGAAAGGCCTCAGAGCCGATCCCTGATGTAATCCCACCTCCAACTTGAATGCATCCATCACTCTTACCGCAGACCTCATCACTGTCACACATTCCTCGTACATATCCTGTACAACTCTTACGTACTTCTCTGCCACTCCTGACTTCCTCATATAATACCACAGCTCTCTCTATTCATATGCTTTCTTCAGGTCCACAAAGACACAATGCAACTCCTTCTGGCCTTCTCTATACTTCTCCTTCAACACCCTCAGAGCAAATATCGCATCTGTGCTGCTCTTTCTTGGCATGAAACCACACTGCTGCTCACAAATCATCACCTCACTTCTTAACAAAGCATCCACTACTCTTTCCAATAAGTTCATGCTGTGGCTCATCAATTTTATTCCCCTGTAGTTCCTACAACTCTGCACATCCCCCTTTTTCTTAAAAATCTGTACCATTACACTTCTTCTCCACTCCTCAGGAATCTTCTCACTTTCCAATATTCTATTAAACAATCTGGTTAAAAACTCCACTGCCAGCTCTGCTAAACACATCCATGCGTCCACAGGTATGTTATCTTCACCATCGGCTTTTCCATTCTTCATCCTCTTCATAGCTGTCCTTACAGCTCTCCATCTCTCTGATTATCCCACTTATTCATTGCCATCCTCTTCCTCTGTATACTCTCCTGTACTTCTCCATTCCACCACATGTCTCCCCCACCTTGTCCAGATGTCACGCCAAGCACCCTTCTTGCTGTCACCCTTACTCCTTACTACATCTGCTGTAGTTGCCCAATTGTCTGGTAACTCTTCACTGCCACCCAGTGCCAGTCTCACCTCCTCGGTAAACTCAACCTTGCAGTCTTCCTTTTTCAACTTCCACCATTTGATCCTTGGCTCTGCCTTCACTCTCTTCCTCTTCTTGATCTCCAATGTTATCCTACAAACCACCATCCTATGCTGCTTAACTACACTTTCCCCTGCCATCACTTTGCAGTCTTCAACCTCCATCAGATTGACTCTTCTACATAGGATGTAATCTACCTGTGTGCATCTTCCTCCACTTCTGTATGTAACCGTATGTTCCTCCCTCTCCTTAAAATACGTATTCACCACAGTCATGTCCATCCTTTTGGCAAAATCCACTATCATCTGACCTTCTTCATTCCTCTCCTTGACACCATACTAACTATTACCTCCTCATCTCCTCTGTTCCCTTTACCAAAATGTCCATTGAAATTTGCTCCAATTTTCCAACTTCATAATCATTACTCTGTCTGACACTCTTTTCACCTACAAAACACCCTTGACATACTATTTCTTCAGAATAACCCCTACTCTATTTCTCTTCCCATCTACACCATGATAGAACAATTCGAACCCACCTCCGATCCTCTGGCCTTACCCTGCTTCCATTTAGTCTCTTGTTCACACAATATATCAACCTTCCTTCTCTCCATCATATCTGCTAACTCTCTTCCCTTACCAATCATACTATCAACATTCAAAGTTTCTACCCTCAGTTCCACTCTTTACCTTCCTCCTCGCTTCTTTCCTCCGGACACGTCACCCTCTTCTTCTCCTTCTTCGGCCAACAGTAACCCAATTTCTGCCAGCACTCTGTTGGCTATCAGTACTGGTGGCGGCCATTGTTAACCCAGGACTTGACCTATCCGATACGGAAATCTGTTTTGTTGTCCACATGTTGATCTGGCAAAATTTTACACCGGGTGCCCTTCCTGACGTAACCCTCCCTATTAATCCAGGCTTGGGACCGGCGTGAAGAAACGCACTGGTTTGTGCATCCCCTGTGGCTGGGTTCTGACCCAACTGATCTCCCAGCCTTTTATTTGACATTTAACAGAAAGTTTTCCATCTGCCTTTATGTTGTAGAGATTTGTAATGCTGAGGCTGAATGTGGCCACACTGCTGTGTTGTATTAAAAAGACGATTGTCAAAGGCAAACAAATTCTACTGTAAGGCAATTTAGTAATAAAAGTAAAGAGTCTGAAAAGCTTGCCATCTATTAAGAGTAGAGTGTCCAGTTGTTAAAGTATGAGCTTGTGTAATGTCGGTATAGAGGGTGCTGATGTCTAAGGCTGCATGTGTAGAAATACTGTAATGTGGTGTATTCTGTATCGGACACATGAAAGCAGTAAACAGACGGACTAAACGCACAAAACTTTAAATATGTAGGTCTATGAATTGTGTAGTCAATTAAGGAACAGAGCTGCGAGCAGATACAGTAGGTCTACCTGGAGAGTTTTAGATAGATCGATACTTTATTAATCCCAAGGGAAAATTCACATACTCAAGCAGCATACTGATAAAAAGCAATATTAAATTAAAGAGTGATGAAAATGCAGGTATAACGGACAATAACTTTGTATAATGTTAATGTTTACTCCGCTGGGTGGAATTGAAGAGTCACATAGTGTGGGGTCTCCTCAGTCTGTCAGTGGAGCAGGACGGTGACAGCAGTCTGTCGCTGAAGCTGATCCTCTATCTGGAGATGATCCTGTTTAGTGGATGAAGTGGATTCTCTATGATTGACAGGAGCCTGCTCAGTGCTCTGTCATGGATGTCAAACTGTCCAGCTCCGTGCCTACAATAGAGCCTGCCTTCCTCACCATATGATATGTATTTTAGGCAATCAATAAAGCCTTTCAATTTAAGGGGGAAAATTTAATTAAAAAAACATGCAATTTATCTATAAGTTGTTTCAGTAACGTCAGTGTGTTTTCTGAGAAGACTGGAGATGTGTGAAGTGGGATCAGACTTCAGCAGATGATAACAGGATGTACCTCCTAAATGCCTCCATCCCTCCTCCAGGTATTTGTTCCTGTTTAAGATTAGAGTTGCACCACCTTCACCAGCTCATCAATTGGTGATTGACTGCAGGTAGTTATTAGCTAGTACAGCCTTTAATGTTTTTAGTTTTGACCTGAGGTTACGTTTATAATTCTCCTTAACGTGTTTTTCTTTTCTTTTTTTATTTAACAATTTCACTAACAGCTTCTAATTCCCCTAATTAGATATGGGGGTCTTCTCAGACTGTCTTGAGACTGCTGCTGTTAAATCCCTGCTCAAGATAAAATAATCTCGACTCCTTTGTTTTTGATAATTTCAGACCTAATTCTAACCTGCCTTTCTTAAGTAAAATCCTAGAGAAGGCAGTCATTATGCACCTAAATGACCACCTCAATAAACCTGCTGTTCTTGATAAGTTTCAGTCGGGTTTCAGAACAAATCACAGTACAGAAACTGAGCTAGTTAAAGTAGTAAATGACTTGTGGGTAAATGCAGACAGAGGCCATTTATCTGTTCTCATCCTCATAGATCTGAGTGCCACATTTGATACCATTGATCACAATATTCTTATAAATCACCTTAGTCAGTGGGTGGGCCCCTCTGGCAGGGTCTCAAATTGGTTTGAGTCTTACTTGGCAGGTTGAAAATTCTTTGCTAGTTGCAGTAATTATAATTCAAAGACACGTGATATTCTATATGGTGGTCCATAAGGCTCTATCCTGGGTCCACTGCTCTTTTCGATCTCCATTGCTTCCATTAGGTCAGATTATCTCAAGGCTTAACGTGAGCTACCACAGCTACACTGATGACACACAACTGTACTTATCAATAGTGCCTGAAGCTAAACTTAAAAGAAGTGGTGAAGTGGCCTTCTGCTGTTACGCACCTAAAATCTGGAACAGCCTGCCAATAGGAATTTGCCAGGCTGATACAGTGGAGCACTTTAAAAAAAACTGCTGAAACACATTACTGTAACATGGCTTTCTTATGGCTTCATTTTAGTTTAATCCTGATATTCTGAATATGCATTGAATTATCATTTTTATCATGGCTCCGTAATCTGTACTAAACCCTACTATCTCTCCTGTTCTTTTTCCGGTTTTCTGTTGTGGTGATGATTTGCGCCACCACTACCTGATCAAAGCACTGTGATGTCCATACATTCATGGATTGAAGGCCAGAGCTCCACATGACCATCATCATCAATTTCTTCCATGTGAAGCCTGAAAACCATGAGGACTGATTGAGTTCACTTATGTTAGGTGGGCTGAGTGGTCTCATTTAAGTTAGGGGGACTGGGTGGTCTTGTGGCTTTGGATCCCCTGCAGATGTTGTTGTTTTTTTTTTCTCCAGCCCTCTGCAGTTTTTTTTTTGTTTGTCTGTTTTTTCTGTGCTCCTGGGAATCAGACCTTACTTTATTCTTTGTTAATTAGTATTGCCTAATTTTATTTTTATATTTTTCTTTCTTCATCCTGTAAAGCACTGTGAGCTACATCATGTGTATGAAAATGTGCTATAGAAATAAATGTTGTTGTTGACTTTTAAAAACTTGACTCAGACTATTTTTACTATTCACAGACTTTAAGAAAGGACCCTTCTGTTTGTTTTCAGTGGGCTGCCATGACAGGTGGGAGTTCTCACTTTCTCCTCTAAGTAGACATTGTATTCAAATACTTAGAAACTTCTGTTGCACCTGAAAGCTTTCTAGTGACCTGGGGTCTCATAAATAAACGATGCGTACGCACAGAAATGTTGTGTAAGAACGTTTCCACGTTGAAATCGCGAAGTATAAAACCTACGCTTGGTGTAAAGCCACGCACTTTTCCACGTTACCTCATACCCTGTCATACACAAGTTCTCCGCTCGGTTTTGTAGACTGGTGGCACCCAGCGTCAAAGCAGTGCTACTGTTCCTGTGTGGATACCCTTTATTTATTAGATCCACATTCCTGATGCAGCTTTATAAATACACTGAAATTAACTGCATATGGTTTATTAGTGTAATGCATCTGATTGTAATTAACCTGTAACAATATAATGGTCCTTGGAATAGCCATAGTATTCCAAATACCATAACTGCTTTAGCGTTGTTACTCTCACTGCACCTTTTTTTCGTCTTACAGCTGCTCCAGTTAGGAGTTGCCACAGCGGATCATCTTTTTCCATATTACTCTCACTGCACCACTCAGGGTATTTATATCACTGTATCTGAGTGTGAATCACAGCAGTAGCTGATCGGAAAGAGAATTATCGGTATCCAGCATCAAAGACACACTACCTCAGCCACGGCAAAACGCTTCAGAGACTTTCCTGTACGGACCCCGTGGTTCAGAAACAGTTTCATCCCAAGAACTTTAAACAGTCAATCAGTCCAAGTGCTCCTTTTAAAGCTGTTTGGACTTATAAGTACAATCACCTCATTGTAAACTTACACTACAGTTATAATATTGCACAACCTGAGCCACTTTATAAAGCACATATTTACATATGATGTCGATATCATTTTTAAGATGAAATGCAGCAAAATATGTTGATTATATTATATAGATAAAACTTTAACTTTATTTAAATAATCTGTATTGTTAATAATTAAACATGTGAGGAAAAGGTTCCGCAGCGCAAGCTAGTTCATGGATTGATCCTACCTTGTGCTGTATTCTTTCTGGGGCTGACGCGACACTGGAAGGACAGATGGATAGAATAATTGAACATGTACTACAAAGATATTTCAATGTTCCTTAAAAGTTTTGAAGAATCGTCGTTATAAGCTTACAGATGGTGTAACGTCTATTACAGAGCTGATTGTGTGGCGATTGGGTATTTGGAGAAAGAAAAGTAAGGACAGGAATTGGAGGTTAGTACGTTTGAAAGAGACAGTACTGCTACAATAATTTCATCAGAGGTCGTGCACAATCACTGCGTCATCGTGTTCCTGTTTAATAACATGCTTTAACTCTTATCATCATGAAAAAGATATCACGTTTAAATCTCATTATTTTAATTATTCAGAGAACTGTAATATCACGAATATAATGGATTGTGTCCAGTCGGAGAAAGAGAAAGTGGAAGCACATAGTGATTCGCACACATACAGCACATAGAAGAACACATACAAAAGAAAGCATTTAACGTGCTACTTTAGTTATGATGGGATTTGAAAAACTAGTAAATTAAACGATTTTAAGATGAATTTTATGATGTTCTGCTTTAATTACAAAATAAACTACGTGATTAAAGTGGAAATTTCAAGATTACAGTTGACATTTCGTGCGTTTTTTTTATTTATTTATTTTTTCTGTACCCTAATACGCTTTCATATGACACTCAGACGGTGGGCTACGACTCGGCTTTTCATGACGACTTTGATATCTGACTTCTTTTTTATTTCGAGCACTGTGCGACTTTGTGAACTTGAGCTTTCAAGTTTCTCCGACATGCTATGTTACTCGATCAACTTCCTTTTGTTGTTTATCCCACTGTTTAAACCAACAAATATTACGTTTTTCCTTTGCCTCCACTTGGTATTCACTGAAATTTTTATATTTTCCCCCGTGCTTTTCCCATTGTCTTTTCACAGAACGCTGAGCTTAAGGGCTATTTATATTGATTTGCATATTCAAAGAGGCGTAATTCTGGGAGGAGTTGGGTCGGGACAGCAAGTGCGTGCACGAGCATTACTTTTCACGCTGACCGGATTTATGTAGCAGAAGAATGTGGAAGTTGGAGTACGCACAGATTCCTGCATCTGTATTTTTCTGTGTGTAAGCACATTTCGGCTTTGTGCTTACGTCATGTTAGTGTGAATTCCACGCACGGCGTTATGCATGAGACCCCTGAAGCCCACATAGTAAGCTAAATGCACTTTAATGCTACAGTCTGTGGCGTAGCAATGGATCGTGCAGATTGTACAAAGTGCAAGGGCCTACGAGCTTGGGGGGCCCACTCGGGGCCATACAGATTTAAAACACAATTCAATAACTTCAATCACTTGCACAGTTCATTGACTTAATAATTCACAGTTTTATTTGCATGTTTGCACCATCACCAGGCAGGTCCATGATGATGATACATATTCGGCAGGCCTATAGTTTACTCAAATTTAGAGTTTGGAGACTCAGAGCCTAATCAGAGGCACAACACGTCTGTCCACCTTACAGAGGAGTGCACATTCCCAAATTTGGTGACCTTGGGTGTACCACAGCCGACATGAATGGAAGAAGTTTTGAAGGACGTCACATGAATGGTGTAAATCTACATTATTATCGTAAATAATTGTTACTTTTGTACTTTGATTTGATGTAAACAATTTTTGAAATTCAAACTCGTAAACAGTAAATCATAGCAATTCTGTTGTTAAGTTATGGTCCACGTTAGTCGAATATTTGAACAATTTGACGCTTTTTATACTCTTGCCAGACAACACCATGTCGGCCAGTAGCAGAGGATCTGGCAACCATTATAAGAGTGGTGCTGCTAAACGTAAGGCACGCCTGTAACAGGAATTGAAGCTTACCAAGCTTACCAAGATTTCTGCTTTTCTCAAAACTGAGAAAGCGCCAGCGGTGGGAACAGAGAATGCTGATACTGGTGAATCGTCACAAAAGGCACAAGCAGGTTATGCAGACAGTGCAGGAACTGAAATTGTTGCAACTACCAAGTCTGTAAGTATAGCGATACAATGGGTTCAGGTCAGGTGTTGTTTGCTAAAACCATTAAAAATGGAGAAACTACTAAAGACAAACTAGCAACATATATGACCAAGCAATTTCCTATCGACACGGCAAATTTCTTAGAACCACTGACACCTTACTTTATGAACTTATGTAAAATGGGTTGATGGTGTTGTCGTATTCTGTCAGCTGGTTTTCTCATTTTAATTTGTTACAAATAGAAATGGCTTCATTTTATATCACAGAACAGTTTCTGCTTTCTAGCTTAAGTTACATCTTCCTTCACAAAGTTGTTTTGGAATAGCAAGCAGGTCCACATCTTACATCTATTTATGTACGACTACTGCTACCCACACCTCCCACATTCCATTCCCACAATTGAATTTATTTTTACTAACTTACAGCAGCTGTAATAAAGTGATTTAAAAAAGTTAGTGCAAATTCCATCTAGAGAGCTGGTTTATTTGTCACCAGCGTGTGATTATGATAGTGACGCAGTCGACACCACTGCCTAGCTGGCCCCTAGGATCAAGTTGAGAATAAATTACTAAAAGTTATGCCAAACAGGAGGGGCTCACCTCAGGGCGCTGCACGGGGGCCTTCAGCAAGAGAGCTACGCCACTGACTACAGTGAGGGACGAAATCTGAATTACGATGATCTGCAGATGTGGACTGAAATACCACAAACTACAAATGTGCAGCTAACGGATTTGATTTGACCCCACACTATGCGACTCTTCAATTCCACCTGGGGGAGTAAACGTTAACATTATACCAAGTTATTGTCAGTTATACCTGCATTTTTATCACTCTTTAATTTAATATTGATTATTATCAGTATTCTGCTGCTGTAGTATGTGAATTTCCACTTGGTATTAATAAAGTATCTATCTATCTATCTATGAAAAGAAACCACCCTGGCGCAGAAGCTTAGGGGGCAAACCAATTCAGATCAAACATGGCTTAGTGTGCTCAAAATCTAGAAAAAGAAGACAAAGTTAACATACAAGCTACTGAGTGTTCAGTTAGTTAACTTGGATGTAAAGAAAGTTAATGACTATTAGCTAGCGGTTTACTAGATAACATTTTCGAATAATTTGTCATGGATTCTTGCATTTTATTGTTCTAACAGATTCAGGTAGTGGGCATCAAGCTAGGGGTTTCATTAAAAAGTTAAGCACAATTAAGAATAAGAAAAACAGGATGGGATGAGACACATAAGTGACCGAAGATTACTGTAATAAACAGGAAAAGGACCAGGAGACGACATGCAGGCTTAACAGCACCATACCAGGACCGAGAAAATGACAGATAGATAGACAAAGCCAAGGAAGGCACAGCGGATTAAAGAAACCCCAAGCTGCATCCACAAGAAAGATGGTAGCACACTGAGCTGCAGATGTGCAGCCATCACACGGGCAGTCACAAGGTAGAAATGACATTAAAAAAGTTAAATATAGGGATATGAAGAGCGGAGCGGGCACTCTGATGAGGGTCTCTGACGAGTGGCTGCCCAGCCCTCTCTTCTTCTTCTCTTATATGGCACAAGTGCGTACCTGTCCCGTGTGGCTCAATCCACATCTTCCACTCCACTGACCAGCATGTCTGCATGGTCTTGTTGATGGTCAAACACAGGACGACAAAATCAAACTGGCCGTTCTGGTGAGAAAGGAAGACCAGATGGCAGAGAGAGCAGTTGATGCAGAAAGCGAGAGAAAGAAACAAAATAGGTGTAAAATGACATGGATTGCTCATGTGTGTTATTTATACTTACCTATAGTTAATTGTACAGTTATGCTAATGCATATGTGAATATTTATATATCTGTATAAGGGCAGCTCACAACACGAGGCTGGGATTGGAGCTCTAACTTCTCTCTACATGGAGTTTGCATGTTCTCCCCATGTTACTGTGGGTTTCTTCCAGATGGATCCGCTTTCTCTCACAGTCTAAAGATATGCCGGAGAGGTGAATTGGTGTGTTAATGTGGCCTGTGTGTGTGTGTGAGACACCATGTATTCTTTCTGCCCTGTGCTCGATGTCTGCTGGAATTGGCTCCAGCGGCCCAACAAACTTGCCTTGATTTAGTAAATGGATGGATATTTATGTATTGTATTATTGTTCCCTTCTGCACATCTGTTTATCTTTTTATTTCTTTATTTTTATATGATTGTTTTGTTAGTTTTATTACTGTTTCTGCTTTGGTGAGACGTGTGGATATCTGACACTGACAGACAGAGACAGGTGGGGGTGAAAATGAAGCCTCCTGGAAACCAGAGCGCTGACTCCAGCCGCACAGCTGTTTAAATCCGTCAGGCTGATGTGTGACCCCCCCTGTGATCAGAGACAGAGGCCAACAAAGGGGCCACACGGACATGGTGGCCAGTCGAGCGGAAGACATCATTTGAGCCACACGGGACAGGTACGTACTTGCGCCATATACGAGAAGAAGAAGTGAGCATTGAGTCCTTATCGGAGTGCCCGCTCTGCTCTTCACATGTTTAACTTTTTTAATGTCTGCACACTCCGCGCTGCTGCTGCTCATTTCTACTCCGTGATTGTCCGCCTGATGGCTGCGCATCTGCGGCTCGGTGCGCTGCCGGCTTTTTTAAAAATTGAAGCTCGCTGTTGATCGGGGTTTCTTTAATCCGCGGTGCCTACTTTGGCCTTTCGTTAATGAAAGAATGTAAAATACCCCACCCAGCGGCCCCGTGCACGTGCCCCGGACTGACCACCCGTGTCTCTCTGTTTTGCCAGCCGGTCGGTGATGCCTACATGCACCTGTGGTCCCTGTTATGAGCTCCGTCAATTCACGTAAGATGTCGGTTAGAATTTGGAGAGAACCGCGAGGCAACTGCTGATTTGTTACACACACGAAAAGAAATCAATGATGAGATATAACGCTCATTAAAATACTGAGCAACTTAAAACATGACGTGGCTCTCGACGATGCAAATGCAATTCGATCACAAGAATGTCATTTCTGGTAAATTGAGTTGTTCTTTCTTATTTCATATTATTAACGAAGGGTAAAAAGTCAGCGTTACTTCTCAATTGTATCCAGCTGCAGGTCGAAGACTCAGCCTTTCACCCCCGCAGTCACCCGATCCACGTGCCTGCTGCATTCGTGCGCGCAGACATATTGAAAGCCTAACATGCCGTAAAGCGTTAAACAGATTGGGCAGCAATCTATCTAGCAGTAGTCTATCAGTACGCACGCGCGCGGGCGCGAATCTGGCCGGCAACGGGCGTAGAGATAGAATTACTAGACGCCGCATGAACACCAGCGTCGTACGTCAACGTCGTCGCCATATTACGAGTGGCAACTGCTGTGGAGTGAAGTAATGGATAAAGATGCCTCACGCATGTGCTGCTTGGGATTGTACAAACCGCTGTATGCTCCAAACCAGATCGTGGGGGATTATATTTCATAGGTAAGGCTGAACAATTGTGTTGGTTATATTTGACGACTAGAAAATCCCATTTTATAATCTTTACTTTAGCCACGCCAGGCTAAGCTAGCAAAGCTATGCATTTATGTACTCAAGTGAGCCTCCAAACAACCTTTTGGTTAAATGTATTTAGTCAGTAACTAGCTGTTAACATTTCTCAAATTTTGAAGGTTTCCTAAAGAAATCCACCTCAGGAAGCAGTGGGAGGGTAGCCCTTAGACAGGATTTTGACAAAGCTGCCATGTGACGCATGCCGTACTAGTTTGGTAACAGATGCTGTACCGACATCATATGATCAAAGCTACCACTTGCTCACATTAAAAACAAAAGAGGTTTGATGATTCCTTCTGAGGGTACAGTCAAGGTGGTCAAAGTAGCTGAGCGTGTTACCCGACAGTCGACATTAGGGCAAACTGTCAGTGTATCTTTGACCAATCAGTTTGTTTGGGCTGAGATTGCTTCAGATGATGTGTTTTTTCTCAAGGAGCACATTGAGGAAACACAGTTTGAAATTGACAACCATCATTTTATGCTCATGTCTTTAGTTCTGTCTGTCTTCCACAAACTAAGGCTGCACCATATTGCCAGACTGAATACTCTCAAATTACAGAGCGGCAGCATACGGAAAAAGCTATGTAAGACAGTTCTGTTTCAAGGATTTTAGATCCTACTCTGTATACAGTATGTTTAAGTAACCACATTGTGTGTGTGTGTGTGAGAGAGAGAGAGAGAGAGAGAGAGATTGAGAGAGGAATGAGTGAAATGTTTTCAGAAATTAAGCTAATTTGTATACAATACAATAAAATTATTTTCGTCATTGAGTGTATCATTTCACTGTTAATAGAAAGACAGACAAAGATAACTGGCAGTTATAAAATTCACAATTGGTACGCCAGTTTGAAAAGATAAGTTTTGAGGGTAGTTTTAAAATGTGTTATTGAATCGAGCTGACAAATATGAGAGGCAAGAGAATTACTGAGTTGAGGAGCGCTAGGAGAGACGCTCGAGCTCCCATAGAACAACAACATTTATTTATATAGCACATTTTCATACAAATGTAGCTCAAAGTGCTTTACATGATGAAGAAAAAGGAAAAAAAGACAAAGTAAGAATTAAAATAAGACCACACTAATTAACATAGAATAAGGGTAAGGTACAATGGTAAGGGAGGACAGAAAAAACAAAAAAATACTCCAGATGGCTGGAGAGAAAAAATAAAATCTGCAGGGATTCCAGACCATGAGACCGCCCAGTCCCCTCTGGGCATTCTACCTCACATAAATGAAATAGTCCTCTTTGTATTTAGGGTTCTTTTGGAAAGACTTGATGATGACGGTCACATGGACTTCTGGCTTTTAATCCATGAATGTAGGGACATCATGGTGCTTTGATTAGTTGGTGGCGTTGCCACCACAGAAAACCGGGAAAAGAAACGGAAGAGAAAGTAGGGGTCAGTACGGATTTTAGAGCCACCATGAATAGTTATGATAATAAATTGAATATACAGAGTATCAGGATTAAATTAAAATGAAGTTATGAGAAGGCCATGTTACAGTAATGTGTTTTTAGCAGTTTTTTAAAGTGCTCCACTGTATTAGCCTGGCGAATTCCTATTGACAGGCTATTCCAGATTTTAGGTGCATAACAGCAGAAGGCCACCTCACCACTTCTTTTAAGTTTAGCTCTTTTAATTCTAATCAGACACTCATTTGAGGATCCAAGGGTATGATTTGAAATATAGAGTGTCAGACACTCCGATATATAAGATGGAGCGAGATTATTTAAGGCTTTGTAAACCATAAGCAGTATTTTAAAGTCAACTTTGAATGACACAGGTAACTAGTATAGTGACATCAAAACTGGAGAAATGTGCTCAGATTTTCTTTTCCTAGTTAGGATTCTAGCAGCTGCATTCTACACTCGTTGCAAACGATTTATGTCTGTTTTGGGGTAGTCCTGAGGGGAGTGCATTACAGTAATCTAGTCGACTGAAAACAAAAGCTTGAACTAATTTCTCGTCATCTTTCAATGTTATAAGAGGTCTTACTTTTGCTATGTTTGTTAAGTGAAAAAATGCTGTCCTAGTGGTCTGATTAATATGCGATTTAAAATTCAGGTTTCAGTCAACAGTTACCCCTAAGTTCTTTACCTCCATCTTGACTTTTAATCCTAATGCATCAAGTTTATTTCTAATAACCTCATTATATCCATTATTGCCAATCATTAAAATTTCTGTTTTCTCTTTATTTAGCTTCAGAAAATTACTATTCATCCATTTAGAAACACAAGTAAGACACTGTGTTAGTGAAACAGCAGTGTCAGGGTCACAAGGTGCTATTGATAAATACAGTTGTGTGTTATCCGCATATCTTTGGTAACTCGTGTTGTGCCTTGAGATAACCTGACCTAACGGAAGCATGTAGATTGAAAAGAGCAGCAGACCCAGGATAGAGCATTGTGGAACACCATATAGGATATCATGTGTCTTTGAGTTGTAATTACCACAACTAACAAAGAATTTTTTACCTTCCAGGTAGGATTCAAACCAATTTAAGACACTGCCAGAGAGGCCCACCCACTGACAAAGGCGATTTCTAAGAATATTGTGATCAATGGTGTCAAATGCGGCACTCGGATCTAAGAGGATGAGAACAGATAAATATAACTAAGTTATATATATTTTTTAGCGCCGCTCTGTGTGTATTTTTTATTTAATCTATAATCTGTTTTTATAGTTTTAATACATTTTTCATCTAAAGTAGTAATTGTATTTAAATTATTAGTGTTTATGCCGCACTGCCTAGATTTTTTACGTGCACTAAGATTAGTTATTAGAGTATTAATGTAGTGCACTTTTACGGAAGACTTTGTTAAGCAATTATGTCCTAGCAAAGCATTAGTATTACGGACGGGGTTAAGAGTAGAAATAGACAATCAAGAGAGACGAAATACCTTAACCTTAATAGAACAGAGTTTGACGTGTGGTGCAGAAAGTACAGCTGCAGATGAGGATCTGAGTGAGCGAGATGAGTGTCGGTCTGTAGGAGATCAGTGAGTTTGTGGAGAGCTTTAAATGTTAAGAGCGGTATTTAGTATTGTATTCTGTAGTGAACAGGGAGCCAGTGAAGTTGAGAGAGAATAGGTGTGATATGTCTAGTGGATTTAGAACAGCAGCTTATCATCCTGGCAGCAGAATTTTTTTTTCTTTATTTATTAATTTTATTGCAATCCATACAAAGCAATCAAGTTTTTACAAAAAGAAAAAATGAGTTAAGGACAGATCGATCCCCACCCCTGAGAGAGAGAGCAAGCCAAACGCCGTGAAATTTAAGGCTTGTTAACATACCTAAATTAATAAATTCTCTGTGCTTTATGAGCTTATTTTAAAATATTACTGATTAGATCCTGCCATGTTTTGAAAAAAGTCTGTATGGATCCTCTAACTGAGTATTTGATTTTTTCCAATTTCAAATAATATAGCACATTGTTCATAGGATGCAAAGGTGTTGTCTATATAAAGATCTCTAAGCAAGTTAATTCCAAATTTTTTCCAGGTATTAAAAACTGCATATGTTTGCAAAGGTTGAAAGAGGTGGTTCTCTTGCAGAGGTGCCACAGATAGAAACTTCTCCGTCTTAAAATGCTTTCTACATTGGTTCCAGATTCTAAGTGAGTGGAGCACAATTGGGCTATTAGTATATTGCTGATAACGTGTGTTTATTGGAGCACAGAGCAAGGAATACAAAGAAGTACTGCAGGATTTTACTTCTATTGCGGACTAAGCTTGCGTATGTTCTTCTCTTTGTGTCCAGGTTCTTATCGCCTGTATATTTGCTGCCCAGTAATAAAACTGGAAGTTAGGTAGAGACATGCCGCCTTCTGCCTTTTGTCTTTGTAGGGTTGCTCTTTTGATGCGTGGATGTTTTGAATTCCAAATAAATGAGGTTATTGTTGAGTCTAATTGCCTAAAAAATGATTTATTAATGTATATTGGAATGTTTTGAAATAAATAAAGGAGCTTAGGAAGAATATTCATCTTAACAGTGTTAATTCTTCCAGCTAGTGTGAGATGAAGGGTTGACTATCTATGCAAGTCTTGTTTAATTTTTTCCATGCAGACGGCGAAATTTTGTTGATATAGAGCTTTATGTTTACTTGTGATGTTTACCCCTAGGTATTTAAACTGTTCTGCAATGATAAAAGGTAGGGTATCTTATCTAATATTATATGCTTGAGAATTCACTGGAAAGAGTACACTTTTATTCAGATTAATTCTGAGACCAGAGATCTTTTGCAATTCTGTGAGTGCTGCTAAGACTGCAGGCACAGAATTTTCTGTGTCAGATATATGCAGTAACATATCATCTGCATATAATGAAATTTTCTGTTCCAGTCCTTCTCTGCTAATCCCCTTTATCTGATCAGTATTTCGACAATGTATTGCCAGTGGTTCAATGGCAATTGCTAACAGCAGCGGTGACAGGGGGCATCCTTGTCTAGTACCAAGTTCTAGTTTAAAGTAGTCTGAGCAAATGTTGTTGATTCAAACTGAAGCTTCTGGGTTAGTATACAGTAATTTAATCCATGCACAAATGTTTGGGCCAAACCCAAACCTCTCCAATGTAGAAAAAAGGTATTTCCATTCAATCATGTTGAATGCTTTTTCTGCATCCAATGATAATAATATTTCTGGGGTGTTTGATTTAGTTGGCGAGTATATTACATTAAACTGGCGTCGAAGATTTGAAGATAAGTGTTGGCCCCTAATAAATCCAGTTTGGTCTTGTGCTATTACCGAGGGGAGCACTTTCTCCATCCTTCTAGCTATGATTTTAGAGAGTATTTTAACGTCGTTGTTATTCAGAAGTGAAATTGGTCTGTATGATGCACATTGTAATAAGTCCTTATTTTGTTTTGGAAAAACGGTGATTAGTGCTTGGCGAAAGGTTTGAGAAAGAGATTGGTTATCTCTGTCTTCTGTAAATGTTGCTAATAGGAGAGGAGCTAGCTGAGCGGAGAATGTCTTGTAAAATTCTGCAGGTTAGCCATCAGGGCCTGCTGCTTTCCCGCTTTGGAGTGACTTTATAGCATCTAGTAATTCTGATAACACCAGAGGTTTATCAAGTTCCTTCGCACTAAAAGTGTCTATTTGTGGTATCTGTAATGTATCCAGAAATGCATTAGATTATATATTGTCTTCTTTAAACTCAGCAGTATATAGGGATTTATAGTAGTCTCTGAATGTGTGCATTATATTTTTGTGGTTGACGATTTTATCTCCGTTCACGTTGGTGATTACTGAGATTGAGTTGCGCACTTCTTGCTTGTGAATTTGTTGAGCTAAAAGCTTATTGGCTTTCTCTCCATGTTCATAGTAATGATGTCTGGATTTATAAATTAGTTGTTCAGTTTCTTTAGTTGTCAAGAGGTTTAGTTCTGAATGTAGAGCCTGCCTTCTCCTATGTAGAGTCTCGCTTGGTAGTATGGCGTGTTCTTCATCTATTTTAGTAATTTCGCTTTTTATCTCTGCTACTTTCTTGGCTCCGGATTTATTTCTGTGGGAAAGATATGAGATAATCTGTTCTCTTAAGCAGGCCGTAAAAGTTTCCCAAAGTATTCCTGCAGAGATCTCGGGGGATGTATTTGTCTCTAGAAAGAATTTGATTTGTTTGGATATAAATTCCGTATAATTCTCGTCAGCTAATAAAAGCGGGTTGAGGTGCCATCTGCCGGGTGAGTGTATGGGGCTTAGTAATTTTAGCTCTAAGATCATAGGTGCATGGTCAGAAATAACAATAGCATCGTATTTGCAAGATTTAATCATAGGCAAGAAGTTATTGTCTATAAAGAAGTAATCAATCCTTGAGTAGCAATAATGTACTGCTGAGTAGAAAGAATATGTTCTTGAATTTGGGTTTAAAAACCTCCACGGGTCTGATTTGTGATCAGTTATACACTTTGTAATTATGTTTGCGGTGTTAGATGCCGTCCCCCCCCCCCCCCCCCCCCCCGTGGAAGAAGTCCTATCTAAAAGTGGATTTAGAACACAATTAAAGTCCCCAGCCATTACAGTATAACTTTATGAGTGTTCAGATTGGGAATGGATGAAAATATATTTTATATAAATTCCTTATCATCAACATTAGGTGCATAAACATTTATCAAGATTATTTTACAGTTAGATAAGTCTCCCATGACCATTACATATTTCCCTTCAGGATCCAATACTACATTTGATGCTACAAATGGTACTGTTCTATGTATGAGAATTCCCACACCTCTAGTTTTCTTTGTAAAAGTAGAATGGAACATTTGGCCAGTCCAGTCTTTTTTGCAGCCGGAACTGATCCTTGCTTAGTAAGTGGGTCTCCTGTAAAAATACAATGTTAGCATTTAGAAATGTTAGGTGAGAGAGTACTTTCTTTCTCTTTAATTCGTGATTCAGGCCTTTAACATTCCAGCTCATGAAGTTAACTGTCCCATCATGAAGACATTGATTCTGAGTTTTTGATGTCATTTTATAGTCTTAACTGGAAGTGAGACAGCTTCGGCCTTAATTTCCTGTTTCCTCTAGAGTTGTTGCAATGCATCTTATTATTATGTTGGTAGTTATAATTATAGAGATTAAGAGGATAGATTAGGTATAAATCAAGCCTGCGCTCTTTCTCCCACCCCCCCCTTAACCCCCACCCTCCCTTTTTGCCTCCTCAAGTGAGGCTAGAGCCCACTTCAAACAGTCCCAGTCCTCTGACATACCCAGAGACAGAGCACATCCAAAGCAAAACAAGCCCCCACGCAGTGGCGTTTTAGGGTTAAAAGACAGAGATATCTATTACCAATATAGTCTAAAAAAAAAAAAAAAATTGTGCACTTAAAATATATATAGTCTTCAGCAATTTTAGTGCATTTAGCTAATACACCCAGATAATAAACTCGGGGGATGGTTTTAAAAATGTGTCCAGAATAAGCATAATAAGTCTTAATGCAATAATAGCAATAACAAGAAACCAAGGGTATGATGTTGAACAGTCTCGTTTAGGGTAGAGATGAAATAATTAGCTAATAAGAAAAAAGAGAAAACAGAAAAGTTAATTAAGCACAATAAAACATAAACAGATAGTGCCCTAGTAATACTAAGTAATAATGAGAATATATGATGATAAAAATCTGTATTTTAAACAAATAGATCAGACAGTAGATTATTAATCCTTGCTATATCATTAACAGCCATGACTCACTATTATGTATCAGAATAGTCCCGGGATCAGCTAATTCCTTTACTTGTTCTTCCTTGCTAGCAAAGACATAGAATTGACCCTGCTATTCCTCTTTAAGTTTGGCCAGATATAAGAGGCTGTATTTGACGCTGGCTTGCCGTAACTGCTGTTTAATTGCAGCAGAATTTTGAAGAAGTTGTAAGCGATGGATAAGTTTTTGTGGGATGCCAGATAGAATTAACATTAGAGTAATCTATACGTGAGGTGACTCGGGCATTAATGATACTTTAGTACTGTGTTGTGTAAGAACAGGACGAAGTCTAGAAATGTTTCAGAGGTAGAAGAAAGCAGCCCGAGAAATGTTACTTATATGGGAGGAATTATTTAATAATAATAATTATTCTTTTTTAATAATTGCCATTATTAGTGTATAAATGGATATAAATAATTGCTTTTAAATGATTCGCCAAAATCTGTTGTATGTAAACGATACTGTTTTAAATGTTATTGTTTTTTCATCCGAAAACCTGGTTTCCACCTGTATTAATTTAAATGACACTTTTGTCATTATATATATTTATACAAGTATGTAGTGTATATAATTTATTACATGAGTGGAAAAATAAAAAAAGTCCCCTTTCCTTTTGATCTATTGTTGCAATTTCCTTCTATGGATAAATTGTGTTTGTTTAAAAATATATTTAGATATCAATTATTATTTATACAATTGCCATTTGTCCCAAGTTTACAAAACCTAATGTAGCCTACCAGTTTTATATAAATAAATGGTCCTTTTTCAACAAAAGAAAAGAATTAACACTGTTTTGCATGACATGGTGCTGACTGTCAATCAATCAATCAATCAACATTTATTTATATAGCATATTTTCATACAAAAAAATATAGCTCAAAGTGCTTTACAAAATGAATAGAAAAATAAAAGACACAATAAAAAATAAACATAAGTCAACATTAATTAACATAGAATAAGTAAGGTCCGATGTCCAGGGTGGACAGAAAAAACAAAAAAAAAAAACTCCAAGAGCTGGAGAAAAAAAAAAAGAAATCTGTAGGGGTTCCAGACCAAGAGACCGCCCAGTCCCCTCTGGGCAATCTACCTAACATAAATCAAACAGTCCTCTTTGTATTTAGGGTTTTCATGGAAGGACCTGATGATGATGGTCACGTAGACTTCTGGCTTTCAGTCCATCAATGTTGGTGCATCATGATGCTTTGGGTAGGTGGTGGTGGGGCAGGCCGCCACCACAAAGAAACCGGAAAAAGAAGCAGAAGAGAGAGTAGGGGTCAGTATGGACTTTGGAGCCACTGTAAATAGTTATAATGAAGAATTGAACATACAGAGTATCAGTATTACATTAAAGTGAAGTTATAAAAAGACCATGTTAAAGTAATGTGTTTTCAGAAGTGTTTTAAAGTGCTCTACTGTATTAGCCTGGTGAATTCCTATAGGCAGGCTATTCCAGATTTTAGGTGCATAACAGCAGAAGGCCGCCTCACCACTTCTTTTAAGTTTAGCTTTTGGAATTATAAGGAGACACTCATTTGAAGATCTAAGGTTACGATTTGGAATATAACGTGTCGGCATTCTGATATATAAGATGGAGCGAGATTATTTAAGGCTTTATAAACCATAAGCAGTATTTTAAAGTCAATCCTGAATGACACAGACAACCAGTGTAGTGACGTCAAAACTGGAGAAATGTGTTCGGATTTTCTTTTCCTAGTTAGGATTTTAGCAGCTGCATTCTGCACTCGTTGCAAGTGATTTATGTCTTTTTTGGGTAGTCCTGAGAGGAGTGCGTTACAGTAATCTAATCTATTGAAAACAAAAGCGTGAATTAATTTCTCAGCATCTTTCAATGAAATAAGAGGTCTAACTTTTGCTATGTTTCTTAAGTGAAAAAATGCTGTCCTAGTGGTCTGATTAATATGCGATTTAAAATTCAGATTACAGTCAACGGTTACCCCTAAGTTTTTTACTTCCGTCTTAACTTTTAATCCTAGTGCATCAAGTTTATTTCTGATAACCTCATTGAATCCATTATTGCCAATTACTAAAATTTCAGTTTTCTCTTTATTTAGTTTGAGAAAATTACTATTCATCCATTCAGAAATACCAGTTAGACATTGTGTTAGTGTATCGAAAGAGTCGGAGTCATCAGGTGCTATTGATAAGTACAGCTGTGTGTCATCAGCATAGCTGTGGTAACTCACATTGTAACCTGAGATAATCTGACCTAACGGAAGCATATAGATTGAGAAAAGCAGCGGACCCAGGATAGAGCCTTGTGGAACACCATATCGGATATCATGTGTCTTTGAGATTTGATTACCACAACTCACAAAGAATTTTCTACCTGCCAGGTAGGATTCAAACCAATTTAAGACACTGCCAGAGAGGCCCACCAATTGACTAAGGCGATTTCTAAGAATATTGTGATCAATGGTGTCAAATGCAGCACTCAGATCTAAGAGGATGAGAACAGATAAATGGCCTCTGTCTGCATTTACCCGCAAGTCATTTACTACTTTAACAAGTGCAGTTTCTGTGCTATGATTTGTTCTGAAGCCTGACTGAAATTTATCAAGAATAGCATGTTTATTGAGGTGGTCATTTAATTGCAAAATGACTGCCTTCTCTAGAATTTTACTTAAGAAGGGCAGGTTAGAGATGGGTCTAAAATTTTCAAAGGCAGAGGGATCAAGATTATTTTTCTTGAGCAGGGGTTTAACTACAGCAGTCTTAAGACAGTCTGGAAAGCCCCCCGTATCTAATGACGAATTAACTATGTACAGAATATTGTCAATTAGCACGCATGATATTTCTTTGAAAAACCTTGTTGGTAATGGGTCAAGGACGCAAGTGGAGGGTTTCAGTTGAGAGATTATACTATGTAATTCAGGTAAATCTATCCTGGTGAAAGCATTTAATTTGTTTATAATGGAGTACCGGGGCTTTGGAGGTTCTGCAGTGTTGGGGAGATGTACTATGTTATCTCTAATATCATTAATTTTTTTGATTGAAAAATACTGCAATGTTCTCACAGGTTTCACTGGAAGTATTTTGGGGGCATTCCTTTGTGTTACCTGGGTTTAACAGACGATCAATTGTAGAAAATAAGATTCTGGGATTACTAGCATTGTTATTTATAATATTAGATAAATAGCAGCGCCTCTCAAGATGGACAGTGTTATTATATTCTGTTATTTTAGCCTTCAATATCTCATAATGGATAGTTAGTTTAGTTTTCCTCCATTTACGCTCAGCTCTACGACATGTTCTTTTTAAATCAGACACTCTTTGGGTCTTCCATGGAATAACAATACTAGAAGATTTTTTAACTGTCTTTTCAGGTGCAACTATGTCAACAGCAGCTCTTACTTTAGAATTAAAGTTTTCCACTTTACTATTTACATTATCCTCGCTATTATAGTTAGCATTATAAACGGACTGATTGCTTAGAATAGTTGTAAGCTTTAAAGCTGCTGATGAGTCAAAGAAGTGTTTTTTAACAAAATGCTTCTCATGAGTGTTATCTATCTTTATTTCTATATTAAATAGTAGAAGGAAATGGTCTGATAGACCAATATCAATGACCTGCTTTAAATCAACTTTAAGCCCTTTAGCAATCACTAAGTCTAACGTATGACCTGCTTTATGTGTATGCTGATTAACGAGCTGTTTCAAATCAAAAGAGTCCAGGAGGTTCATGAATTCCTTTACCTTTTGGTCACACTGATTGTCGATATGAAAGTTGAAGTCGCCGATTATTAAGAGTGCGTCATAGTTTGTAATTAAAATTGACATTAAGTCAGAGAATTCCTCAAGGAAAGACGCGTTATATTTAGGAGGTCTATACATGGATAATACTAGAACGTGAGAATCTCCATGAATAACAACGGCGAGATACTCAAAGGACTTAAATTTACCAAAACTGACATCTTTACATTTTAACATGCTCGAGTAAATGTTTGCCAATCCGCCCCCCTTTTTCCCCTGGCGTTCTGCACGAGTAAAACTGTAATCCGGAGGCGCAGATTCGATTAAAACAGTCGCGCCATTTGAGTTAAGCCATGTTTCATTTAGTGCAATAAAATCAATCTTTCTATCACTAATAATATCGTTTATAAAAAATGTCTTGTTAGTTAAAGCTCTAACATTTAATAGTGCCATATTTAATGTTTCGGAGGGGTAGAGCTGAATTTTATGCGTTGTTTTGGTAATCGGAACAAAAATTAAGTTATTTTTGTTAACGCCGCTCTGTGTGTATTTTTTATGTAATCTACAATCCGTTTTTATAGTCTTAATGCAGTGTTGATCCGAAGTAGTAATTTCAATTAAATTATTGGTGTTTATGCCGCACTGCCTAGATTTTTTACGTGCATTAAGATTTGTTATTAGATTATTAATGTTGTGCACTTTAACGGAAGACTCTGTTAAGCCATTATGTCCTATCAAAGCAGTAGCATTACGGAAGGGGTTAAAAGTAAAAGTAGAAGTAGACAGTCAAGATAACTGTCCCAGTCCTTAGTGTTAACAGTGACAGTGCACTTGTTAAAATTCTTTAATTCATTCTCAATTGTGCAATCAGGTCAGATTCTGAAGGAATCAAGAGTATAAAGACACTGGTTCAACAAAAGAAAAAACTTATATATACAGTGGAACCTCGGTTCACGACCATAATTCATTCCAAAACTCTGGTCGTGAACCGAAGCAATTTCCCCCATAGGATTGTATGTAAATACAATTAATCCGTTCCAGACCGTA
>JANRMT010062791.1:193717789-193762570 GCA_026402145.1 Polypterus bichir lapradei
CTGGACGCCACGGAGTGACAAACGAGAAACAAAGGCAGAAATCAACGCGCCGTACATGTGGAGTTGCTGTCTGCTCAAGTTCGATGATTCGAGAAGGAGACAATAAAAAGAACAAATGGAGAGGAATGAATAGGAGCCGGAGGTGTGACTTGGTGCTACCAACTCAAATTTGGGACTCGGCCACGTGAAGTGAACTGCAGATACCAATGAACAGCAGCGGTAGGAAGGTTGGCACAGGGGGATTCCAGTCACTCAGGTGGTGATTTAAACGAACCTCCTGTGTGTCCCCTCAGAGTGCAGTAGCCGTTGTGTTCACGTGTGTTAGTCGCTGTTATCACTTGTCATGGCTTTGTGCGCTGAGAGCTTTGAGAGCAGTGATAGTGCTTGGCTAATCTGTTAAATACACCTTGTGATGTGCCTGGGTCATATATGACCAAAATATTTAACTTATTTCAAAAGGGAAACAAATGTTATTGCTGATATTGTGCACATTTTTTGATTTTATGAACTTTGAGATACACCTGGGTCAGATGTGCGCAAAATGTTTATATTTTTAAATTTCAAAAGTTGAAAAAACAAACAGTATTGCTATGATGAATAAACATGACTTGTTTGTCAGCACATTCATTTGTGTTGGTTTAAAATCTCTCTGCTGCTTACTGGCCACTGAAAATGTCTGGCCCAGCTAAATTTCTTGGATTGAAAATCTGACCCAACTGAATTTGTAATTGAATAACTGTGTTGTATACAGGACTCCAGATGAGGCCTCACCAGTGTGTTATAATGCTGGAGCAGAACCTCCTGTGACTTGTACTCCACATATCAAGGCGCTATATAACCTGACATTCTCTTAGCCTTCTTAATGGCTTTTGAACACCATCTGGCATTTGAGAGAGTTGAGTCCACTACAATTCCTAAATCCTTCTCATAAGGTGGACATTTTATTTTCAGACCTCCCCAGCATTACACATTGTGTACAAAGGAGAGTGAAACATCTTATAAAAGACTTACTAATAGGACTGGGCACTCTTAAAAATAACAATAATGGCACTTTAACAGGTTGTGTGGTTCCTCATAGACCACTGCTCGACCAAGAACCATTTCATTCATTTACATAAGAAGTGGGCTCTTTAGGCTTTCAAAAGGCCCCTGTGAGTCCAAAACAGAACATCAGGCTACCTAGCAAGACATTGAGAGGTCAAGAAAACCTGAACTGAGCCTGTGGTTACTGGATGAAGGGAGAGACCTTTTAAAATCAGGAAGACATTGGGATTCCACATATCTACTACATCTATTCACAAGTATTAATAAAATCTGTGTGATAGATAGATAGATAGATAGATAGATAGATAGATAGATAGATAGATAGATAGATAGATAGATAGATAGATAGATAGATAGATAGATAGATAGATAAAGGCACTTTATAATAGATAGATAGATAGATAGATAGATAGATAGATAGATAGATAGATAGATAGATAGATAGATAGATAGATAGATCGATCTTTATTTGTCCAAATGAGATATTTGGCTTTTTGCAGAGGTTCTTTAAATAAATAATTTATGGATCTAAGAAGCAAGTTTCTTCTCTAACCTTTGTGTGGATTTAGAAACTAAAAATGGTTTTCCTATACAGAATCACTTGGAATAATCATTTTTATACCTTTATTTTTAAGCGTAGGGCTACAGTTCACATATGTGGCGTGGCTGTATAATAAATACATATATTTCAGTTTTGAAATATTCATGGTTCTTCCTTGCATTCTGTGAGAAATTCTTCTTTGTATTATTATTTTTTTTAACCTGTTTTTACAAAATATGGAAATTTAGTTGTTAAAAGGTCATTATTATTAAAATTATTAATATTTTTGTTGTTGAAGATTTCACATTTGTATTCTTTTAAATATTGATATGATTTATTTGGGGACAACTGTAACTAAAATGCATTAAAGGTAAAAGGCTAATTTTGGAGTGGGGGAGATTAGGATTTCACAATTCCTCTTTCTCTTTTAAAATGCTGCTGCTACATTCATGATTATTAATGTGTATGTAAGGGTGTGGGTTTATCTTTTATGTAATCGTTGGTTATTCTTGCAGTTATGTTGTGTACATACAGTATATTTGAACTGCTTCTTTTACTTTTCTTGTACAGCACTTTGGTTCAGTTCTGGCTGTTGTTGTAAATGTGCTTTAAAAATAAAAATTGCCTTGCCCTGCTTTATAAAAAAAAATATTTTAATACATAACACTAAGAAGTGCAAATCAGAGACAATGGACTGTAAAGATGAAGTTGGTTTGCAACATTTATCACAAAAAAGTTAAAGAATATATAAAATAAAAAACAAGAATTGTAGGTTGTAACTGAACAATGTCAGACATGTATGTTTGTTACATTTTCTCACAAAACACAGTCATTTTCCTTTTTCCTCTCACGTTATCTAAAGATGCATAGCTTTCATATGTGAAAAAAGTATGATGAAGGGTCTAAGGACATATTCCCTCTCCTCTTCTTCTGGAAACTTAGATAGCAAATCAAATTTCTAAAGGGCCTCCTCAATGTCGTCGTTGTCCATTGACAGTAATGAAGGGAGTGAGATGTGCCCCCTGAACACAGAAATGTTCTCAGCACACCACTTCTCTGTCTCGGTAAGATGCTGAAGGATTCTGTGTGTTGCTGTAATACATTTTATTAAAAGAAAGAAAGAAAGAAAGAAAGAAAGAAAGAAAGAAAGAAAGAAAGAAAGAAAGAAAGAAAAAATCCTTTAAATGGTCATCATAAAGTTTATAGCCTTTTCCTCCACATTTACAAGGAATGTAAGAAAAGGAAAGTAAAAAAATGTACATTATATTCCGAATTTGTTATACAATATTAACATATTAACATTACTGCTTTTGATCACAGATTCTACAAGTCTTCAATGTTTCTTACCATACACTATTATTAACACAGCACACAATGCATTTCAAATGTTTTAAGGCCGTTAAGAGTTGTACTAGTACTCCAGTTTGTCAGAAGATGTAAGACAGGCTTTTTGTCTTTTGGGCTTTGACTCCTACTGCTTAACGATTAACAGTCGGCATCTGAGACAAGCATGAAGTCTTTTTATACATTTTATTCACTATACCATAGGCATTGTAAGCCAACATCAACAACATGTAATTCATCTTTCTTATTGAAGTTTATAAAGTGAGGTGTCTGTACCTGCTCATCAGTGCCCTGTGCTGGATGTTGGAGAAGGGAGGCTGATGTTTCTTCTAAAAGTAAAGATCTGAAATCTGCAGAACGCAGTGCTATGGAACAGAATAGCAAGACATTTTTTTTCATTTCAGATTTAGTGCCAAGTCTTTACTCTGTCTTCTCATTAATGGCTCAATAAAGTCTAAACCTGAAAACAGAGAAAATAATATTCACCTAAGGAAATGTTAAAAAAGAACTAAAACAATAAGCACAATAAATGACCCTGTCCTGGCTGTCCATTATTTCTGTTCTTTCTAATTTTTTCTTTGATTCTTGACCTTCATTTAGAAAGGCGTTTGCTCGCTCAGTCTGATGTCAGCAGTTACTTCAGTGATTTCAAAAAGAAACACTAAGTTTAGAATGGTAAACATTTTGACTATTTGTCTTTGATTTACAATATGGCTAAGTATATTTGCCACATTAACGCAGAACTAAATGAAAATTATTAAAGGAAATTTAAATGTCATTTACCCCTTGGGCTGGAGTTCTCAAGTAACATTCTACACTAGCACTTCCTCAAAGCCGGCATGTCATTCCAAAGAGGACTGAGCAGAGTCACGTTGTTAAAAGGAGTTTAATGATACAAAAATATTTATGCAAACCATTATAAACATACATTCAAAATATCTGGATTTTGAAAGGTAGGCATTTCTGGAACATCAAAACCACTATGGACAGTATGCTGAAATTAAACATAAATACAAATATAATAAAATAAATTAAATATCCAACACAAATTGTAGAAGGTGACAAAAATGAGAACTAACAACCAGATATAATCCTCCCTCTACAAATACTACAATGAAAGAAGAGAGGACTAAAGTTGAGAAATACCTCGTTAAAGTGAAGGGGGTCTCAAAGATGAAATACAGAGACACCCCAAAATGGTCCTTTGGAAACCTGGACACAACATTAAATACAGACATACAAAAAATGATAGTTACAATATGAAATGGTCATACCATCAACATGACAGTTCCACAGTCATGGCTATTCATCTGACTTGGAAGGCCCAAATACATCCTCAGGTTTAGTGGCCTGGCAAATCTAACTTGTCTTGGTGTGGTTGTGGACTTGAATGTGAGTGTACCCTATGGTGGTCTATAGCTGGCTCCTGCCCTGTACAGGTACTCTGGTTTTCTTCAATACCCCAATAACTTCTATTTGTGTTTGTTTTGCATCTATCCATCCATTATCCAACCCGCTATATCCTAACTACAGGGTCACGGGGGTCTGCTGGAGCCAATCCCAGCCAACACAGGGCGCAAGGCAGGAAACAAACCCTGGGTAGGGCACCAGCTCACCGCAGGGCACACACACACATACACACACACATACACACAACAAGCACATGCTAGGGAGGCCCTAATACAAGGGGTAAAAAAAATTAATCAAAGAAAAATATTAAATACTGACATTTTACTGACAGTAAACTGTTGACAATGACTTTTAAACAAAAACAACAATGGAATTGGCCACTTGGGACACACCCTGTGTTACATCTGTAAATAGTAAAACCTGACAAACAACGGAAAATGCTCAGCTTTTTAACCTCCATCCATCCATCCATCCATCCTCTTCCGCTTATCCGAGGTCGGGTCGCGGGGGCAGCAGTTTAAGCAGAGAAGCCCAGACTTCCCTCTCCCCGGCCACTTCTTCCAGCTCTTCCGGGAGAATCCCAAGGCGTTTCCAGGCCAGCCGGGAGACATAGTCCCTCCAGCGTGTCCTGGGTCTTCCCCGGAGCCTCCTCCCGGTGGGACGTGCCCGGAACACCTCACCAGGGTGGCGTCCGGGAGGCATCCTGATCAGATGCCCGAGCCACCTCATCTGACTCCTCTCGATGCGGAGGAGCAGCGGCTCTACTCTGAGCCACTCCCGGATGACTGAGCTCCTCACCCTATCTTTAAGGGAAAGCCCCGACACCCTGCGGAGGAAACTCATTTCAGCCGCTTGTATTCGCGATCTCGTTCTTTCGGTCACTACCCATAGCTCATGACCATAGGTGAGGGTAGGAACGCAAATCGACTGGTAAATTGAGAGCTTTGCCTTACGGCTCAGCTCTTTTTTCACCACGACAGACCGATGCAGAGCCCGCTTCACTGCGGACGCCACACCAATCCGCCTGTCAATCTCACGATCCATTCTTCCCTCACTCGTGAACAAGACCCTGAGATACTTGAACACCTCCACTTGAGGCAGGATCTCGCTCCCAACCCTGAGAGGGCACTCCACCCTTTTCCGGCTGAGGACCATGGTCTCGGATTTGGAGGTGCTGATTCTCATCCCAGCCGCTTCACACTCAGCTGCGAACCGCTCCAGAGAGAGCTGAAGATCACGGCCTGATGAAGCAAACAGGACAACATCATCTATATTTATAAAAGTTCTAGTTCAGAAATCTAAATGTCAGTATTGTTTACAAGCACACACTCCTGGCATACATACACTACCTGCATACGTGACAATGGGGTCTTCATGACTCTGAAGGCAGGCAGCAGGATGCTGTAGTCTCTTTGCTTTTTACAAAGAGGGCACTTGGACTCGTTTTGATATTTAATCAATGTAATCAAAGTTGGTTTTATATTCTCTGCCTTTATGGAGAAATGTGATTGTGGAAATCAAGACAAAAATAATATGTAATACTAATTTGGCAGAAAGCGCTATCATGCTTTTATAAATAGCTAAATTAACTACAGAAAAATTAAGTTAAATAAGATAGTTAACAAACATTAATGACGATGATAAACATAAATACCTATCATATTGTACACTGACATTACAGATTCTCCACGTAACATCTCATAAATAAGTGAAAAAGTTAATATACTGTAGATTAAATAATATGGCAAATATTAAAAAGAAATAATACAAGAGGTAAAAAATAATTAAAACAATATGCTTAAAAATAGGATATGTCAGTAATGACGATAAACAGAGAACACTTGGATTCGCTATACTGTATATAATCGTACATTTCATTAGTTTTGTTTAATGGATAAAAAGTTTCTTTAAATATACTGAGCTTTTTATTCTGTGAGTCCATACCTGCTTCTGTTGTGCCATTGTTCTGTGTTGGAAAACATTTTCAGCTCCTTTTCTTTATTGAACTGGAAAAACTGTACAGGAGCTCTTCTCCTTCTCTTTCTACGGACTATGGACGTTTGTGAGACAGACTGTGGAAGGCAGGAGGTGTGGCAGGCCAGGGGCATGGAAGGCCGAGTCTGCGACCTGCAGCCATAGACATATATAGGTAGATACCACACGTCACCGATACGTCAGCGCATCTGCCCTATAGCGTCTGGCAAAAGTGCCATTTAAATTAATAAAGGTAGACATGGAAACCGGGTTTTCTTATGAAAAAGCCCGCTTTACCCCTTCCTGCAGAGAGCCTTTGTGTCTTCTGACCAGTCAAGCCAACTGCACTCCAAGGTATTTATGGGTCTTGACTGAGAAGGTTTATGGATGTGGTGAGAGAGGACATGCAGTTGATGGGTGTAACAGAGAAGGATGCAGAAGACAGGAAGATATGGAAAAAGATAATCCACTGTGACCACTCCTAACAGGAGCAGTCGAAAGAAGGAAAAGAAGAATAAGACTCACTCCACATCAGCCTCTTCATTGCAGACAGGTCTCAGTGGTGGTCTAGACCTATGGTAGTCCACAACCATCTCCATAGTTTTGGAACGATTCAGCTGTAGTTGATTTGATCAACACCATCCCACAAAGTCATTCACCAGACCCCTGTACTCCTCCTCATGTCCACCCTGACACACCCCACAATGGCAGTGTCATCTGAGATCTTATGCATGTGTCAAGTCCCTAAGCTGTAGCTAAAGTCCAATGTGTACAGTGTGAAGAGGAAAGGGTGAAAGAACAGTCCACTGTGATCTCCTGTGCTACTGAATACAGCCTGTGATGTTCATTTCCCCAGTCTGACAAACTGATGAGGTCTACCAGTGAAGTAATCTGTAATCCAGTTCACTAATTGTGAGTCCACATTAATCCTGGACAGCTTGGCCCTCAGTAGGATGGCCTGGATGGTGTTGAAGGTGAAGTCAAAGAACATGACCTTCCTAGCACTACATCCTTTGTCCACATGCAAGTGGGTTAGGTGGAGAAGGTAGAGAAAGGCATCATGTACAGCCACCTTTTCTCAATAGGCAAACTGCAGGGGGTCTAGTCCATGATTCACCTGTGGTCTGAGGAGATGAAGAAGTAGTCACTCCAGGGTCTTCATGATATGGGACATTAAAGCCACTGTTGTGGAGTCATTGAGTTCACTGAATCTCACCTTCCTTGGAACTGGGATGAGATATGAGGTCTTTCACAGTGTGGGGACCCTCCCCAATCACAGGTTCAGGTTAAAGATATGCTGAAGGGGTTCTGCCAGTTCAACTGCTCAGGCCCTTAGAAGTCTTGGGCACACCTTATCTGGGCCAGCTACCTTCCTAGGGTATAGCCTCCTCAGTTCTCCTCTAACGACATTAGAAGTGATGGTGTGAGAAATAGATGACGGAGATGCAGGGGGGCTGTTGGCATCTTCTGATGTGCTGCCATGCTGGTGGGGGGGAGAGGGCTATATGATCTATACTGGCATTTTGGGATGGAGTGAGTGAGTAGCTCCACATGGTCCTCTGCTGTTCAGCTGCTCCTTTGCTTATAAACTGTGATGGTCTTCATACCATCCCACATCTCCCTGACATTATTTTGCTGCAGATTATGCTCTTCCTTCTTCCTGTAGGACACCTTAGCCTCCATTATTTGAACCTTAAGTTCCTTCTGTACACTCCTCAGCTCTGCCTGCTCCTTGTTTTTGAAAGTTCTCTTCTTCTTGTTAAGAAGGCCTCTAACATCAGTGATAATGCAGGGCTTATTATTAGCAAAGCAACATACAGTTTTAACAGGAGTAACCGTGTCACCAAACAGAAGTTCAGGTAGTCTGTCACGCAGTTTGTAATCCCTTTAGTATCTTCTCCATGTGGTTCCTGCAGAACACTCTAGTCAGTTGACTCAACACAGTCCCTAAGAGCATTTTAAGATTCAGAAGACCATTTCCTGAAAGAGAGTCTAGGTGTGGGTTGTCTTTGAACCTGAGGCTTGTACTGAGGCTGTAGGTACACCAGACTGGGATCAGATTTACCAATGGGTGGAGGAGAGTCGCTTGGTAAGCATCCTTCACGTTTGCGTAAGGAAGGTTAATTATCCTACTCTTTCTGGTGGGACAATCAACATACTGAAAGAAGGAAGTCAGAGTTGAGTCCAGTGTAGTATGATTGAAATCAGCAGAAATGGCAATTAAAAAATCAAGGTGTTGTGTCTGAAGTCTCACGATATTTGCGAATATGATGTCACATGCCATCTTTGTGTCCGCCTGTGGTGGGGATGTAGTGTGGATGGACACCCACTGCTTACAGTTCAATGTCCCGACAGCAGATTGTTTCCTTAATTGTTATATGTCCGTCTAATAATAATAAATAGCGCAAGTCCTCCATCTTTTCTTTTGCCAAAGCGTTTAGCGTCCCTGTCAGCTCCTAAGATTTTGACCCCAGAACGTCCAAACTCGCATCAGGAATGTTGTTTGTTAACCCCGTCTCCATCAGACACCATAAACTCAGTGGGAAATTTGGCAACAGAGATAATGATTAAATATAACACAAGAGGAATTACAGTAAACATATGTGAAAATAATACATGCAAACACACACTTCTAGCATATTAAACTGTAAAGAGGAATAATTTAATATAACTACAAATAAAAATAATTCAGCAAAAAAGCATATATAAAGCATACATTTTTGGGGCCCTGAAGCTTGAACTTTAATTTTAAGTAATATTTTGTATTGAATGCCACTATTTAATTTTTATTAATATAATGTTTTAAGACCCCTTTCTCATACAGCAGACATCCAATCTTTTTAAATCAAGTGGTCTGAAGTCCCACCTGAGCCCTAAATATTAAACTTCATTACTTTTGTAGTAGAGCTGCCCCTGTATGTAATAGAAATTAATACTCAAAGCAAAATACATACAAATATGAAGAAATAATACACAAGGAAGAAAGAAAACAATTTTAAAATGAAGATGAAGACAATTAAAATAGGTAAAAAGTATACAGTTATAATAAACTATATATAAAGTGATAGATAATTGCATGGTAAACAAATATAATGGACATAATTAAGGACAATACACATAATCCAAACAGACAATATTGGTCTGCTGATATGGTGACTGGAGGACAGACCTGCACAAGTTGCTTTGTAATGTCGGGGCACCAACTGGGTGTCCCCCTTTAATGAAGTCAAATGAAACAAAACAAAATTGGACGCGATGGACCCAACAAAACACACCTTTTCAGTCCGATAGACAAATTTCCTTTGCAGTTGTGTGAACACGATGGCGCTTGCTTCATGTTGAGTTTCCTGGTCCAACAGCAGATTCCATCCTCTGGGGGGTCAGCAGCTTTTCATGAATCCCACCCAGAAGGACAGGGGCAGCTCTGGGCACTGCGGCTGAGTCAGTTCTCCTCATTTGGTTTCTTCTCAGAGCTGCAGGTGGATAAGGAGAGCAGGCAAGAGAATGGAGGGATTGGAAATCTGACCCTAAAAGGCCACTCAGAACACAGACGTTTGAGGCATGGAGCAAGGTTTATCGCTGGCTACGGCCCGACGTTAACAGCTCCCAAAAAATGGACGAATTGTTAGCCTGTGAGACCTTTGTGCATGCCCTCTCTGATGAGATCGCCATGTAAATCCGGAGGCAAAACTATGATAATATGGACACCTTGATTAAAATCTCGGAACGTCACTGGTTGGCTTGCAAATCGGGGTGGTCAGAACAGTTCTCTCGCCGTCACCCAACAGGTATGTGGAGCAGCCCCTGAGCCCTCCCGACAACCACCCATGCCTGCCATCCGAAAAAAGGACAAACAATACAATATACCACACTGTTTCAAGTGTGGCGAACTTGGTCATCTGTCCCCAATGTGCGCTAACGAGCCTATGGACTGCTCACTAATGAAGGGGGAAAGGTATTGTGCCACTGTTATTAATCCTTTATCTCTTCCCTATACAAGTGCAGTTATTATAAATGGCCAGAAGGTAAGAGCAATGTTCGATTCTGGGAGTAATATTTCCATTATTGCTTCCTGATTTGTTTTACCGCGACAATGGCTTAAAATTAAAACTAGCCTGAAATGTATTCATGGAGACATCTGGTATTATAAGGCTGCCAAATGTGTTGTTACGGTGGATCACGTCATGATAAGAATGACCATGGCAGTATTACCGGACCCTCCATTTCCCGTTATATTGGGGAGAGATTGGAAAGACATTAGTAGCAGTAAAAACATAACTTTACCTGAGAAAAAATTGGGCTTAATAATGGAGAGTGCTTCTACTCCGACTGCCTCCACACGGTCAATAGGACCACTACAGGTACACAGTATGAGGGAGTCTGTCTTATCGTCTTCTGCGGGAGCTAGTACAGTTAACGTGGAGGATGTGGTGGTTGAAGCTCCGCCCATTGAGGTCGGAAGAGATCCCATTCATAACTTATCAACATAATTTGTAGTTACCCCTTCTTCATTTAAAAGAGAACAATGGAATGATGATTCCTTAAAATTTGCAAGGAATGCCATAGTATCCACCAAGGGGCATAGAACCCTAGATCCAATGCCACCGATGCCTTTCTTTGTAATAAAAAATGAATTATTATATCGAGTGGCTGAAAACGGAGGTGAAGTGAGAGCATTGTTGCTAGTTCCATGCACTTTTCGGCAACAGGTGTGTGAACTAGCGCATGCTCACCTTCTAGGAGTCCATTTAGGCTCTGAAAAAACTTTGGAGAAGATAAAACTCCGATTTTATTGGCCGGGAATTAATGAGGAGGAGATTTTGTGCTTCGTGCCCCGAGTGCCAACTTCGTCAGATTCCTAGGAGGGACCGTGCTCCTCTCGTTCCCCTTCCCCTGATAGATGAACCCTTTGAACGAGTCAGTATCGACCTCGTAGGCCCATTAGAACCCTCGTTAAAAGGATTTAAATATATTTTTGTTCAAGTAGATTATGCCACTCGATTCCCCGAAGCTGTTTCCTTACACTCAGCTAATTCAAGAAACATTGTACAGGAACTACTAGGGATATTCACATGTTTTGGGATCCCTAGAGAGGTTTTAACGGACCAAGGGACTCCTTTCACTTCAGAGACGTTCAGGAGAGTGGCTAAATTATTCAGAATAAAACATCTTAAAACGTCAGTCTATCATCCCCAAGCAGACAGGTTGGTAGAACGATTTAATCAAACTTTAAAACAGATGTTACGTAAGGTAGTTACCACAGATGGAAGAAACTGGGATCAGTTATATCCTCTTGTTTTGTTTGCCTATCGAGAAGTCCCCCATGCCTCCACAGGGTTTTCTCCGTTTGAATTATTATATGGAAGACAACCCTGTGGCCTATTGGATATGTTAAAAGAAGGTTGGGAAGAGGAGGTCCTTCCTACCTCAAATATACTAGAGTATATCGCACAATTACGCAATAGATTAGAAAAAATTAGACCCATTCTAAAATTTGCTGAAACCGTGGAAGGACAGGGAACTTGATCCCTCCTCTGGCCAGCCTCATTCCCTTTTCATATCCCATTCTGACCATTAATTTCGGACCTGATTTGACATCAGAACAAAAACAGGACCTAGAAATGGCTATCCTGTCTGTACTGGAAGTTGTTAATGAGTTACCAGGGCGTACTACTCTGATTGAGCACGACATCATTACTGACCCAGGGATAATTGTCAGAGAAAGACCCTATAGGCTCCCGGAGGCAAATAAAGCGGAAGTGGAATTGGAAGTAAGACGAATGTTAGATTTAGGGGTTATTGAAGAAAGTTATAGCCCCATGTCTAGTCCAATTGTCTTAATTCCCAAGCCAGATGGGTCGTGGAAGTTTTGTAATGACTTTCGTCGACTCAATCAGGTTTCTAAATTCGACGCGTATCAAATGCTGCAAGTGGACAATCTACTCGATCGACTTGGAAATGCGCAATTCCTAACTACTCTTGACATGACTAAAGGGTGTAGCAGTGCTACCATTAGTTAGAGCTGCATCTCCCAGCAGTCCTTGCAGGGGCTGTTGGGGTCAAAGGTGGCCAGAGGGGTTTAAAAGGAGGGCAGGGGTCGAAGGGAAAAAAAGAGTTTGTTTTGTTTGTTCGGTGCTTGTATTTATCTGTTGGACTGCCTGCCGTTTTTCTGCCATACTTCTTCGTTTCCTGGATTGTATTGTTTGTTGGGGTCTGGAATCAGTTGTCTACCTGTCTACTGTTTACTGAGGACGGTGTATGGATTCATTGGCTTTCCCGGAAGAAGGAGTGCTCCTGAACCATTCATCTGTCATCATACTTCAGCAATTACCGGTAGGACTGTGTTCTTCCATTTCCCTCTCTTCATTCAAATCGCTGGACGTAACTTCACCGCTGCTCATTTCATCCATGGACTTTACTGTGTGTTTGTCGTGTTTATCTGTTAAATGTAATATCGCCGAAGGGATCAGGGGTGGTATTATTGTTTTCATTTAGTTAATTTAATTTTCATTATACTTTTTTATCGTTTAAATTCCCAGTGTGTTTTTCTTTGTTGTCTCTGTAGTGTGTGTGTGTCATGCCAAGGCTGGGGTTGTCCCTGGTAATCCTCGAGTAAAATAAATCACCGTCACACACGACGGTGTGAATCTTAGCAGCTTCTAACTGCTACAGATTTTGGCGAGCCGGGTAGGAGCCAGGGTTATTTACGACACCTTCTAGTGCGACTTCACTACACTCTTTCAGAAGCATGTCTGTTGTAAGCGCAGTGCAGGGCGAGGAGCTTGAACTAAATGAGCCGCTGGTTGATGTGCGTCCACTGCCTAGGCCGCGTCATGTTACGGTCAGAGCCCCTCTCGAGAAGGAGTTCAGCCTGCTGGATACCCTGTGTGTCTCCAGTCCGGAGCAGCCCGAGATCGGCGAGGGACAGCTTCTGCAAGACCTGATGCTGCGCCTAGAACAGCTAGAGATGCGGGTTGATGACATCGCCCGCAGTTTTCTGAATCGTGATGAAACTGTCCATGACCTTATCAATGCACGGCCGCCAGAGTTTCCGGAGAGGCAGTTGTGAGGGTGCAGCGTCTGGAACAGTCCTTCGCGAAGTGTGTGCAGCGCCTGGAAGCCAATATGACAGAGGAGATCAGGAGGCAGGTGCAAGAAAGCTGGCGTGCCGTCACTCAGCCAATGGGGCAGTCGACTCCTGTAACGGGAGTGAGGAACGACTGGGGACAGTCGTCCTTGTCCGTTGCAGTGCCGCGAATGGAGTTTCCAAAGCTGGCCCCTCAGTGTGCACCCATGGGCATTGTTGACTTTGTAGAGGAGGTTGACATGTTCGTGGAACTGCATCCACTGAGTGGAGCCGAGCTGCGGGGATCCCTGAACACGGCACTCAGCAGGCCGGCACGCTTTTGGTGGTTTGCTGAGTGGCACAAGTACAACACCTGGGTGGAGTTTCGCGCTGCTTTCCTGAATGCGTTCCTCTCTGACGAATACCAGGCGCTGTTGGAAGAAAAGCTCCGGACCTTTGTACAAAAACCATCGCAGAGCCTCCGGGACTTTGTCTTTGAATTCCGTGCGTTGTGTCTGAAGTGGCGATCTGACATACGTGAGGAAGAGATATTGCGATGTGTCCTTGATGCATGTGACCCTCGGGTGGCCGATACTCTGAGGGGGGTCATGAAATCGGTCGATGAGTTGGTGAAGGTGGGGTCCCGAGTGGAAAAGGATTGGGCGGCTATCGGGCTTAGTGGGTCTCGAAAGGGTCCCACGTTTCGAGATGTCCCCTGTTCGAGACCACGAGGGAAAGCCCCAGTGGATCCCCGGGGTGCCCCTCTTAGTGGTGCCCGTACAAGTGCGGGGTGTCACTGGAGAGGCGGTTGTAGATACAGGGAGCACTTATACCCTTATGAAATACAGCTTGTGGGAAAAGCTTAAAGTGCCTCATGAGCAGTTAAGGGAAAGTGCAAAAGTAAAATTCTTTCTTGCGGATGGAAGGGAGCACGGGGCAAAGGGCAGGGTTCCTATGAGGTTCTGCTTACATGAGACACACTGGGAGACAGAAGTTTACATCCTGGAAGATGACCACCTGTTAATGCCCTTGTTACTGGGAATAGACTCTCTTGTGTTGGTAGGTCTCACCATCCATCTGTCACGGCTGGAGTATGAGTTGCCGGGGGGTGAAGTCCATCAGTTTGGGACGAAGGCTCAAGGTAATCTGGTTTGGCCTAACTTGTGTTATTACCTCGCGCAGTTGGTGGACGAGCCCAGCCCAGTAGAGAAGGCTATTCTTGAACAGCCGGAGCTCGTTCAGCCGCTGCTTAGGAGGTGGCACTCTGTGTGGACGGACAAATTGGGTCGGACTGAGGTGGAGTGTCACCACATTCACACAGTTGACCCTGTCCCTGTTCAGCACAGAGCTTACAGAGTGTCGCCTCTGAAAAGAGGAATAATCAAGGAGTGGGTCGACCAGATGTTGGCGGATGGGGTCATTGAGCCTTCCACCTCGCCATGGGCTAGCCCTGCGGTGCTTGCTCAGAAGGCCGACGGGACCTACCGATTCTGTGTGGACTATCGGGAGCTGAACAAGAAGACCTTGGATGATGCTTACCCCATGCCCCTCATTCATGACATCTTGGAGTCTTTGCATGGGGCAACGGTTTTCAGCTCCCTAGATCTGAAGTCCGGGTATTGGCAGGTGAGGATGGGGAAGAGTAGCATGGAGAAGACTGCCGTCATCACCCCGGAGGGGTTGTTCCAGTTTCGGGTGATGCCCTTTGATGGGGGGTGCCGAAGAACATCATCTCAGACCGGGGCCCGCAGTTTACTAGCTCAGAGGCCGAAGAATTTTGGAAGCAATGGGGGGTGGTTCACCTGAAGACAATAGCGTACCATCCCCAATCTAATCGCACTGAGCAAGTGAACCGGACCCTGAAGACAATGATTGCATCCTTCGTCAGAGACCATCATCAGGATTGGACAAAGTGGCTGCCTGAGCTGCGGTTCGCATTAATCATGGCGGTGCACGAGGTTACACGTGAGACCCCTGCATTGTTAGCTTTAGGCAGACAACTAAATGGTCCACTAGAGAGGATAATTAATCATAAACCACCCAATCCAGACACCTCAATGCATGATCATTTGCAAACTCTACAACTAATCACACAATGGGTAAAGGAGAGGATGGTGAGGTCCCAGTCCAGACAATCTCAATCGTACAACCAGAGACATAAGCCTTTGCAATTCTCAGTTGGGGAGAGAGTCTGGATCAGGACTCATCCCCTCTCCAAAGCCTCCGATAAATTCACATGCCCTTTGGACATAAAAACGCTGGGGCATCATTCCAACGGCTAATGGAGCAGGTCCTTTGGGGACTCATTGGAAAGACCTGTTTTGTGTACATTGATGACATCATCGTATTCTCCCCATCTCTCTCACAACATCTGAAGGACCTAGACCACATCTTCCAGTGACTGCAGAAGGCTCATCTGACACTCAACACCAAGAAGTGTAGATTTCTACAAGACCATCTGAACTTCCTTGGCCATGTGGTGTCGGCAGGCGGGGTCCGGGTAGACCCAAAGAAAATTAAGTCCATCTTGGACTACCCAGCGCCCCAGGAGGTAAAAAGTCTCCAGCGCTTCCTGAGGAAGGCTGGGTGGTTCCACAAATTTGTGCATGGGTTTGCCGACATCGCTGCCCCTTTGTTCCAGCTGCTGAGGAAGGGATCCCCCTGGGAGTGGTCACCAACGTGCCAGGACTCCTTTGAAAGACTCAAACAGGCATTGATATCATCTCCAGTCCTGGCACAGCCTGATCCCAAATTAACCTTTCAGGTCCACACAGACGCAAGTGACCTCGGGCTCGGCGCCATTCTTGCTCAAACAAATCAAGGAAAGGAGAGAGTGGTGGCCTATGCCTCACGGTCACTGAAGGGCGCCGAATATAATTATTCCACCACCGAGAAGGAATGCCTCGCTGTCGTGTGGGCCGTGGAAAAGTGGCGTCACTTCCTGGAGGGGACATCCTTTGAAGTCTACACCGACCATAGGGCTCTGACCAGGGCATTCAATTGCCCGAAGACCACGTCTAGGCTAATAAGGTGGGTGTTGCGCCTCCAACAGTTCACGTTCAGGGTGTGCCATCGGAAGGGTTGTGCTAATGTGGTGCCCGATGCCTTATCCCGGGTGCATGAGCCCGCACTGATGGTATGTGCGGTATCAGTCTCTAACCCTTGGCCTGATCTTCCCCTGAACATGCAGGAAATCGTTCAATCTCAAGCAGCCAGTCCTGTATGTCAGGGGTTGAGAGAGGGCTCAGGGGGGAGGCCTGACCGCATACATTATAGGGAACTACAAGGGGCACTCTATCGCTGTGTTCCAACAAAAGACTGGGGTTACCATTATCAGTTGGTAGTGCCCGAGACATACGTGCCCAAGTTCCTACAGTATTACCATGACAGCCCGATCGGTGGTCACCTTGGACGTACTAAGACACTGTTTAAAATCTTGGAGGTGGCATGGTGGCCTACGATACGCAAAGACGTCTGGTCCCATGTCCAGACTTGTACCACCTGTCAGCAATACAAAACCCCACCTGGTCTCCCCTCAGGACAGCTCCAGCCAGTAACCATCACTACCCCGGGGGAGAGCCTAGGCGTGGACCTAATGGGACCATTACCCGCTAGTAAGGACTGAAAGACCTACATGATGGTGGTTGTGGACTATTTTACCCAATGGGTGGAGCTATTCCTTATGGCTAATGCCACAGCCAAGAAAATATGTTCCACCCTGAAGGATGAGATCTTTACCCGATGGGGGGTGCCGAAGAACATCATCTCAGACCGGGGCCCGCAGTTTACCAGCTCAGAGGCCGAAGAATTTTGGAAGCAATGGGGGGTGGTTCACCTGAAGACAACAGCGTCCCATCCCCAATCTAATCGCACTGAGCGGGTGAACCGGACCCTGAAGACAATGATTGCATCCTTCGTCGGAGACCATCATCAGGATTGGACAAAGTGGCTGCCTGAGCTGCGGTTCGCATTGAACACGGCGGTGCACGAGGTTACGGGTGAGACCCCTGCATTGTTAGCTTTAGGCAGACAGCTAAATGGTCCACTAGAGAGGATAATTAATCATAAACCACCCAATCCAGACACCTCAATGCATGATCATTTGCAAACTCTACAACTAATCACACAATGGGTAAAGGAGAGGATGGTGAGGTCCCAGTCCAGACAATCTCAATCGTACAACCGGAGCCATAAGCCTGTGCAATTCTCAGTTGGGGAGAGAGTCTGGATCAGGACTCATCCCCTCTCCAAAGCCTCCAATAAATTCACAGCTAAACTGGCTCCGAAGTGGTTCGGCCCGGCAACTGTTGTCCAAAAGAAAGGACCAGTAACTTATGTGGTGGAGTGGGGATTGCTGGGGACTAAGAAAGTAGACACTGTTAACATCGCTAACCTCAAGCCTTGGTTCGGCCGTACACCACGGCCTGGGGATTATAGCAGTGCTACCATTAGTTAGAACTGCATCTCCCAGCTGTCCTTGCATGGGCTGTTGGGGTCAAAGGTGGCCAGAGGGGTTTAAAAGGAGGGCAGGGGTCGGAAGGGATAAAAAGAGTTTGTTTTGTTTGTTCGGTGCTTGTATTTATCTGTTGGACTGCCTGCCGTTTTTCTGCCATACATCTTCGTGTCCTGGATTGTATTGTTTGTTGGGGTCTGGAATCATTTGTCTACCTGTCTACTGTTTACTGAGGACGGTGTCTGGATTCATTGGCTTTCCTGGAAGAAGGAGCGCTCCTGAACCATTTATCTGTCATCATACTTCAGCAGTTACTGGTAGGACTGTGTTTTTCCATTTCCCTCTCTTCATTCAAATCGCTGGACTTAACTTCACCACTGCTTATTTCATCCATGGACTTTACTGCGTGTTTGTCGTGTTTATCTGTTAAATGAAATATCGCCGAAGGGATCGGGGTGGTATTATTGTTTTCATTTAGTTAATTTAATTTCATTATACTTTTTTATCGTTTAAATTCCCAGCCTGTTTTTCTTTGTTGTCTCTGTAGTGTGTGTGTGTCGTGCCAAGGCTGGGGTTGTCCCTGGTAATCCTTGAGTAAAATAAATAAACCACCGTCACGCACGACGGTGTGAATCTTAGCGGCTTCTGACCGCTACAAGGGTATTGGCAAATTCCCTTAACGGCCTCCGCTAAAGAAAAAAACACTTTTAGTACACCTGACATGCTGACATTGGCAATACAAGGTCCTTTCATTTGGTTTGCACGGGGCACCAGCAACTTTTCAACGTCTGGTAGATACACTGCTAAGGCACCACAATTCCTTTAGTGCCGCCTACCTGGATGACGTGGTCATCTATTCCAGCACCTGGAAGGAAAATGTTTTGCAGTTTAAAATGATGCTTTCCACACTAGAAAAAGCGGGACTTCGTATTAATCCAAAAAAGTGCTTTTTCGGGTTAAAGGAAGCCAAATATTTAGGCTACCTGGGAGGGGAGCCCCCCACTGTTAAACAACAATGTTCCAAAATCGATGCCATCATTAATTGGCCCCGTCTGATGACTAATAGGCAGGTTCAAGCATTTCTTGGTTTAGTGAGTTACTATCACAGTTATGTACCCTGTTTTTCGGAAATTGCTTCGCCCTTATCTGATTTGACAAAGAAAAGAGCACCCTTGAAAGTGGTATGGGATGATAAGGCTGATAAGACATTCTGTGACTTAAAATTGGCCCTTACGTCAGCACCTGTTTTGAAATCTCCTGATTTTTCCCTCCCTTTTATTCTCCAGACCGATGCATCGGACACAGGACTGGGTGCCGTGTTGAGCAAATGTGTTGATGGTGTTGAACACCCTATTATGTACCTCAGCTGGAAACTGCAGGACAGGGAGACCAAGTATGCCACAGTGGAGCGGGAGGCCTTGGCGATTAAATGGGCTATCACGCAGTTAAGGTACTACCTATTGGGAGGTGAATTTAATCTGGTGATGGATCATGCTGCCTTACAGTGGATGTCCCTTCACCGGGAGTCTAATACCCGTGTTTAGACTTTCAACCTTATCGTTTTAGTGTTATTTATCGTAAAGGTTCCTTGCAGGCCAACACGGATGCTCTCTCCCGTGCCCACGACCTCTCGGTGCAGGTCGCCCGACCCGATGGGTCTAGGCTGGGGGGAGGGGCATGTCACACACGTGCGATTGGGAGGCAGTCAGAAAGCCCAAAGGTGAGTGAAACATTGCGAGATAAAGCATTGTCACATGGTACTGAACCTTTTCTCCCAACAGGAAAACTGAAGAAAGATAATAGCCGCAATTTCCGGGTTTCAAAATGCCCGCCATAACATCACTTCTGGCGACTCCATTTTTCATGACTTCCACCTGTCACCATGGACATCACTACCTGTTCCTGCCAACCAGTTCCTGTTACCATAATGAATTTCTCTATAAAAACGCCATCTTGCCATATGCACATTGTCATCTGTTACTGTATTCCAGTGGTTTTGTTCGATTTTGCTTCTATTTGTCCACAGGACAATATACGGGGATGGTCCCCAAAACTTTATTTTTGTAGATTTCTTTTCTTTATTGAATAATTCAACACATTATATCTACACAATAACAATATTCCTTCCCCCAGTTCCCCTTCCAGAGATCGTAAATACAGTGGGTACGGAAAGTATTCAGACCCCCTTAAATCTTTCACTCTTTGTTATATTGCAGCCATTTGCTAAAATCATTTAAATTAATTTTTTTCCTCATTAATGTACACACAGCACCCCATATTGACAGACAAAAAAAATAATTTTTGAAATTGTTGCAGATTTATTAAAAAAGAAAAACTGAAATATCACAAGTATTCAGACCCTTTGCTGTGACACTCATATATTTAACTCAGGTGCTTTCCATTTCTTCTGATCATCCTTGACATCACCTTCATTTGAGTCCAGCTGTGTTTGATTATACTGATTGGACTTGATTAGGAAAGCCACACACCCGTCTATATAAGACCTTACAGCTCACAATGCATGTCAGAGCAAATGAGAATCATGAGGTCAAAGGAACTGCCTGAAGAGCTCAGAGACAGAGTTATGGCAAGGCACAGATCTGGCCAAGGTTACAAAAAAATTTCTGTTGCACTTAAGGTTCCCAAGAGCACAGTGGCCTCCATAATCCTTAAATGGAAGACGTTTGGGACGACCAGAACCCTTCCTAGAGCTGGCCGTCCGGCCAAGCTGAGCTACTGGGGGAGAAGAGCCTTGGTGAGAGTGGTAAAGAAGATCCCAAAGATCACTTTGGCTGAGCTCCAGAGATGCAGTCAGGAGATGGGAGAAAGTTGTAGAAAGTCAACCATCACTGCAGCCCTCCACCAGTCAGGGCTTTATGGCAGAGTGGCCTGTCGGAAGCCTCTCCTCCGTGCAAGACACATGACAGCCCGCATGGAGTTTGCTAAAAGACACCTGAAGGACTCTGAGATGGTGAGAAATAAGATTCTCTGGTCTGATGAGACCAAGATAGAACTTTTTGGCCTTAATTCTAAGCGGTATGCGTGGAGACAACCAGGCACTGCTCATCACTTGTCCAATACAGTCCCCACAGTGAAGCATGGCGGTGGCAGCATCATGCTGTGGGGGTGTTTTTCAGCTGCAGGGACAGGACGACTGGTTGCAATCGAGGGAAAGATGAATGCGGCCAAGTACAGGGATATCCTGGACAAAAACCTTCTCCAGAGTGCTAAGGACCTCAGACTGGGCCGAAGGTTTACCTTCCAACAAGACAATGACCCTAAGCACACAGCTAAAATAATGAAGGAGTGGCTTCACAACAACTCTGTGACTGTTCTTGAATGGCCCAGCCAGAGCCCTAACTTAAACCCAATTGAGCATCTCTGGAGAGACCTAAAAATGGCTGTCCACCAACGTTTACCATCCAACCTGACAGAACTGGAGAGGATCTGCAAGGAGGAATGGCAGAGGATCCCCAAATCCAGATGTGAAAAACTTGTTGCATCTTTCCCAAGAAGACTCATGGCTGTATTAAATCTAAAGGGTGCTTCTACTAAATACTGAGCAAAGGGTCTGAATACTTAGGACCATGTGATATTTCAGTTTTTCTTTTTTAATAAATCTGCAACAATTTCAAAAATTATTTTTTTTGTCTGTCAATATGGGGTGTTGTGTGTACATTAACGAGGAGAAAAATTACTTTAAATGATTTTAGCAAATGGCTGCAATATAACAAAGAGTGAAAAATTGAAGGGGGTCTGAATACTTTCCGTAGGTCCACAGTTCTTCCCCCCTGATTCCTGCAGGCAAAACGAGGAGTTCTGTCAATTGCAGACTCCTAGCTGCAATCAAATCTTTGCCATAAAAGACATACAGTCTGTCTTGTGCCATGATACAATACAGTAAGTCCTTTGATATAGCTCACCCGAGTCCGTAGGAAATAGCGGAACATTCAATTCCCCGATCAAAAGAATCACTTCTACACTTCTGACAGGACTGTAGGAGCTCCTGGACTTCGTTACATGGCCCGTGCAGTAGCTGATCTGTTTTTCTTCTCAGATTTTCTTTTTCCCCCTCCTCTTCTTCTTTCTCCTCTCTTTAAAACGGCGCAAAAGAAAAAAATGAAACCAAAAGTTCCACCTCTGGGGCATTGCTGTCAGTCTCTGGAGGATCCCCACAACACCCGATCGACAGCAGAAAACATGTTACATTTATGTGACAACAACAACAACATTTATTTATATAACACATTTTCACACAAATGATGTAGCTCAAAGTGCTTTACATGATGAAGAAAAGAGAAAAAAAGACAAAGTAAGAATTAAAATAAGACAACACTAATCAACATAGAATAAAAGTAAGGTCCAATGGCCAGGGAAGACAGAAAAAAAAAAAAAACTCCAGACAGCTGAAGAGAAAAAATAAAATCTGCAGGGGTACCAGACCATGAGACCAGCCAGCCCCCTCTGGGCATTCTACCTAACATAAATGAAACAGTCCTCTTTGTATTTAGGGTTTTCATGGAAGGACTTGATGATGATGGTCATGTAGACCTCTGGCTTTTAATCCATCAATGTAGGAACATCAAGGTGCTTTGATTAGGTGGTGGTGGTGCAGGTCGCCACCACAGAAAACCGGGAAAAGAAACAGAAGAGAGAGTAGGGGTTAGTATGGATTTTAGAGCCACCATGAATAGTTATGATAATTAATTGAATATACAGAGCATCAGGATTAAACTAAAATGAAGTTATGAGAAGGCCATGTTAAAGTAATATGTTTTCAGCAGTGTTTTAAAGTGCTCTACTGTATTAGCCTGGCGAATTCCTATTGGCAGGCTATTCCAGATTTTATGTGCATAACAGCAGAAGGCCGCCCGCCTCACCACTTCTTTTAAGTTTAGCTCTTGGAATTCTAAGCAGACACTCATTTGAGGATCTAAGGTTACGATTTGGATTATAAGGTGTCAGACATTCCGATATATAAGATGGAGTGAGATTATTTAAGGCTTTGTAAACCATAAGCAGTATTTTAAAGTCAATTCTGAATGACACAGGTAACCAGTGTAGTGACATCAAAACTGGAGAGATGTGCTCGGATTTTATTTTCCTAGTTAGGATTCTAGCAGCTGCATTCTGCACTCATTACAAATGATTTATGTCTTTTTTGGGTAGTCCTGAGAGGAGTGCGTTACAGTAATCTAGTCGACTGAACACAAAAGCGTGAACTAATTTCTCAGCATCTTTCAATGATATAAGAGGTCTAACTTTTGCTATGTTTCTTCAGTGAAAAAATGCTGTCCTAGTGATCTGATTAATATGCGATTTAAAATTCAGGTAACAGTCAATAGTTACCCTTAAGTTCTTTACCTCCGTGTTGACTTTTAATCATAATGCATCAAGTTTATTTCTAATAACCTCATTATTTTCATTATTTCCAATCACTAAAGTTTCTGTTTTTTCTTTATTTAGCTTAAAAAAATTACTGTTCATCCATTTAGAAACACAAGTAAGACATTATGTCAGTGAAACAACAAAATCGGGGTCATCAGGTGCTATTGATAAATACAGCTGCGTGTCATCAGCATAGCTATGGTAACTCATGTTATGTCCCATGATAATCTGACCTAACGGCAGCATGTAGATCGAAAAGAGCAGCGGACCCAGGATAGAGCCTTGTGGAACACCATATAGAATGCCATGTGTCTTTCAGTTGTTATTACTACATAGATCCCCCCCCCCACCCAGTTGGCGGAACGGTGGGTCCAAAGTAGGGCTTGATATTGGCCACATGAATTGTTTCCACTATGGCATCTAATCCACTACCTCTTGGTGATTGGTCTCGTCCGTTGCGAGAAATGGACGTCTGAAGCGGAGCTCCGTTAGCAGTGGTGTTATTTTCAATATTATCTGCTTATTATCCTGAGATATCCTGTATTTATCCAACCTGAGGGGCACTACTACAGTATATGCAAGCATAAATAAACATGGCCAACAAGAAAGGGGTTCAGAAAAAAACGAAAGAAACGAAAACTAAAGCTACATCCAAGCTCAGATCGGCAAGCCCAAGTTCAAGGTATGGCCTTTCAGAGACTGACCTGGATCAGATGGGTGAAAGTACAGACTCCTCGGGACCACGGTCCGTTACATTGTCTTCGGCTGAGAGCGAAATGGGGAGCGAATGTACGAGCGTAAGTGAAGCAGGTCTCAATAGCTTGCCGATTGGAGAAGATAACCTGAAACTGGAAAAGGCCTTGCAGCCTGCAGTTTCAACTATTCCACGTGAGCCGGGAACATCAGGAACACCGGCTACAATAGAGCCTGCTGCCTCATCTACGTTGCACGAAAGCAGAATTGATCTCTGAACTGAAGGTGATGATCGCTGAACTCATGCAAGAGATCAAGAAAGATATAAAGAAAAGTGAGAAGGCAAATGAGAAGGCAAGGGAAAAGGCAAATGAGAAGCTGCGACTGGAGCTGCGACAGGTGCTGGGTAAATATTTGAAGAGCACATTCAGGAAACCTTTTTTAAACTGAGCACATTTGCAGATCAACTGGAGGATGTCAAGGAGACATTTACGACTCAGATAGAAGCAGCCGAAAATCTAGCTGCCAGTGCTAAAGAAAAAGCAACAACTGTCAACTCTGAATGCAGAAAACTCGGAGACAGACTTGCTGCTTTGGAAGATGGAAGCAGAAGGAATAATATCAGAATTGAAGGTCTGCCCGAGAATCGAGAAAGCCCAAACCCAGTGAAATTCGCAGCTGAACTATTTTCTAAAATAATTGGAGAGGACTTTAAAGCAGATTCTGAGATAGCAGCGGCTTATTGCGTACGCGGATCAAATACCGTTAGACCTAGATCTTTTATTATTCGCTTCGAGAGATTATTATTTAAGCTAGAGGTGATTGCACTCCTCAGACACAAGCAAGAGATTATATATGAAAATAACCACATTCGTATCTTCCCTGATTTCTCTTCAGCAACAGCTACTAAACGAGCAGCCTTCTACAACATTAAACAGCAGTTACGGCAAGCCAAAATCAAATACAGCCTCTTGTATCCTGCCAAACTGAAAGTGGAATTGCATGGTCAATTCTATGTCTTCGCCAGCAAGGAAGAAGCAGAAAAGGAATTAAGAAAGCTGATCCCGGCACTATTCTGAAACACAATAGTGAGTCATAGCCTGTCATGATATGGCAAGGATAAATAACCTACTGTCTGATCTATTTGTTAAGATACGGGTTTTTATCATTATATATTCTCATTATTACTCAGACGCTGTTTATGTTTTAATTATAGTTATAGACGTTTGTGCTTAATTTTTTTTTTTTATTTTATTTATTTTTTTCTCTACCCTAAACGAGACTGTTTAACATCATACCCTTGGTTTATTGTTATTGCTATTATTAAGACTTACTATGCTTATTCTGGACCACTTTCTAACACCATTCCCCAGGTTTATTATCCGGATTTATTATCTTAATACATTAAGATTGCTGAAGATTATATATATTTTAAGTTCATAGTTTGTTAATGATTATATTTTAGGCATATACTATTTAGACTATATTGGTAATAGATATCTCTATTTTTTATTTCTAAAACGCCGCTGCGTGGGGGCTTGTTTTGCTTTGGACATGCTCTGTCTCTGGGTATGTCAGAGGACCAGGGGCCTCATGTATAAACGGTGCGTATGCACAGAAATGTTTCGTAAGAACTTTTCCGCATTCAAATCGCGATGTATAAAACCTACACTTGGCGTAAAGCCACGCACTTTTCCACTGTACCTCATACCTTGTCATACCTCCAAATACGCGAATTGGAGGACCATGTTGGGAATCTGATAGCGATTAGGCAAACCGAAAATTGGATCGACTCGGTTTGTTTAGACAATTCGGCTACTTCTGATTCGGCTTCAGTCTCTCCAGGTCCCACTGTAGTCAGTGCGTGGCCGAAATCAGCAGCACCAATTCAGCCACAGGGCGAGTGGGTAACAGTAAGACGGGGGTCTAAGAATCCAAAATTTAGTCCCCCAGCACCCAGGTCACCAATTCGGACCCAGAACAGATTCTCAGCTCTCTGCAGCACGCCTGTGGAAACTGAGAATAATAAAGTGCTCATAATTGGCGATTCCATAGTGCAGAATGTTAGAATTCCAAACTATGTTAAACCAGCAGTTAATGTTAAGTGCCTCGCAGGGGCCAAGATTTCTGGCATAGAGGCCGCATTGGACCGTGTTGCCGACGATGAAGTATCTACCTTATTGCTGCATGTCGGCACTAATGATATTTATTTACAGCAATCTGAGGTATTAAAGCAGAACTTCATCTCTCTATGCACCAAAGCTAAAACAAAATGTCGGAATTTAATTGTATCTGGTCCCTTACCAAGATTATATAGAGGGGATGTGATTTATAGCAGATTGCATTCCTTTCACTGCTGGCTAGAAACCTGGTGTGCAAATAAAAGCATAGCATTTGTGAACAATTGGGATGATTTTTGGGAAAGGCCTGGATTTTTCAGAAGAGATGGTCTTCATCCTAACTGGAGGGGATCTTATGTATTATCCCAAAATATGGCAGCAAAACTGCCTGGTTGACTGATTAGAGCACCATCCAGGCCGCAGTCATGTGATCTTAAATCACAGGCTGTTGTTTATCCCACCTGTTATTTTCCTGAAGCTGTTACCCATAATCCCTGTTGTGGGGCATCCAGTAAATTTAGTCTTGATACAAACCTTAAATTAATTGATAACCAAAAAAATAAGCTGTATAATTAGACCAAGGGATAAAACCAGACCCTCCACCAGGGGCATCTGTAATAGAAATTTACTTCAAATTAAAACAAACAATATATCAGCAGTTCAGAAAGAACCATGCAGTTTTAAATGCTGTTTATTGAACATACGCTGCCTTGGCACTAAAGCTGTTTTGGTAAATGGCATTATATTAAGTACAAAATCTGATCTGTGCTTTCTTACTGAAACCTGGCTTAGTAAATATGACACTGTTCCCCTAGCAGAGGCGTCACCAGATGGATACTCGTTCCTTCATAAGTCTAGAGATTCTGGTCGAGGAGGAGGCCTTGGAATAATTTATTGTAACAAAATGCAAATCACTTCTAAAAATTTAGGCAACTTTACATCCTTTGAGGTATTCATTTTAAATATTAAAACAAATTCCAACACAATTATAGTGCTAGTCTACAGACCACCAGGGCCATATTCATTGTTCATGACTGAATTTAGCAACCTTCTATCTGATTTGGCTATAAATTATGATCACGTAGTTCTGATGGGGGATTTTAATGTACACATTGATGTGGAAACTGACACTTTTAGCAAATGTTTTACTTATTTGTTAAATTCAGTAGGATTTTGTCTGATTGTCAAAGGTCCAACTCATAATCATAACCACACATTACATTTAATTATAACTTACAAAGTTGAAATTCAAAATTTAAATATTACTCCATTAAATGTAGTTATTTCCGATCACTTCTTAATTACATTTGATTTAGTTCTGCCCATGCCAACACACTCACAGATTAAAACAAAGACAGTGCGACATCTAGATTGTAATTCTGCTTCAAAATTTATAGATACCTTGAGTAAGTCGAGTGTAATTGTGGAAAACCATTTAGATCAGTTAACATCAAATATAAACATGGAAAACAATTTAGATCAGCTAATATCACATTATAATGTGACCTTGAGAGATGCTCTGGACACAGTGGCTCCCCTTAAAACAAAAGTGATCAAAGCGCATAGAAACTCTCCCTGGTTTAATGAAAATACTCGAGCTCTTAAATTAGAGTGTCGAAAACTGGAGCGCAGATGGAGAACAACAAAGCTACATGTCTTTCAAATTGCATGGATAGAGAGTGTTAATAAATATAAAAAAGCCCTCTTTAAAGCTCGCTCAGAATACTATTCTACAATAATAGATAGCAATAATAAAAATCCTCGAGTACTGTTTAGAACAGTGGCTAAATTAACAAATGGCAATTCAGATCAACAGTGCAAAATACCAACAGATATTAGCAGTACAGACTTTATGAACTTCTTCAATGAGAAAATTAAAAATATAAGATCCCAGATCTCAGCATCACAGTACAAACCAAATACTAGCTTAGCAGACCCTGTCTCACATTGCATTCAGCACTTTAGTAATTTTAATCCTGTAACTGAGCAGGAAGTCTTAACTTTAATTACTAAAATGAAGCCCACTACTTGTTCCCTAGATCCAGTGCCAACAAAACTAGTAAAAGTGCCATGGATGTTCTTGCAGCGCCTATTCTAACCGTTATCAATAGTTCTTTACTGCATGGCACAGTACCTGATGCACTAAAAGTGTCAGTCATTAAACCTTTACTTAAAAAGTCAGACCTAGACCCACACATACTAAATAATTATAGGCCTATTTCAAATTTACCATTTCTCTCTAAAATACTAGAAAAAGTAGTCGCCAGTCAGCTTCAGTCACACCTTACGCATTACAATTTATTTGAGAAATTCCAGTCTGGTTTTCGCACTGGTCATAGTACAGAAACTGCACTAACATGGGTTGTAAATGACATTCTGATATCCTCTGATGAAGGAAACTCCACTGTAATTATGTTGTTGGACTTAAGTGCAGCATTTGACACCATTGACCATTCTATTTTACTGCACAGGCTAGAAAATGATGTTGGGCTTACAAGCCCCGTGCTCGCTTGGTTCAGTTCTTATTTATCAAATTGATTCCAATATGTACAGAAATGTGCTGACAGTACTCAATCATTATACACAGAAGTTCAATATGGTGTCCCGCAGGGCTCAGTACTGGGACCTTTACTGTTTTCACTTTACATGCTTCCACTGGGATCTCTCAATAGGAAACATAATGTTAATTTTCACTCGTATGCAGATGACACCCAGTTATACCTTTCATTTAAATCAAATGAAGTTTCTCCGATGTTGTCTTTAATTATTTGTGTTAGTGAATTAAAGGAATGGATGAATGAGAACTACTTGTCTTTAAATGCAGATAAAACAGAGATGTTAATTGTTGGAGGGAATGACGCTGATCACAGCAATATTTTGTCGACATTTAACTCAGTTGGAATCCCAATTAATTTTACTGAATCAGCCCGCAATCTAGGAGTTATCTTTGATTCTAGCATGTCATTTAAAGCACATATTACAAAGTTGTCCAAAACATGTTTCTTCCATCTTAAAAATGTTAGGAAATTAAGGCGCTTTCTAAATAAACAGGATTCTGAGAAATTAATTCATGCATTTATCTCTAGTAGGATTGACTACTGCAATGCGGTGTTCACTGGCTGTTCAAACTGTTCTTTATACAGCCTCCAGTTAATCCAAAATGCGGCTGCAAGAATTATTACAAGAACAAGAAAATACAAACACAACTCCAGTTCTTAAATCCTTACACTGGCTCCCGGTTAAGTTTAGGGCAGATTTCAAAATCCTCCTTTTAACATATAAAGCATTAAATGGCCAAGGTCCGGCTTATTTGTCTGAACTTATCATGACTTACAAACCTGAGCGCACATTAAGATCTCAAGATGCCGGTCTGCTTAGGATTCCAAGGATTAATAAAATAACAGTGGGAGGTCGAGCTTTTAGTTACAGGGCCCCTAAACTGTGGAATGGTCTTCCTGCTTCTATAAGAGGTGCCCCTTCGGTCACAGCCTTTAAATCCCGGCTGAAGACTTACTACTTCAGTTTAGCATATCCTGACTAGAGCTGCTGATTAACTGTACATACTGCATCTCTGTTGTTAGTCATTAGCACTAAAACATAAGTAACATGATAATTATAATTGAATACTAACCCTCACCTATTCTGTTTCTGTTCTCGGTACCCAAATGTGACAATTGGTGCCACGGCCCACCTGCCAAGTTGTTTGCCTGCCTATGGTAAAGTCATCCCTGATGGAAGATCACAGGAATCATGGGATAGAGGGGTCCTTTCATCGGAGCAACGTTTCAGCCGTGGAATGGCCAAATGGGGAGGCAGCTTGATGGATGAGGTCTCCAGGACTCGAAAAATATCCAAATCTTATTATGTGATATCATCTACTGTTAAATTCTGCTCCGTACTTCTAAAATTTTTATTATTATGCTGTATTAAGGATTTGTTCTGTTCTGTGTATTGTATTGTATTGACCCCCTTCTTTTGACACCCACTGCACGCCCAACCTACCTGGGAAGGGGTCTCTCTTTGAACTGCCTTTCCCGAGGTTTCTTCCATTTTCCCTACAAGGTTTTTTTGGGAGTTTTTCCTTGTCTTCTTAGAGAGTCAAGGCTGGGGGGTTGTCAAGAGGCAGGGCCTGTTAAAGCCCATTGCGGCACTTCCTTTGTGATTTTGGGCTGTACAAAAATAAACTGTATTGTATTGTATTGTACAATTACCTCACTGTAAACTTGCACTACAGTTATAATATTGCACAACCTGAACCTAAGATGAAATGCAGCAAAATATGTTTATTATATTATACAGGTAAAACTATAACTTCATTTAAATAATCTATATTCTTCACTGGGACTGGTGTGAAGGGTAGAATAATTAAACATGTACAACGAAGATAGTTCAATATTCCTTAAACTTTTTAAAGAATCAGCGCTATAAGTTTACAGATGGCTTAACATCTATTACAGAGCTGATTGTGTGGGAATCAGTTACTTGGAAAAATAAAAGCAAGAACTGCATGGGCGGCCACGCCAATATATATTTAATATAAAACAGAAAGAGAAAATAACGACATAGCTAAAAAGGCAGCGGCAAATTTCGACTAAAGTTAAATGCTTGTGTCATGAGCACGAGGAGGCTATGCAGTGTCCGCAATGGACGTGGCCATCCGCCGTGCATAAGCTACCTCACTGACATTGGCAGGCAAAGGAGCCACCAATTCTTTTTCTGCCCAGGGCCACCACAAGCCTAGAGCTGCCCCTGAGTACTGCTGCAATAAATAATTTCATCGATGGTCGTGCACAATCGCTGCGCTGTAAAACCCATGTTTAATAACGTGCTTTAACTCTTATCATCATGAAAATGATATTACGTATACATCTCAGTATTTTAGTTATTCAGAGAGCTGTAATATCACGAATGTAATGGATTCTGTGTCCAGTCGGAGGAAGAGAGCCGGTTTAAGAAGCAAGTAGTGATTCACACACATAGAGCACATAGAAGATCAAATACAAAACAAAGCATTTAACGTGCTACTTTAATTACGATATGATTTGAGAAACTGGTTAATTAAATTATTTTTAGATGACGTTTATGATGTTCTACTTTAATGACAAAATAAACTACATGATTAAAGTGGAAATTTCGAGATTGAAGTTGACATTTCGTGCTTTTTTTCCCCACTGTGTGCCTTTTTTTTCACTGTACCCTAAAAAGCTTTCACATGACACTCAGACGGTAAGCTACGACTCGCCTTTTCACGGCGACTGATATCTGAGCTTTCAAGTTTCTCCAACATGCTATGTCACTCAATCAACTTCCTTTTGTTGATTATACCACGGTTTAATTAAACAAATAGTATATTTTTCCTTTGCCTCCACTTGGTATTCGCTGAAATTGTTATATTTTCCCCCGTGCTTTTCCCATTGTCTTTTCACAGAAGTCTGAGCTTAAGGGCGATTTATATTGATTTGCATATTCAAAGAGGCATAATTCTGGGAGGAGTTGGGGCGTTACATAAAGCACGTGCACGAGCGTTACTTTTCACGCTCATCGGGATTTATGTAGCGGAAGAACGTGGAAGTTGGAGTACGCACAGATTCCTGCATCTGGATTTTTCTGTGCTTAAGCACATTCTGGCTTTTGTGCTTACGCCATGTTATAGTGCGAGTTCTACGCACAGCGTTATACATGAGGCCCCAGGACTGTGTGAAGTGGGGTCCAGCCTCATGTGGGGGGTTAAGGGGGCGAGAGAAAGAGAGTAGGCTATATCTATACCTAATCTATCCATTTAATCTTTATAATTATAACTACCAACGTAATAATAAGCTGCATGGCAACAACTCTAGGGGAAATAGGAAATTAAGGCCAAAGCTGTCTCACTTCCAGTTAAGACTATAAAATGACATCAAAAATTCAGAATCAATGTCTCCATAATGGGACAGTTAACTTCGTGAGCTGGAATGTTAAAGGCCTTAATCACGAATTAAAGAGAAAGAAAATACTCTCTCACCTAACAGGTCTAAACGCTAAAATAGTATTTTTACAGGAGACCCACTTACTAAGCAAGCATCAGTTCTGGCTGCAAAAGGACTGGACTGGCCAAATGTTCCATTCTAGCTTTACAAAGAAAACTAGAGTTGTGGGAATTCTCATACATAGAACAGTCTCATTTGTAGCATCAGATGTAGTATTGGATCCTGAAGGGAGATATGTGATGGTCATGGGAGACTTATTTAACTGTAAAATGATTTTGATAAATGCTTATGCATCTAATGTTGATGATAAGGAATTTATACAAAATTTATTTGCATCCATTCCCAATCTGAACACTCATAAAATTATAATTGCTGGGGACTTTAATTGTATTTTATATCCACTCTTAGATAGGACTTCTATCACAGGGGGGACGACATCTAACACTGCAAAGATAATTACAAAGTTTATAACTGATCACAACTTATCAGACCCCTGGACGTTTTTAAACCCAAACTCAAGAACATATTCTTTCTACTCACCAGTACATCATTGCTACTCAAGAATTGATTATTTCTTTATAGATAATAATTTCTTGCCTTCGATTAAATCTTGCAAATACGATGCTATTGTTATTTCTGACCATGCACCTCTGATCTTGGAGCTAAAGTTACTATGCCCCACACTCACCTCACAGATGGCATCTCAACCCGCTTCTATTAGCAGACAAGAATTGTACAGAATTTATATCCAAACAAATCAGCTTCTTCCTAGAGACCAATACATCCTCAGAGATTTCTGCAAGAATACTCTGGGAAACTCTTAAGGCCTTCTTAAGAGGACAGATTATCTCATATCTACCACAGAAATAAATTAGAAACCTAGAAAGTAGCAGGGAAAAAAAGCGAAATTACTAGAATAGACAAAGAACATGCCTGGCTTCCAAGCCAGGCTATACATAGGAAAAGGCAGGCTCTGCATTCAGAACTAAAACTCTTGACAACTAAAGAAACTGAACAACTAATTTATAAATCCAGACATCATTACTATGAACACGGAGAGAAAGCTAATAAGCTTTTAGCTCAACAAATCCACAAGTAAGAATTTCGCAATGCAATCCTAGTAATCACCAACATGAACAGAGACAAAATCATCGACCACAAAAATATAATGCACACATTTAGAGACTACTATAAATCTTTATATTCTACTAAGTTTAAAGAAGACAATACACAATCTAATACATTTCTGGATACATTACAGATACCACAAATAGACACTTTTAGTGAGGAGGAACTCGATAAACCTATGGCGTTATCAGAATCACTAGATGCTATAAAGTCACTTCAAGGCAGGAAAGCAGCAGGCCCTGATGGCTACCCTGCAGAATTTTATAAGAAATTCTCCGCTCAGCTAGCTCACCTCCTATTAGCAACATTTACAGAAGCCAGAGAGAATCAAACTCTTCCTCAAACTTTTTGCCAAGAATTAATCACCGTTTTTCCAAAACAAAATAAGGACTTATTACAACGTGCATCATACAGACCAATTTCACTTTTGAATAATGATGTTAAAATACTCTCAAAAATCATAGCTAGAAGGATGGAGAAAGTGCTCCCTTCCGTGATATCACAAGATCAAACTGAATTTATCAAGGGTCGACACTTATCTTCTTCGATGCCTGTTTAATGTAATATACTCACCAACTAAGTCAAACACCCCAGAAATATTATTATCATTGGATGCAGAAAAAGCATTTGACATGATTGAATGTAAATACCTTTTTACTACATTTGAGAAATCTGGGTTTGGCCCGAATATTTGTGCATGGATCAAACTACTGTATACCAATCCAGAAGCTTCAGCTTGGGTCAACAACATTTGTTCAGACTACTTTAAACTAGAACATGGTACCAGACAAGGATGCCTCTTGTCACCACTACTGTTTGCACTGGCCATTGAACCACTGGCAATACACTGTCGAAATGCTGATCAGATAAAGGAGATTGTCAGAGAAGGACTGGAACAGAAAATTTCTCTATATGCAGATGATATGGTACTGTATATATCAGACCCACAAAATTCTGTGCCTGCAGTCCTAACAGCACTTACAGAATTTCAAAAGATCTCTGGTCTCAGAATAAATCTGAATAAAAGTGTACTCTTTCCAGTGAATTCTCAAACATATAATATTAGATTAGACACCCTACCTTTTATCATTGCAGAACAGTTTAAATACCTAGGGGTAAACATCACAAGTAAACATAAAGCTCTTTATCAATAAAATTTTGCCATCAGTATGGAAAAAATTAAGCAAGACTTGCATAGATGGTCAACCCTTCATCTCACTCTAGCTGGAAGAATTAACGTTGTTAAGATGAATATTCTTCCTAAGCTCTGTTATTTCATAACATCCCAATATATATCAATAAATATTTTTTAAGCAATTAGATTCAACAATAACCTAATTTATTTGGAACTCAAAACATCCACGTATCCAAAGAGTGACCCTACAAAGACAAAAGGCAGAAGGTGGCATGGCTCTACCCAACTTCCAGTTTTATTACTGGGCAGCAAACATACAATCTATAAAAATCTGGACACAAATAGATGAACATACACATGCTTGGTCCGCAATACAAGTAAAATCCTGCAGTTCTTCTTTATATTCTCTGCTCTGTGCCCCACTAAATGCAAGTTATCGGCAATATACTAATAACCCAATTGTGCTTCACTCACTTAGAATATGGAACCAATTTAGAAAGCATTTTAAGATGGAGAAGCTTCTATCTGTGGCACCTCTGCAAGAGAACCACCTCTTTCAACCTTCAGAAACATATGCAGTTTTTAAAATCTGGAAAAAATTGGGGATTAACTTGCTTAGAGATCTTTATATAGACAACATCTTTGCATCCTATGAACAGTTACATTCCAAATTAAACTTTCCAGCTACACATTTCTTTCACTTTCTTCAGATTAGGAACTTTGTTAAACAGAACCGTCCTGATTTTCCTTATCTTGCACCCTCATTTTTGCTGGAAAAAATATTGCTCAATTTCAAGGACTCATACACCATCTCTGCAATATATAAAATCATTTTACAGTCCCTCCCTTTCAAAGATCCAAGAGGACACCGGGAAAAAGATCTCTCAATTAATATATCAGAAAAGGAGTGGAAAATAGCAATGGAGAGAATTCACTTGAGCTCCATATGCGCAAAGCATACAATTATTCAACTCAAAATTATATATCGAGCACATCTGTCTCGTCTAAAACTCTCCAAAATGTTTCCAGGGCATGATCCAACCTGCGAACGCTGCAATGAAGTCCCAGCCTCACTGGGTCACATGTTTTGGGCCTGCACCAAATTAACATTATTGTGGACAAAAATTTTTAATTACCTTTCAGACAGCCTTGGACTCACAATCCCTCCTAACCCATTAACAGCTGTGTTTGGGGTTCTTCCAGATGGGTTTAAAGTGGAGAAAGACAAACAAACTGTGATTGCATTCACTACACTTTTGGCACTCAGATTTATTTTGCTAAACTGGGAGAATCCAAACTCTCCTCTTTTAAGTCAGTGGGAAACCGATGTGTTATACTATTTGAAATTGGAAAAAATCAAATACTGTACTCAGTTAGAGGATCTGTACAGATTTTTTTCAAAACATGGCAGGATCTAATCAGTAATATTTTAGAATAAGCTCTTAAAGCACAGAGGAAGCAATTATTTCTGTATTTCTTTTTCTTCTCCATTCATCTCTATTGGCTTATCAAACTTATCAATTTAGGTATGTTTACAAGCCTTAAATTTTACTCCGTTGGCCTTGCTCTCTCTCTCAGGGGTGGGGATCGACTTGTTCTTAATCTTACTTTTTGTAAAGATTGATTGATTTGTATGGAATGATTGCAATAAAATTAATAAAATTAAAAAAAAAATCCACTACCTCTTTGTATGTGGAAATTAACCAGTCCTAAATGTTTTATAACTTTTTCTGGACCCACCCATTTGGGCGCTAGCTTAGCAGCGAACCTGTTGACAGCACTGGAGAGTGGGTGAGCCCTAGTCCAAACTAAGTCCCCGACAGCAAAGGGTACCACTTACCCTCGTGCATTATATTACTTAGCCTGCCTGGATGTCGCACTCACCAACCTCCTTTGGACTTGCTGCTTTAATTTTTTGAGGATATGAATTGTGGTGTATGTCTTTGAATCAGGGAGAGGTGCTGGGGTAATAAGACGGTTAAGGGGACTTTTGAGTTGTCGGCCGATAGCCACCCAAGCAGGTGTCTCACCAGTGGCCTCATGCACCGCTGGGTTGATAGCAAATTGGAGCTCCAGTAGCCACTTATCCCAGTCTTGGTGTCGTTCACCCACATAGGAAGCTACCACAGTCTTCAGGGTCCTATTCACTCTTTCAATCAAATTTGTCTGTGGATGGCAAACCGTGATGAGTTTCTGTTTGACTCCCCAAGCTGTATACAGTTCCTGAAGCATAGAGCTAGTAAATTGAGGGCCCCTGTCAGACACAATATACTTTGGGACCCCCCAGCAGATGAAAATCTCATCTTTGAGAGTAGAACAAATCTTTGAAACCTTGGTGTCCTGGATAGCAAACAGTTTTACCCATTTTGAAAAATAGTCTACCACAACCATTAACACTGTCTCTTGGGCTCTGGATGAAGGTAAAGGCCCCATCAAATCAATACCAACATTCTGCAGGGTTCAGATGTAAGAGTGGATTGGAGAAATCCTATTGCCTTACCAGGGGGGTTATTCAATTTGCTGACAGATCTTACATGATTTCACATGGCTCCAAACATCCCTTCGAATAGTGGGCCACCAAGCTGCTTCCAGAATTTTCATCAAGGTCTTCATCCACCCAAGATGCCCACCAAAAGGACTGTCATAATTTTTAAGGAATTCTGGCACATACTCTTCTGGGACCACTAACTGGCATTTGGATCCTCTGAGTTTGGCTGGCACCACATGGAAAAGGACACCCTCGATGTCCTTGAAATGTATGCAATCACGTCCAACATTTTCAGAATTTTCACTAATGTTTTGACACACAGGACAGTTGGTAGGTGCTTGAGCTAGATCCTCCATACTTAAAGGTAGGCCTGACCATTGAGTATGAGCAATGGCCACACATATATCCCCAGACATCCAACAAATCCGGGACAGTGCATCCGGGATAATGTTGTTGCAGCCCTTCTGGTAGAACACCTTGGAATTAAAAGCTTGGTGGTGCAAAACCCATCTGGTCAGTCAGGATGTTTGGAGCCATGTGAAATCATGTAAGATCTGTCAGCAATTGAAGAACCCCCTGGTAAGTCAGTAGGATTTCTCCAATCCACTTTTACATCTGAACCCGGTGAAATGTTGGGTATTGATTTGACGGGGCCTTTACCTTTATCCAGAACCCAAAAGACAGTGTTAATGGTTGTGGTAAACTATTTTTCAAAATGGGTAGAACTGTTTATGCTCCGGGACACCAAGATTCTCAAGACATCGCCGCACCCTTGCATCACCTGAAGAAGAAGGATGTTCCATGGGCGTGGACAGCTCAATGTCAGGATACAGTTGAACAATTAAAGGGGGCACTCCAATCTCCACCCACTCTGGCTCAACCTGATGTGCGACTCATTTTTCAACTTCACACAGATGCCAGCAACATCAGGCTTGGAGCAGTTCTGACCCAAATGATCGAGGGGGATCAGAAGGTAATTGCTTATGCCTCAAGGGCGCTGCATGGAGCCAAGCTAAATTACTCCACCTCAGTAAAAGAATGCTTGGCGGTGGTCTGGGCTGTGGAAAAATGGCGCCACTTCCTAGAGGGTGTGGAATTCGAGGTCTTCACTGATCATAATGCACTGACTTGAGCCTTTAATCAGCCAATCAAGGAATACATTTGTGGTACTACCCTACAAGACCAAGAAACCTCTACAGACTTTTAAGATCTGTGAGGGTAGGATAGCCCTGAATTACTACAACCTTCTCAGGGTCCACCTCAACCCCTTTTCCCGACACCACATGGCCCAAGAACCTAATCTGGGGTTGAAGGAAACAACATTTCTCCACATTCATTGTCAAGCGTGCCTGTTGCAGCCTCCGGATCACCACTTCTAGATGTTGCAGATGTGGTTGCAGTGCTGGAGAGATCACAACGACGTCATCAATGTACACATAGCAGATTTTGCCAATTAACCCCTTGAGAACTTGCTCCATCAGACGCTGGAAACTAGCCCCAGCGTTCTTCAGCCCAAATGGCATGGCTCTGAATTGGAATAATCCCTCTGGGGTAATTACTGCATTCTTCAGTTTGCTATATTCATCCATTTGCACCTGCCAATATCTACTGTGGAGGTCCAGGGTGCTAAAAATGTTTGGGGCATTGAATAAGCATCATGATAGATTTTTGCATTTAATCCCCTGTAGTCTACACAGAAACGATATGTCCCATCCCATTTTTAAATAAGGACTACTGCAGAGGCCCATGGTGAAGTTGACGGTTCTATGATGCCATCCTGCAACATCTTGTCCAGATGCTCCCTTATGATTTCCCTCTTCTGAAGGGATACCCTGTATGCCCGATGGGGAACTGGGATCTCATCTTTAGTCCTTATAATATGAGAGATAGTACCAGTCAAACCCAGTTTTTCTGTCCACACTTCTGGCCATCGACACAATAGGGGCTTCACCTCCTCGGGTTGTTCCAGAATGCTGGCTAGTGAGTTGGTCTTGGATGTCATTACCTCAGCAGCATAAAAGTTGAGGTTGGACCATCCCAAATCTTCGTGAGCCTTTGATAAGAAGGGCTTCATTTCACCCGCATCTATAGAGTAGCTCCTAAAATGCAGATGTATAGACATCTGGATGGAGGTAGTAAAATCCAGACCAAGGATCAATGGAATGGTCAATAGCTTGTCTTCCAGAACATAGGTTTCGGTCTTCCAGTGGGTCAAATCTATTTGGAAGGTTAAAGGGACCCTACCCACAGCCACATGCTTGGTGCCATCCACTAAAATAAATTTGACTGTGGTTGCCATTGCAAGGTTTTCCCCTGGTAGTGCCATTTTTTTCAACAGGCTCTTTTTCATTAGAGTGAAGTAGCTTCCAGTATCTATGACTGCATCTACGTGTAATCCCTTCACCTGGGTCGAGACCACCAGAAGAGAGGTCTGCACTTTGACAACAGAGATGCACTTCGGTTAGGCTGTTCTGTTTTTTAGGTGCTTTCGTGGAATGAACTTCCTTTATGGTAGTTTGAACTTTAGTCCAGTATTCTTTGGAAGCAGCCCAGTCTTGTTCCACAAGAGAACCTACCTTCACCAGTTGCTCCACCGAGGTCTCCACTTTCCTCAATCCTCTAGCCAAGCATGGATTGCAGGCGTTCAGTATACGGCATACCAGTTCTTCATCTGCCATGTCAGGTTGCCACTTCAGACATAGAGCCCGATAATCGTATGCAAAATCCCTTATGGACTGGGTGGGTGCTTGAATCATTCACCGGAGATGCTCTTCAAATTCCATCTTATAACCAGAAGGAAGGAAAGCATTAAGAAATTCATGTTTAAAAGAAATCCAGTCAGTGATTTTGTGTCAGGGAGCCTGCCACCAGTTTCTCCCTGGACCTTGTAAAGATGTATTTATCACCCCATGTTGTGATGTAAGATTTTGCATATAACTTGATAAATGTTTTGTATGTCTTTATTTGTAATTTAGGCGAAGCAATGTAATTTAGTGTTACTTTGGTGAGAGGCATTCGTGTTTGCCCCCGAACCCCCCCTCCCTCACCCCTTTACGACTGTCACTTTGTAATTTTACAACAGGATTTGGGGATGTGTCTTAAACCTGTTTGGCGAGTGTTTCTTTGCTAAAGTCTTTCTCTCATCCCCCACATAAAGCCAGGTTAGCTTAACATATAGTCTTGGGGGGGGGTTGCGGGTGTTAAGATGTACTATTTCCCCCAATTGGTCTGAGATATGACTGTTTGGAATTGGGTTGTCTCAGAGTCCTTTAAGTACCATGATGTCCTATTGGCTATAGGGGTTGGACAGAAAACCTATAAATTTGCTTGCTCAACCACATTCTCTTTCTTACTAACATCTGAAAAGAAGCATCTCTTGCTAACCTGTGATGATGTAGAAGTATCTTTCTCTTGTTAACAACTGATGAAGACCATCACACCATGAACTGACAAGAACAGCACAATGAAGAGCACAGCTCAGTAGACATATTGAACAGGCTTGAGGCCTGTTCTGAAGAAAGCTGAGCACCAATGATGCCTTAACTAGAGACATTAAGTAACTGCAAGTCTGTGTGCCACCTGAGTTCACATCACCATTTAATCAGGTTGTATGGTTGCTAATATTCAAATGTACTTTGCATTTTGTTATTATTAATGAATATTATCAGTAATACATTATTTTATGTATAACTTAACTCCTTCTTGTCTTTTTACTACATCTAATTGCCTGAGGTTATAGATATAGAAGGGAAGGTGGGGATAAGTTATATAAAATAATACCTTATAGACAATGGTAAGTCTGTGAGATTAGGCATTCTAAGGCTACATGTTAATAATACAATAGGGGAAAGTAGAGCAATATATATATTACTCTACCAAGATAAAACAATTGGCATAGTCGGCAGGATTTTGGGGTAACCATGTTTTGCACCCTGTTTGCAAATACTGTGTTGATGTATGTGTTTGTTTATGCATGGGAATTTTACAGCACCCAGTGTACAAATGCGGTGGAAGTAAAACATTGTTTGGTTGCTGAATGGAATATAACCAACAAAGTGTAGAGACTTCATGTGTGTAAAGAGGACACCCACATGTTTGTTAGTGCTGGTCATAGTGAGTCCCTAATTAAAGTGCTAGTGAGTGGTGAAAGATGCATGTGTCATTCATACGGCATTTAAGTGGTTAAAGTGCTAGGGAGTGATGGGACATGCATTTGTCATTCATACGGTACTTATTCGTTTAGGATCTTTGTGTATGTATGTGTATGTTTGCTTACAGGGGCAAAATTAGGCCAACCCATAACGAAGGTGGCAAACTGTATTAGAGTAAAATTGTAGACTCAGAAATGCCTAAATTTATATTAAGTCAGCCATCTTCCAGTGGAGTGGCAGAGGCAAGCAGGCTAAAGCTAGGAAACCTGTAATGCAGGTAGAGAAAGCAGAAGCTGAGCTGAGTGTGCCACAAAATAGAAGGGGGCTGGAAGGATTAAAAGCAAGAAAACAGAGATCAGGTTTAAAGAAGACTGCTGCTGTTATAAGAGGTTTACTAGCTTGTATTATTGGTAATAAGGAAGATCATGATGAGGAAGAAAATAGCAAAGTGAATGAAAATGAAAATGGAATGTTATGTGAGAGTTTTGAAAGATGTAACAGTTGGTGTGATAATTGTGAAGTGTCAGCATGTAGAACACCCACTGCTGAAGTGCAAAGCGCAGAAAGCAGGGGAAACAAGGAGAGAAAAACACCCATGGTGAAAGTTAGGGCAACAGTAACCGGATCGGACTGGAACCCTAAAACATGGGTGAGTGACTTACATTAGACAGATGAGTGCTCAGATAAAGAGTGGGAATGTGAGTGTGAGGAAAAGGATAGGGATGAAAGGAAGGGAAAACAGCAAGGATGTTTTCTTCCATTATTCTCCACTACACCACAATCTCCAGGTAATTCTGAGGTCTGCCCAGTATTTAAAGAACATGCTACACTGATAGATATTTCACCACTGTTAGGAAAGGTAACCAGTGCTGCATTGAAATTTGATTTAGGACAAAGAGATCAGATAGAAGGCAGAGAAGCTGGTGAGTGTGAATGGCAATTGTTGACTAGAGGGCATGAAATGGATAATTGCTTAAGAATACTGAGTAAAGAAAGTGTGGAATTAAAACAAAGAACAATGGAAATGAAAGGAATTCAAGTGCTTGTGTGTGAAAGGTCTGAATGTGCTAGTGCAAGAATGGCTGAGTTGGAAAGAAAGTGCACCAGTTTAGAATTTGGTTTGAATGAAACAGGACCAGCCAAAGAACAAAGGATGGTGGATGGTGCAGCAGGAAGTTTTACAAGCTCAAGCAGGAAGCCAGGAATGCACAGGGGTATGAAGGTCCTAACAGCTGTGCTGGGTACAGCAGTAATTAAAAAGCACACACACTTAGGTTCAGTAATTTGAAACCTGACTGACCAGTTGTTTAAAAAGACAGCCTATGAATCTCCATGCAATAAAATGGATAAAAGTGAGCTGGTCTTTAGTAAAGAGCACAGGTCAGTTTTAGGAGAGATGCTGGATCTGGCACTTGGATTCTGTTGAGGTTTTAGCCCACACTTTCAGGTAGCAGTTACCATAAAATAAAAAAGGACACACAGGCAATGAAATAATAGAAGGGTAGCACAGGAAGACAGGAAAGGGAAAATAGTTATTTCTGTTTCAATTTTCTGGCCTTTTGCAAAAGTGCTACTTCTATTGTAAGGTTTTTATGGACTTTGGGTTGGTGCAGGTAATAAATAGTGAAGGCAATTAGTAGAGTAAAATCCATGCAGAAGATTGGGTTACCATTAGCACATTGGAGCAGAATGGCACTACTGTAGTGGCTAAGCTGTTCCAATGAATGCCTAGAAGAAAAGTTTGAGAGTTGGCACCAGGTTGGCAAACCAAAAAAAAATGAGATGGACAGAAACTGCTTTGTCACCTTCCATTTTGCAGACCTGCCTACATAGTGGAATGAAAAAAAAAGAAAAAGGAAATGAAGACAAAGACAACAAGCAAATACTAAAGACCAAGACATGAAGAAGAACTGAAGAGACAGTAAGAAAAAGACACTTATTGGGGTTTAAGTGAGTAACAAGTCCACAAGTCATGCAATAATAAGGCTAGTCAGAATAGACTATAGTAGTTTAAAAGGAAAGGTTTGTTCATTACTGCAGCAAATGTATATTCCAAGGGGTGGAAATTGAACAAACCAGTTAGGAATGCCAAAATAAGGGGATTGATTTTGGGCTCATAAAGTATACATTCTGAGAATTAATTAATTAAGTGGGATAATTAATATAATTAATACTATTATTAAAGAGTGGTATACTGAGCAAATTGGTGAACTTTTCAGGAAAGCAGGTGCAGCTGGTACATTTGCAAGCCATATGGGCTCCGATGTTTAGGTATAGTTTAATTGGGAAAATGCGGAAGCCCTGCTGAGGTTGTCAGCTGTGGTACAAACACAGGACCAGTGGGCCAATTCTGAACTGAGGTGTTTAGCACAGTGAGTATGCATATGGTGAGCAAACAACTCTAGGGGTGGCCTACAGGGGGAATGATGAGTTGCATAGCTTTGATGTCTGGTGGTGGTGATGCCAGCCTATACTGGTAAAGGCTGATGGCAATCAAGAGTTGCACCATGGGTAGGAAAGCACAAGAAGCAACTAAATCAACCCCAAATGTGTGAAGAGGGGCCACAGATGTTGGTTTGTGACCAGTTTATGCAGTGGCACATGTGCTCTCACTTGGGCAGAAGTGGTTGTACTGGCACCTGTGGCATGTTACCTTTCAAATTTTGATATTAATTGTACGGCTGCATATGCTTTAACAGATAATTTGGGACAGGGGTCTAATTAGCAGTTAGACAAAGAACAAGTACAGATTAAGAATTCACACAACAGACTAAATTTCAGTGGGCTAGTTTAGTGGAAGGTGTGGACTTGTCTCATTTTGAACCACCAGATCTGATGACATATGTAGACTGCAGAAAGCTACAGAAACAGTTGAAGCAAGCCAGAGCAGATACAAGTCATCAAGAGCAGATCCACATTCTTCAGATTGTCATTGAAATAAAGAAGATATGTAATGGACAAATGGTCACGGACAACTTTTAACACTGGGAGAGCAAATCCTGCAACTCAATGCACAAGTTATAAAGACATTGTTTATAAAGACATTGTACAAAACATTCATCGGGGTGGAGTGTTGTGATGTAAGATTTTGCATATAACTTGATAAATGTTTTGTATGTCTTTATTTGTAATTTAGGCGAAGCAATGTAATTTAATGTTACTTTGGTGAGAGGCATCCAATTTTTGCCAATTTAAGACTGTCTCTTGGTAATTTTACGACAGGATTTGGGGATGTGTCTTAAACCAGTTTGGCGAGTGTTTCTTTGCTAAAGTCTTTTTCTCATCCCCACACAAAGCCAGGTTTGTTTAACATATGGTCTTGGGGGGGTTGCAGGTGTTAAGATGTACTATTTCCCCCCATTGGTCTGAGATATGACTGTTTGGAATTGGGTTGTCTCAGAGTCCTTTAAGTACCATGATGTCCTATTGGCTATAGGGGTTGGACAGAAAACCTATAAATTTGCTTGCTCAACCACATTCTCTTTCTTACTAACATCTGAAAAGAAGCATCTCTTGCTAACCTGTGATGATGTAGAAGTATCTTTCTCTTGTTAACAACTGATGAAGAACATCACATCATGAGACATTAAGTAACTACAAGTCTGTGTGCCACCTGAGTTCACATCACCATTTTATCAGGTTGTATGGTTGCCAATATCCAAATGTACTTTGCATTTTGTTATTATTAATGAATATTATCAGTAATACATTATTTTATGTGTAACTTAACTCCTGCTTGTCTTTTTACTACATCTAATTGCCTGAGGTTATACTGTAGATATAGAAGGGAAGGTGGGGATAAGTTATATATACTAATAAAAGGCAAAGCACTGACTGACTGACTGACTGACTGACTGACTGACTGACTGACTGACTGACT
>JANRMT010062791.1:193762580-193785833 GCA_026402145.1 Polypterus bichir lapradei
ACTGACTGACTGACTGACTGACTGACTGACTGACTGACTGACTGACTCACTCACTCACTCACTCACTCACTCACTCACTCACTGACTCATCACTAATTCTCCAACTTCCCGTGTAGGTAGAAGGCTGAAATTTGGCAGGCTTATTCCTTACAGCTTCCTTACAAAAGTTGGGCAGGTTTCAATTTGAAATTCTACGCGCAACGGTCATAACTGGAACCTATTTTTTCATCCATATACTGTAACAGACTGCAGCTTGATGGCCGTGGGAGGCGGAGCTGCGTCTCACATCATCACGCCTCCCATGTAATTGAGTGCCTGCCCATATATGGTAAATATTCGCAGGTGAAGGACTGTGCTTAGCATATTCATAAGTAAAAATATCTGAATCACAAACTGATGTTAATTATATTTTGTCCATGAATACTTATTAAATAATTCCAAATAGTCTGTCCACTTCCTTTTATAGCTTTTCCGAGCGTTGTGCTGCTTCCAGGCATGTATTTTCGTATTAAAGCATTTAACCAATCACATTTCAGCCATCATTTGTTGCCAGGCAGAGAGGCCTTCACAATCCGTTGTGCAGGCCCTCTAATACAGAATAAATGTCGATTAAACTGTTGCTTCAACCAATCAGATTTTTACTTGGTGTCAGTAGGGCCCTCTAGCAGGCGTACGGCGACATCAACATATTCAGACCCATTGATTGGATAGAAGCCGCAGGTTCGACTTTCAGCATTAGCTTCGATGGAGATAGAAAGGGACTTTTTGATGGAACTGAGGCGCACAGATAATCCATACGACAGAGTGATTGAACTGTTTTTGAGGAAAGAGAGGAGAATGGATTTTGTTTACAAATAATCTGAATTTTTGGTGAGTAAAATGTTGCAATTTTCCTAAATAATATTGCAAGTTTATGAGTTATTATAGATGTTTTTTATGTGTGTCGCGGCTGTGGCTGCAGTAGAAAGGAACTTGTTCACCCCTGGTTTGTCTTTTCAATAAAGGTATTTATTGTGGCTACAGGAGTTATCTATCTGTGATGCAGCGGCTATTTATACTGTATTTCTGCATGGTTGAGGGGAGGCTTCACAAACTGTGTACATTGGGAAATAAAATACTGAGATACACTCTCCAATTTATCATTCAGTGTTGATTATCACATCCAAATCACTTTTTCCACCTTCACATTTTCACTTTTAATTGTAATTTTTTCACAACTTTGTTCCTGCATTCTGTTGAAGTTGATCTTACAGATCTGTGACCCCAAGAAACATTTCAACTGAGGCATCCAGCACTACCTGCATGTAAATTCTTGATGGTGAGAAATCATTTTGCTCAAATGTTATCCCAAGATGGATGTCTATTGATTGGCATCTCACACTGTTCAAACTATGGAAGTGCATTGAGAAACGCTGGTCATTTTTGCATGATGTTTTAATTTTTTCACTTCAGAATAACATTCCACCCTTAAGTTTTTACCATTTATTATTTGGATGTTGCAAGCTTCAGAATTCTTGTCAGATGTACATATAAATGTTTTACTAAATGTTGTATTGCATTTTATATATCTTGAAGACCCTTGGCCACAATAGACACCCCCACAATGGCAACAGGCACCACTTGCAGGTAGTTTCATTACATAAATGAGTTATCTACATATTAGAATTAAAATATGGACTCTTGAGGTTGATGTATATTAATACATGGCACTTCTAGTCGATGTGTGTTCTTACACTTTATGTCCACAAAACTGCCCAAATAAGCAGATCCATCATTTGCTGAACTTTACCAAGCCAATGTGTGTAGACATTGTTTAAATGTAGAGAGTATGACTGGAATGGTAAATGTGACATATACAGGTGTTGTCTGGGCAGATATCTCTCTTCTGTTATTTAAATTGATTGGTATAACTAGAACTGTTGATTGTGTTTACTTCTGTAGTTCATCGATGTCAACGCCAAACCCAGTGGTCCCATCATTCCCCACAGCAACTCCCAAGGGCTACAAATCAGACATGTGAAGGGAACTTAATTTAGTGAGGCTATCATGGAAGTCATGAAGTGGAGGTTTAAAGTTCAGATTATTTCAGTGTGTGTTCTTGTGTTAACATGGTATTAACTGTTTCAATGAAAATTAATCAAGGCTTGACTCTATTACTATATTTCTTAAAAAAAAATAAAAAATAAAAATAGAACAGGGCAGTGGTAGCCTAAAGTTTAGAGACGCATGCATTTGGACAGAAGGTTGCGTGGTCGAATACCAGATTAGTGACCTTCCACTCTCAATCATCCTCATCCATCCCTCATTACTTCAAGTGATGTACCCTTAAGTAAGACACTGAGCCCCCCAAACTGCTCTCTGGGTGCTGCTCAGCAGCTCCTCACTGCCCCTACACTGAGGAGGTGAAATGCAGAGGTCACATTTCATTGTAGTGCACTGTGGTGTGTTCACAATGACCAGTAAAGGATTTCTAATTCTCTGCTATGTGGCTGTTGAAGCCCTTCAAGCGTTTTTATATAAGAAAAAACTGAAGTCTGCACAACACAGAATGCTGCGTGTGTTTCAGTTGTATTGCTGGGATTGCCCTTTGTTGTACTGTATGACATTACTGACATCACATGTGTTTAAGTATTATTGTTGTCTAACAGCACTCAAGTTTGACATTTGTAACACGTCTTAAATATTTTTTTTTATTTTCTCTTTCAGCTCTGATTAGTGAGATCCTCATTCAGCAGGAAATAATCCTTGAGCAGCAGTCACTCATTCTGAACTGACGCAAACACAACAGCAGACCTCCACTGACAACACTAAAGAGGGGCTTCAGCTACTAAACGACCTGAAAGCTCTGCACACTCAGGAATGTCAACTGCACAGTCCAGACATGAAAGAGAAATTGCTCAGTCATCCATTGTTCACCAAACAGCTTTTCATGCAACTGAAATCAAGTGATGTTCACCTTTACACGTACACAGCCTGTCTATACTGTACATTGGCCACAGTCACATCTCCTCAGATTAATCATTCAGGTCTGACTGGAGGAGTGTGAACGTAAGGTTGTACATGGTGGTTTAACAATGGTGCAGTTGTCCTCAACAACACAGAGTCATTCATGAAAAGGAATAAAATCAGAAAAAAATAACAATAATTAATCACAAGTTAGGACACTTCAAGCAGGATGATTATTAATGGTAAAATAATAACTGTATTGAACCGTGAACACAGCAAACCCAGAGCTGTACTGACAGAATCCTAAGAAATTCTTGACAATTTATGACTCGCTGAAAAATAATACATTTCAATAAGAAATAAGCTGCTTACTGTAGTTTGAACAAAGCATGTCACTCATCCCTGCTTTTTTAATGTGAGCTCAGAAGCAATGAATGGGAGAAAATGGACCAGTGAGGTAAAGAGGCACACGCTGAGCCACTGTGGCCACCACTCTGTGTGCGTCTGTAATCTGAAGGCCCACACGTCAGTATTGTAATTGTGTCTGTTAATATCTGTTAGTAAGGAGCACCGGGTGGTAAAGTAGGCCCCTTGACTGATGAAGACTCACCAGACTGCATTCCTGTTTGTTACTTTATTCACAAACTTAAACTTCCTGGTTACAGTGTGTTTGTAATGTAGAAGAGCAGCCAGAGAGCTGACAGACACACCGAATCCTGCTGCAGTCTCAGGTTTGGCCTCAGAACTGATAACATCTGCTGAAATCGAGGGACCTTCAGCGGCATATTGAATAAAGTCACGTCGTCAGTTCACGGGACATCAGGGACATAAACAGGTAAGGAGAATAAAACTAATAAACTGCTCAGAGTAACTTGTGATATTCTAGTCAAGCAGGACACTGGAGGGGTGGCAGGTGACTTTCAGAATCTCGTAATAATAATAGTAATACATTTTATTTACATAGAGCATTTCTCATTGTGAACGGAACCCGGGCACAGACAGGCAGACATGTTGTTTTCCACCACCACACGTTTATTTACAAATATATACAAGTTCAAATGCACCACAAAACCCCCCCAAAGTCCTGGCCACACAATGCCTTCTTCTTCGGGCCGCCTCCTACTCTTTCTCGTTCCTGACTTTGTCCTTCTTCCACCCAACTCCAGCCTCGAATGAAGGGAGGTGGCCCCTTTTATCCTCACCCGGATATGCTCCAGGTGCTCCCCGGCAATCTCCCGCCGACACGCCCCTGTGTGGCAGAAGTGCCGGCTGTACTCCCGGAAGCACTCTGGGTGTCCCTGCTTCTCTTCCCCCCAGCACTTCCTGGTGTGGCAGAAGTGCTGAGGTCCAGGGCTCCAAAGGCATGGGGGCACCCCCTGGCGGCGACCACAGGCCCCTACAGGGTTAGGCTTCCAAGCCCTTTACCCGTGGCCCCCAACACAACCAGGGCGGTCACCCCCTCATGGTCTGGGGAAGGCACAAGCCCTCTTCTGGTCCTCCTGGGCGTCCCGGCCGGGTCGCCACCCTAGCCACCTCTGACACCATGCTCAAGGCACTTCACAGAGTTTACTTGACTGTTGGTAACAAAGACGTTAAATTATACTGAGCTGATGGAGCAGGATGGAGTTGCCTGGCCTGGGGATCTTAAACAATATTGACATTTATTTCTTTCAGTAGCGCAGTTTCACACGTATGTATGTTCTTTACAAATAGAAAAAGAAAAATGAAAGTTATTATAGATGTAAAATGTAAAAATCGTGGCTCTTTTATTTTAGTTTGGTTTAATGTAAGTGTATTGTTGCACATACACAGCAGAGTGAAATTCTCATTTTCATGTTTCGTCGCTGCTCTCGGCTGCCATGCTCACATTTCTTTATTTTACTGTTTCTTGTCAGTCCTGATAGCAGTGCATTAAGACTGAGGACTAATGTGATAGAAAATTGAATTCTAAATCTCTAACAACTCCAACATGCTATTGACATCTCCATCAAGTCAGATTGAGTTTTATCTCATTGTTTACTGCTGCCAATACATTTAGATTTTATTTTTTATTGTTTCATTTAAGGCAATTTCTGCTCTTGCATTCTGTGCTGCTGGTTGTTAGGATTTGATTTTATTTTGATTTTCTCCGACCCATTTATGTCTTTATCAGGCCTTTTGTCTTGGCTTTTGGTGTGTTGGCCTGTGCATTGCTGAGTACACATCTGCCCTTTTCACTTTTTATTTTAAACATATTTAAAGATGTGCCTTTGAAAAGTGTTCACCTCTTGGCAGGAATCACATTTTCTTGTTATACAACATTGAATCACGGAGGATTTAATTGGGCTTTTTTGGCAAACACTACCATCTTGTATGATTTGGGTTACTGTGACAGCCATATTGGTTATGGTTATGATGTGATTGCTACCATGTGACATCATTTAATGGCCTTATTTAAGATGGTGGCCCAGTGTGCCCTCTCTCCTAGGTTAGAGATACATTGCCAGGTGCTTCTTGTTTGATTTGACAAAGATTTGTGACGGAAACAAACTTCTCTTCTGTTAGGGCTTGTTTGATAAGCCGCGTTTTGACATGTGTTTCAGATTTTTGACTGAAAATCTTGGATTTCATTTTAGTCTCTAAAAGCAAATCATTGGTCTTCCATGGGATTGGCGCAGAGGTCACTTGTAGTTTGTCCTCTTGTTGCCTGTTCATGTTGGTGATTCACTGGACAGATTGGCCTTTATTGAGTGAAGGTCAGCAAAGAATCATCAAATTGTAACAAATCTACATAAGTAAAAGTGTGGTATTTTATTTTTATTTCTCTGCATCACTTGCTGAATAACTTGTACCCTGATAGTTTCTATTGCCTATGCTGCAAGATCCTTCTTGGCATGTCAGGGCCACCAGAGAACATCCTGTGATTGAGTGGCATGTTTTAAAAACTGGATATTGTTTCACAGTCAAAAAAAGGGAAGATGAGAGGTGTAAGGCTTACAACTCAACTGGCATCTTGAATTAATCCTGAGGGTAGATTGTCAGATACCATAGGCGGTGGGCTAACTGGAGCAGTTATACTGGTGGGCCTTGAAGGACTGTGTATCTGTGAGAAAGATCTAACTTACCTGCATTGACATTGTGTGTTTAATTCATTTGGATTCAACTTGTTTTGCATATTTTTGTTTGTTTTGCATATTTTGATCTTCTGTATTTTCAGGGACTGGATTTCTGATGTAATAAAGAGGAGGGATGAGGTTCTTGGTGTGTGTTACGTGTTCATGTGGCTTTATGTATTGTGATTCATGTGTGTGGGGTTTTGTAAAGTATGTGCTGTGTATTGTGATAGGTGATACTCCTCTATGGTATTCCATGATTTAGCTGAGTAGATTCTGCTTGAGTAAAAGTGTTTTCTAATTAATTGTGAGTCGGCTACACGAACACCACGTGTTTCACGTTAACTCAAGGTGGGCCTCGGTAATCCACGATTATGTGAGCACCATAACTGATAACATCAATCAGAGCTCAGAGGAGGGAGCAACATCAGCTTTAAGCCGACTTTAAGTGTGATGCAATGTATGTGTGGTGTATTAGGGGACAGCTCTGAAAAGATGAAGAGCTTATTTAATTGTCATTAAACAGAAGAATAGGTAAAGGAGACAATGGCGGTCTTTTCAGCAGTTGATAAGGAAATAATTTTTGACAAATAATAACACAAATTGGAAACACAAAAGAGGCTGCAAGGCCATCCAGCTCAATGCCTGAGTACATTACAGGTCTGAATTTGTGCACTACATAATTAAATATTAATGGCATTATTCACATAAAAAAATGTAAACCTATTATTTTATGACTGTCTTACTTGAAACACTTAAAACATGTAAGTATTCAATAGCAACGTGAAAATCTTTTGGCAGCAATTAAAAATTATATACAAGACTATACAGCAGAATTCCTAGAATATGTACTTACATGCAGACATATTTTGTGCATTCAGCCATCAAAGAAAGCTGCAGCTTCAGTGAGCGGTGCGATGTCTCAGTGCCACTCCTGTGGAGGAGTTTACCGTCGTTAGAAGGTCAGACTGGACGATACGACTGGCCATTCACATCAGTGTCATTTTAAAGGACAGACCTGTGCACTGAAACTATGAATGATTTGTATTTTACATCATCGGCCTCTAGCTTGGCGGTGCTGTTATTCACACACGAGTGCGCACTTTATAGAGATTCACTTACCAAAATGTCAACAAAAAAAGTCAAATTGATGCAAAGGTTTAGCACAGCAGTCACAGGATTGGCTCCAGTGAGTTGTCTTTGCAATGTCTGCCTTCATCTAATCGCATAGAAAGTTGTTTTTTTTTTGCAGATTCCAAGAGGTCTGTGTTGTCCTTTTTCTCTTTGCTGCAGACACTCTGAGCTCCTCACTCAATAAGCTTTCAAGGAATAAACACACCTTGGATGATCTCACAAGGGTTTGGAAAGCAGCTCACCTTTTTAGGCCTTTAATGTAATCACAGACATCTTTGTGAAAATCAGCACCATGAGTGCCAGACCAGACTTGACGATTGTTATAACGAGTGTTTCTGTTTTACTGGCGTATCCTCAATTGCAGAACATTTTGGATTTTTAATATTTTACTACTGGAGTATTATAAAAATAATAAAGAGTTCAAATGTATTTAATTATTGAAGTACATGCAATTGTATCTATGTTACTTTTATTATTTTACAATCTACGTACATACAAATACTATCATGACAAGGGGCTTTCTTTCTAATCCTCTTTTGTGCAGAAGGTTTAAAATACAACAGCAGAGCCCACCAGGGTTGGTCCTAGAAGGTCTTTAGGTGTGACTTTCTTTTCTTGGACATTACACATCTCTGAACTACTCTGACTTAGAATTGATACTCTTTTTTATATACAGTACAGTATATAATGATGTTAATATGGAACACACACCTTTTGTTTTACTTTTTTTAAATTTTCTTTTGTCTTTCACTAACAAAAATGGCAATAGGAACAAATGCTGTAATAATTTAAATGTGATATATATTGTCATTTTTCAATAAACGGTAGAGTTTTTAATGTAGTCTTACCACTTGGTAAAGAATGGCAGATTAATAATTTAATCAATAGCGAGAATGCAGCAACGTTAGATATGTTAGAAAAAATATCCTCATTAACATCAGGGAAAAGGTGGAAATGACTGACAACTGAAATGTTGCTCATTTTTAATCAATGGCTTAGGCTATGATGATTTATTATTTTGTATTGAACATATAAGATTTATACAAGAATTCCACTAAATTACAATTATAAAACAAAACAAAAATGGAAACTTTAGATGAGGTTCTCTTTCTCATTGGATGGGACTTTTATGAACCCCATGGAATTACACTTAACTTCACTTTTATGCTGGCATGTGCCAGGCTAAGGGTTGACACTTCATTTTCTTGGTTGCCAAGCGTGACTTTCATTGATTCTCTTTGGTGGAACCAATAACAACTCAGATTAGCGTCTTGATGTAAATGTGGCTTATGTGCTAAATGTTCTTCATGGAATAATAATAATAATAATAATAATAAGTTACATTTATATAGCGCCTTTTACAAACCTACGGTTGCGTTACATACAGAGTAAATTAAAAAAAATACACAGAAGGCAGAAGTTTGTAGAAGAGGCTAGTTTTCAGAATACTCTGGTTTAGCATTTTATATTTCATTAGTGGGTTGTGTGGATCTTTGTAGAACCATTGCACGACAATGTGCCAGTTCATTGTGGGAAGGGTTTTTGCACATGGAGTTGGTTCTTTGTACTTTGTGCTTAATATTTAGAAAAACAAAATTAAGTGTTTACTGTGTGGTAGACTACTTAGCAGGACATTCGTAGATGAAGAAACCCTGAAGTTGGCCTGTGATATGAAACACAGCAAGAGTCCTTTTAATTGGTGTTTCACAAGGCTGTTACCATCTGTTCGTGGGTATTTACTGTATGGAGCAGATTATAGATCTAAATAAATAAAAGTTCTTTCTTGAACCTTCATGTGATTCCCCTTTGGCATTGTCCTGAAAAACACCTCTGGCCCCCTTTATTTTTTAGAGTGTAGAGCGGTGTTTTTGTGTGACGTGTTGTTGGGGTTTTGTGTAAAAGACAGCTGTGTCAAGTGTCATTGTGAATTGTCATTTGTGGTGTATGATAAACGGCTTTAGGAATATATGTGCTTGGGTAATAAATGACGGGAGTTGGAAGTTTTCTTTTTTTTTGTGGAGTGATTTTCTTTTTACTAGAATGGAAATGAAGAACATAATCACTGGAATTTCTTCTTTGTGAATAAAGAGGAGGCCACACTAGGATGTTAATAGTGAAGCCATTCCTAGACGAAGAATCCAAGAATTGATGATTTTATCCTTGCTGTCTTGCTGTAATTTAAAGTTTAGGTATTAAAAGAAATATTTTTCAATAAAACACAAAAAGATTAAAAGTAAATGCTAGAAAGGCAGATGTTATCATGTGTCGTGAAGAAGCGGATGAGAGAATCTGAGCCATAGACAGCCGAACAAGTCCAACAAGTCAACCAAGTCGCATATCTGGCCTTGATGTTTGACACAAGAGGTGGATGTCAAACAGCCATCATGGAACTGATGCAGGATTGAGAAATGGAAGAAAGTGGGAGGAGGTACAAATGGTCAAAAACCGTCTAGAAAACATAACTGTAAGTTGTATAAGACAGCAGAACAATCAGTGCTAATGTATGGGGATACAATCTGGGCCATCAAAAAGAAGTAGGAGCTGCTCATCAGGACAGAAAGAAAAATAAATAAGGATGTCAGCAAAGTGTCAAGGGTATCATGGGAAGTAAGGTGACATGGTGCGGACACCCCAGTTAGAAATTCATGCTGTTAGTGGATGAAAAAACATTTGAAGGATGGCAGATGCTTAAGTAGAGAGATTTAGTAAAAAGAGATTTGAAAGTGTTGGTCTGAGGGCAGAGGATGCTGTGGTCAGGATCAGTGGAGAACAGGATCTACATGGCCGACTGTTAACACCTCAGAAACGGTTTCAAGTAAAAAAAGAAAACTGCATTCCATACTTCTGTTATGTAGCTGTGATAAAATGAGGACAACACAGTTAGAAAGACAACCTGAGTGGAGATGCTGGGAAATTTTATCTGAAAAGAAATCATTGAAGTCGGGATCTGCAAAGTAGGATGAAGTTTCATGAATGGTCATCTTTTATAGGTGTTTGTTTTATCACATTCTCACAAATGCTTACTGTGAATCTGAGGCTCCATCCATGTAACTGTTTCTACTAAAACACTGATGACTTAGGAATTCTGAAATCCCCCATAAGTGTGGCACAGATAGACGAGGTGCCGTGTACTGAAGTTCTGTTCTGAGTCCAAAGTGAACACCGTGTGGTTGTAGCCCACCTCACTATTTAGTCAAACTGGTGTTCATTGTGCTCACTCGCTGACTACAGCAGTGCTTGAAGGGCCTGACAGTCCATTTTGTTAATTTATTTGTTTTCTTAGACCCACTTAATCTGGACAGAATTCTGATAAGACAGACCCCATGTGTCTCTGATATGTGATAATGAAGCCCCTCCTGAACACATCTACAGTGTGCTTTCTGTGTTAAAGAATTACAAGCTGATAGCTTTGTCACAGATTCATGAAGTGGCCCATAATAATTACAGTACCTGAGGAGTCCCTGCTTGTAACTTGAGATCCAGACATGTGTTTCCTGTAAATCCTGTTTTTCTGATCTTATTTGAGTGCAGTTCTCACTGATCACATGGTTTCACCTGTGTGGTTGTTACAGGCCCTGTACCAATTCATCACTCATTGTACTTCAAGGCAGGCAGTTTCTAGTTGTTATCTGTCTTGTTTAGTCTTTTCACAAACACCCGTAGACTTCCATCAAACATGCTGTATGGTACTAAAGTCAATATCGGTTTTGTTTCTTTTTTACTTCATGTAGCTTGTAAACTTACCATTTTAGTTTATAGAAATCTTGCCAGTTCATTAGTTTCAAAACCCACTTTAGCAGTTCTTTGTGGCTGATGTGTAGGGAGCCCCCATTCTGAGAGCGGAGACAGACAGATTTCATTAGCAGCCATTAAATAAGATGGTGTTGATGTAAAGGCCACAAGCAGTGCCTGACTCAGGACCAGACAAGCTCTCTGGCCATTCAACTTTCTAATGTACTAACATCTAACCTGAACCAGTCTTAGTTAAAAATAACTTATATAGGACAGGTAATAGTTCTTAAAATAAAAGATCATTTAAATAATAAAACAATGAAAGCCTTGGTGGCTCTGAGGCTAAGGGTCCACACTGGCATCTGGAAGGTTGCTGGTTCAAATCCCGCTACTGCCAGACCGAATCCTACTCTGTTGGGCCCTTGAGGAAGACCCTTAACATGAACATCGCTACAGGGGTGCTGTGCAATGGCTTACCCTGCACTCTGACCTCAAAAGGTCATATGAAAAGATAATTTCCCTTTGGGGGATTAATACAAGGTACCAAAAGGGTCAGCACCTGTGTAGATGGAGACTCTGGTGTGGTGCTCTGCTCCTTCTCGCCCACTCAGGTCTGCCAGTGAACAGCGTCTGGTGATGCCACCTCTACATGGCATCAAGTCTCAATCCAGACTCTTTTCCTACACTTTCCTACTTTCTACTGTATGTAGTTCCTAGTTGGTCGAACGAGGTGCAAATCTTCATCCATCCTGCTGAATCCCTCAATGTATTTAAGAAGCAATTGAAGTCCCATCTGTGCTGCGAATATCAGTTTAATGGATTGGGAAAAAAACAAAACAACTATGCTCTGTCATCTTTTATTTTGATGATTAACTTGTAGTTTAATTTTAATTACTTTATTGATTATAATTGATAATTGTAAATTATTAGGCATTACATCTTTGCACTTGTGGCAATCATCTTTTGTTCCCTGTCCTACTACACTTGCTGAACAAACAGGCCCAAGGCTAATGTTACTCAATTATATTTACCTCTGTTGTAAATCATTTTGGATAAAAGTTTCTACCAAGGAAATAAATGTTAATGTAAACACCATAAAAAATTAATAATAAATATATAAAGAAATAAATAAGCTGTTGAACTGGCAAAGCTTTCCTGTAGTCCTGGCATTGATGTTACGGGCACCTCCATATTTCAAGATGTGCAGCTGCAGATGCCTCTTGCCTGAATTTTAAGACAAATAACAGAAAAAACAAGCAGAAGAAGTGACTCTTTAATTTTATTACTTCAGCAGGCCCTCATAACATAGCAAGCAAAAGTTTGACATGCACTGCACATAACAGAAAAACTGTCCCAAAGTGCGATGTGAAGGAGAGCAGCTGAAAGTTTTACTAATTCAGATAACAAGCTGACCATTAAAAATGACAAAAAGGCTGATTGTGGAGGAGATTTACATAAACATATTAGTCAAATACTGCAGTTATGCATAGTGTGCTACACCCAACCATTTCCTTCCCAAGTACAAAACAGAAAATGTATTACAAAAAAAAAAAAAGAATTACAAAAGAAGCCCTTATCATAACAGACTTGATATCAAAGATGATCTTGGTCAAAGCTAAATTAATTTCCTAAAGAATTGCATCATCCATGGTATCAGCAACAAATAGTTGTAATAATTTGGCAGTTCTTAAAATGTGTATTCAATCTATAAAATCTCTCAATGTCCCTCCATTACAGCCAGTAGAACACTGACAGATGAGCACAAGAGGACATCCTCAAACAGCACATATAATCGGTGGTCCAGCTATGCCAGGAAATACCATCACCAGTGACATCCCTCATTTTTCTGGAGTGGCTGAGGTCATTTCCACAGTTTGCTTCTTCCCTTAAGCTCTCTCTAGCTGCTTCTAAACTCCACATAATAGGTTTTGTCCACTCCTCCATCTCTGCTCCATTGTGCTCCTCTGTCAGCATTCTATGGGCTGTAATGGAGTGTAGGGTTGTTGTTTTCATGTTTGAACTTTAAATAAAAACTGCATATGTTGTATGCAGAGTCGCTTGTTGTATGCAAATGCTCATTTAGACAAGCAAGATTAATTTTGGAACAAAGTGCTTTGGACTTATTTGGTCATAACAAAAAGCGTTTTGCATGGCGGAAGAAGAACACCGCATTCCAAGAAAAACACCTGCTACCTCCTGTTAGATTTGGTGGAGGTTCCATCATGCTGTGGGGCTGTGTGGCTAGTTCAGGGACTGGGGCCCTTGTTAAAGTCGAGGGTCAGATGAATTCCACCCAATATCAACAAATTCTTCAGGATAATGTTCAAGCATCAGTCACAAATTTGACATTATGCAGGGGTTGGATATTCCAACAAGACAATGACCCAAAACACAGTTGGAAATCTACAAAGGCATTCATACAAAGGGAGAAGTACAATGTTCTGGAATGGCCGTCACAGTCCTCTGACTTGAATATCATCGAAAATCGATGGGATGATTTGAAGCAGGCTGTCCATGCTCAGCAGCCATCAAATGTAACTGAAATGGAGAGATTTTGTATGGAAGAATGGTCAAAAATACCTTCATCCAGAATCCAGACACTCAAAGGCTATAGGAGGACAGCATCTAGATGCTCAAAGGAGCAAAAGGAGGCTCAACTAAGTATTGATGTCATAATTCTGTTGGGGTGCACAAATTTATGCACCTGTTTAATTTTGTTATGATGCATATTGCATATTTTCTGTTAATCCAATAAACGTAATGTCACTGCTGAAATAATACTGTTCCCATAAGGCATGTCATTTATTAAAAGGAAGTTGCTACTTTCAAAGCTCAGCCAATGATAAACAAAAATCCAAAGAATTAAGAGGGGTTCCCAAACTTTTTCATATGACTGTATGTGTAAAAAAATTTTTTTTTAAAGGAGACTGTTTAACATCATACCCTTGGTTTATTGTATTAGGGCTTACTGTGCTTATCCAGGGCTACTGTTTAACATCATTCCCTGGGTTTACTCTATCAAGACTGTATAAGATCATATTTTATGCTTATAGTATTTGGACTGTATTGTCAATAGATATCTCTATTTTAATCCTTATACAACACTACTGGGGTCTTGCTTTGTTTTGGACGTGCTCTGTCTCTAGGTATGTCAGAGGTTCAGTGTGGTTCAGCTTCATATGGGAAGGCAAAATGGGGGGGTGAGGGGACTATGGGGGGGGGGGAGAAAGAGAGCAATCTATCACTAATCTGTCCTCTTAATCCTTATAATTATAACTCCCAATGTAATAATAGACTTCATGGCAATAACTCCTGGGAAAATTGGAAATTAAGGTCAAAGCTGTCTTATTGTCAGTTAAGACTACAAAATGACAACAAAAGTTGAGAAGCAATGTCTCCATGACAGAACAGTTGACTTTGTGAGCTGGAATGTTAAAGGTCTGAATCATGAATTAAAGTGAAAGAAAGTATTCTCTCACCTAACAGGTCTAAATGCTAAAATAGTATTTTTACAGGAGACCCACTTATTAAGCAAGGATCAGTTTCAGCTGCACAGAGACTGGACTGGTCAAATGTTCCATTCCAGCTTTACAAAGAAAACTAGAGGTGTGGGAATTCTTATATATACAACAGTTTCATTTGTAGCATCAGATGTAGTATCTGATCCTGAAGGAAGATGTGTGATTGTCATGGGTAATTTATTTAACTATAAAGTGATTTTGATAAATATCTCTACACCCAATATGGATGATAGGGACTTCATCCAAAATGTATTTGCACCCATTCCCAATGTGAACACTCATAAAATTATAATGGCTAGGGACTTTAATTGTGTTTTAAATCCAGACCTAGATAGGTCTCCTACCATAGGGGTGATGACATTTAACACTACAAAGACAATTACACAGTTTGTAACAGATCACAACTTATCAGACCCCTGGAGATTTCTAATCCCAAACTCAAGAACATATTCCTTCTACTCACCAGTGCATCACTGCTACTCAATAACTGATTATTTCTTTGTAGATAACAATATCTTGACTATGATTAAATCTTGTAAGTACATCGCTATTGTTATTTCCGACCATGCCCCTTTGATTATGGAGCTCATATCACTATGCCCCACATACTCATCTCACAGATGGTGTCTTAACCCACTTTTATTAGCAGATTAGAACTGTAAAGAATTTATATCCAAACAAATCTATTTTTTAAGAGACAAATACATCCTCAGAGGTTTCTGCTGGAATACTCTGGGGAAACTCTGAAGGCTTTCTTAAAAGTATATCAAGAACATGCCAGCAGTCCAAGTGAGGCACTTCATAGGAAAAGACATGCTCTACACTCAGAACTCAGCCTTTTGACGATAAAAGAAACAGAACAACTCATTTTTTAAATCAAGACATCACTACTATGAACATGGAGAGAAAGCTAATAAAATCTTAGCTCAACAAATCCACAAGCAGGAAGTTCGCAATGCAATCCCAGCAATCAGCAAAACAGACGGAGACAAAATCATTGACCATAAAAATAATGCACACATTTAGAGACTACTTTAAATCATTATATTCTACTCAGTTTAAAGAATACAAGACACAATCTAATGCATTTGTGGATGCATTACAGATGCCACAACTAGATACTCTCAGTGCAGAGGAACTGGATAAACTTCTGGCGCTATCAGAATTACTAGATGCTATAAAGTCACCTATAGAGTGGGAAAGCAGCCAGCCCTGATAGCTACCCTGATGAATTTTATAAAAAATTCTTAACTCAGCTAGCTCCCCTATTATTAGCAACATGTACAGAAGCCAGAGACAATAAAATTCTACCTGAAACTTTCTGCCAAGCATTAATGACCATATTTCCTAAACCAATAAGGACTTATTACAATGTGTATCATACAGACCAATTTCACTTCTGAATAATGATATTAAGATACTCTCCAAGGTCCTAGCTAGAGGGATCGAGAAAGTGTTTCCTTCGGTAATATCACAACACCAAACTGGATTTATTAAAGGCAGACACTTAGCTTCAATGCCTGTTTAATGTAAAATATTAACCCACAAAGTCTAATACCCAGAGATATTATTATCGTTGGATGCAGAAAAAGCATTTGATATGGTTGAATGAAACTACCTTTCCACTACATTGGAGAAATTTCAGTTTGGCACAAACATTTGTACATGGATCAAACTACTGTATACCAATCCAGAAGCTTCAGTTTGTATTAACAACATTAATTCAGACTACTTTAAACTAGAACGTGATACCAGACAAGGATGTCCCTTGTCACCAATGCGTTTTGCAATCACCATTTAGCCACTGGCAGTTAACTGTCGAAATGCTTATGAGATAAAGGGGATTATCAGAGAAGGACTTGAACAGAACATTTCTCTATATGCAGATGATATGGTACTGTGTATATCAGACCCACATAATACTGTGCCTGCAGTCCTAACAGCACTTACAGAATTTCAAAAGATCTCTGGTCACAGAATTAATTTGACTAAAAGTGTGCTCTTTTCAGTGAATTCTGAAGCACGCAATATTAGATTGAATACCTTCTCTTTTATCATCACAGATCAGTTTAAATATCTAGGGGTAAACATCACAAGTAAACATAAACTCTTTATCAACAAAATGTTTCCATCTGTATGGAAAAAATTAAGCAAGACTTGCATAGTTGGTCCACCCTTCATCTCACTTTAACTGTAAGGATTAACATTGTCAAGATGAATATCCTTCCTAAGCTTCTTTTTTATTTCAAAACATTTCAATATACATCAATAAATCATTTTTTAATAAATTTGATTAAACCATAACCACATTTATTTGGAATTCTAAACATCCATGTATGCAAAGGGTGACCCTATAAAAACCTAAGGCAAAAGGTGACATGGCTCTACCTAACCTTCAATTTTATTCCTAGGCGGCGAATATACAAACTATAAAAACCTGGATATGGACACAAATAGATGAACAGACACAGGCTTGGTCCACCATTAGAAATTAAATCCTGCAGATCTTCTTTATATTCTTTATATCCGTTGCTTTGTACCCCAATAAGTACAAGTCATCACCAATATAGTAACAAGCCAATAGTGCTTCACTCACTCAGAATATGGAACCAATGTAGAAAGTACTTTAAGATTAAGAAGCTTTTATCTGCGGCACCTCTGCATGATGACCAGCTTTTCCCACCCTCTCAAACATTTGCAGTTTTTAATGTCTGGAAAACATTCAGGATTAAATCACTTAGCAACCTGTACATAGGCAACATCTTTGAATCCTACAAACAATTATGCTCCAAATTTATCTTTCCAGCAACACATTTCCCCTCCCTTTCAAAGATCCAAGAGGACAGTGGGATCTCTCACTCAGCATCTCAGAAAAGGAGTGGAAGATAGCAATGCAGAGAATTCACTCGAGCTCCATATGTGCAAAGCATATAATTATTAAAGTTAAAATTATATATCGAGTGCATCTGTCCAAGATGTTTCCAGAGCAAGATCCAACCTGCGAACGTTGCAGTCAAGTTCCAGCCTCACTGGGTCACATGTTTTTGGCCTGCACCAAATTAACATAATTTTGGACCAAAATCTTTATAAAGAGGAGTTGGTCTCGTCCGATGCGAGAGATGGACGTCTGAAGTGGAGCTCCGCTAGCAGCGGTGTTATTTTTCATATTATTTACTTATTATCCTGAGATATCCTGTATTTATTCAACCCTAGAGGGACTGCTACAGTATATGTAATCATATATAAACATGGCCAACAAGAAAGGGGGTCCGAAAGAATCGAAAACTAAAGCTACACCCAAACAACGATCAGCAAGCCCTAGTTCAACATACGGCCTTTCAGAGACAGACCTGGATCAGATGGGCGAAAGTACAGACTCCTCGGGACCACGGTCCGCTACATCGTCGCCGGCTGAGAGCGAAAAGGGGAGCGAATGTACGATCGTGAGTGCAGATCTCGATATCTCGCCGATCGGAGAAGATCATCTGAAACTGGAAAAGGCCTTGCAGTCCGCGGCTTCAATTACTCCACACGACCCGGGAGCAGCGGGGACACCGGGTACAGTAGAGCCTGCCGCTTCATCTACGGTACAAGAAAACACAATTGAAATGTCTAAACTGCAGGTGATGTTCGCTGAGCTCATGCAAGATATAAAGAAAAGCAAGAAGGCTAATGAGAAAGCAAGGTTAAAGGCAAATGAGAAACTGAAACAGGAGTTGAAACAGGCAAATGAATGGCTGCAACAGGAACTGCAACAGGCAAATGAAATGCAGCGGCTGGAACTGCAACAGGCAAATGAAAGGCTGCAACAGGAGATGCAACTTGAGCTGCGACAGGTGCTGGGTAAAATTGAAGAGCACATTCAGGAAAACTCGGTTAAACTAAGCACGCTCACTGATCAATTGGAGGATCTCAAGGAGACATTCACGACTCGGATTGAAATAGCCGAATATTTAGCTGCCAGTGCCGAAGAAAAAGCAGTAAATGTCAGCTCCGAACGCAAAAAACTCGGAGACAGACTGGCTGCTTTGGAAGATGGAAGCAGAAGGTATAATGTCAGAATTGAAGGTCTGCCTGAGAATCGAGAAAGTCCAAACCCTGTGAAATTCGCAGCTGAACTTTTTTCTAAAATAATCGGGGACGACTTTAAAGCAGAATCTGAGATAGCAGTGGCTTACCGCGTATGCGGATCAAACACCGTTAGACCGAGATCTTTTTTAATTTGCTTTGAAAGATTATCATTTAAGCTAGAGGTGATGGCACTCCTCAGAAACAAGCAAGATATTATATATGAAAATAACCACATTCGTATCTTCCCTGACGTCTCTCCAGCAACAGCTATTAAACGTGCAGTCTTCTACAACATTAAACAGCGGTTACGGCAAGCCAGCGTCAAATACAGCCTCTTGTATCCGGAAAAACTGAAAGTGGAATGGCAGGATCAATTCTATGTCTTCGCTAGCAAGAAAGAAGCAGAAAAGGAATTAAGAAAGCTGATCCCGGGACTATTCTGATACAGAATAGTGAGTCATGGCAGTTAATGATATAGCAAGAATTAATAATCTACTGTCTGATCTATTTGTTTAAAATACAGGTTTTTATCATCATATATTCTCATTATTACTTAGTATTACTAGGGCGCTATCTGTTTATGTTTTATTGTGCTTAATTACTTTTTCTTTTTTCTCATTTTTCTTTTTTTTCTTTTTTCTCTTTTTTTTATTAGCTAATTATTTCATCTCTACCCTAAACGAGACTGCTCAACATCATACCCTTGGTTTATTGTTATTGCTATTATTGCATTAAGACTTGTTATGCTTATTCTGGACAAAGTTTTAACACCATCCCCCGGGTTTATTATCTGGGTGTATTATCTTAATGCACTAAGATTGCTGAAGACTATATATATTTTAAGTGCACAATTTTTTTTTTTTAGACTATATAGGTAATATATATCTCTATCTTTTAACCCTAAAATGCCACTGCGTGGGGGCTTGTTTTGCTTTGGATGTGCTCTGTCTCTGGGTATGTCAGAGGACCGGGACTGTGTGAAGTGGGTTTTAGCCTCACTTGGGGAGGCAAAAGGGAAGTGGGGGAGAGAAAGAGAGCAGGCCTGATCTATACCTAATCTATTCTCTTAATCTTTATAATTATAACTACCAACGTAATAATAAGCTGCATGGCAACAACTCTAGGGGAAATAGGAAATTAAGGCCAAAGCTGTCTCACTTCCAGTTAAGACTATAAAATGACATCAAAAACTCAGAATCATTGTCTCCATGATGGGACAGTTAACTTCGTGAGCTGGAATGTTAAAGGCCTGAATCACGAATTAAAGAGAAAGAAAGTACTCTCTCACCTAACAGGTCTAAATGCTAAAATAGTATTTTTACAGGAGACCCATTTACTAAGCAAGGATCAATTCCAGCTGCAAAAATACTGGATTGGCCAAATGTTCCATTCTAGTTTTACGAAGAAAACTCGAGGTGTGGGAATTCTCATACATAGAACAGTACCATTTGTAGCATCAGATGTAGTATTGGATCCTGAAGGGAGATATGTAATGGTCATGGGAGACTTATCTAACTGTAAAATGATCTTGATAAATGTTTATGCACCTAATATCGATGATAAGGAATTTATACAAAATTTATTTGCATCCGTTCCCTATCTGAACACTCATAAAGTTATAATGGCTGGGGATGTTAATTGTGTTCTAAATCCACTTTTAGATAGGACTTCTTCCACAGGGGGAATGACATCTAACACTGCAAAGATAATTACAAAGTTTATAACTGATCACAACTTATCAGACCCCTGGAGGTTTTTAAACACAAATTAAAGAACATATTCTTTCTACTCACCAGTACATCATTGCTACTCAAGGATTGATTACAGTGATCCCTCGCTATATCGCGCTTCGACTTTCGCGGCTTCACTCCATCGCGGATATTAAATGTAAACATATCTAAATATATATCACTGATTTTTCACTGGTTCGTGGATTTCTGCGGACAATGGGTCTTTTAATTTATGTTACATGCTTCCTCAGTTTGTTTGCCCAGTTGATTTCATACAAGGGACACTATTGGCGGATGGCTTAGAAGCTACCCAATCAGAGCATGTATTACGTATTAAATAAAACTCCTCAATGATATACGATATGCTTCCCGCGCTGTGCTTGATTGTTTGCTTTTCTCTGTCTCTCTCACTCTTCTCTGCGCCTGACGGAGGGGGTGTGAGCAGAAGGGCTGTTTGCACAGAGGCTGCTTGCCTAGAGGATATGGACGCTCCTCTAAAAATGCCGCTTTATCGCGGTGCTTCGGCATACTTAAAAGCCCAAAAGCATGTATTGATTTTTTGATTGTTTGCTTTTCTGTCACGCACTCTCTCTCTCTGACATTCTCTGCTCCTGACACGCATTCTTTGAAGAGGAAGATATCTTTGCATTCTTTTAATTGTGAGAAAGAACTGTCAGAAATATATAAAAATAACCATACAAACATATGGTTTCTACTTTGCGGATTTTCATCTATCGCGGGGGGTTCTGGAACGCAACCCCCGCGATCGAGGAGGGATTATTGCACTTCTTTATAGACAATAACTTCTTGCCTATGATTAAATCTTGCAAATACGATGCTATTGTTATTTCCAACCATGCACCTTGATCTTGGAGCTAAAATTACTAAGCCCCATACACTCACCCCGCAGATGGCGCCTCAACCCGCTTTTATTAGCTGAGGAGAATTGTACGGAATTTATATCCAAACAAATCTATTTTTTTCTAGAGACAAATACATCCCCCGAGATCTCTGCAGAAATATTCTGGAAAACTCTTAAGGCCTTCTTAAGAGGACAGATTATCTCATATCTTTCCCACAGAAATAAATCCGAAGCCAAGAAAGTAGCAGAGATAAAAAGCGAAATTACTAGAATAGATGAAGAACATCCCAGAGTACCAAGCGAGACTCTACATAGGAAAAGGCAGGCTCTACATTCAGAACTAAACCTCTTGACAACTAAAGAAACTGAACAACTAATTTATAAATCCAGACATCATTACTATGAACATGGAGAGAAAGCTAATAAGCTTTTAGCTGAACAAATCCACAAGCAAGAAGTGCGCAACGCAATCTCAGAAATCACCAACGCGAACGGAGATAAAATCGTCGACCACAAAAATATGCACACTTTCAGAGACTACTATAAATCCCTATATACTACTGATTTTAAAGAAGACAATACACAATCTAATGCATTTCTGGATACATTACAGATACCACAAATAGACACAATTTGTCTTAGTGCGGAGGAACTTGATAAACCTCTGGCGTTATCAGAATTACTAGATGCTATAAAGTCACTCCAAGGCGATAAAGCAGCAGGCCCTGATGGCTACCCTGCAGAATTTTACAAGAAATTCTCCACTCAGCTAGCTCCCCTCCTATTAGCAACATTTACAGAAGCCAGAGATAACCAATCTCTTCCTCAAACCTTTCGCCAAGCACTAATCACCGTTTTTCCAAAACAAAATAAGGACTTATTACAATGTGCATCATACAGACCAATTTCACTTCTGAATAACAACGTTAAAATACTCTCTAAAATCATAGCTAGAAGGATGGAGAAAGTGCTCCCCTCGGCAATATCACAAGACCAAACTGGATTTATTAGGGGCCGACACTTATCTTCAAATCTTCGACGCCTGTTTAATGTAATATACTCACCAATTAAATCAAACACCCCAGAAATATTATTATCATTGGATGCAGAAAAAGCATTCGACATGATTGAATGGAAATACCTTTTTACTACATTGGAGAAGTTTGGGTTGGGCCCGAATATTTGTGCATGGATTAAATTACTGTATACTAACCCAGAAGCTTCAGTTTTCATCAACAACATTTGCTCAGACTACTTTAAACTAGAACATGGTACCAGACAAGGATGCCCCTTGTCACCGCTGCTGTTTGCGATTGCCATTGAACCACTGGCAATACATTGTCGAAATACTGATTAGATAAAGGGGATTAGCAGAGAAGGACTGGAACAGAAAATTTCTCTATATGCAGATGATATGGTACTGTATATATCGGACCCAGAAAATTCTGTGCCTGCAGTCTTAGCAGCACTTACAGAATTTCAAAAGATCTCTGGTCTCAGAATTAATCTGAATAAAAGTGTACTCTTTCCAGTGAATTCTCAAGCATATAATATTAGATTAGATACCCTACCTTTTATCATTGCAGAACAGTTTAAATACCTAGGGGTAAACATCACAAGTAAACATAAAGCTCTATATCAACAAAATTTTGCCGTCTGCATGGAAAAAATTAAGCAGGACTTGCATAGATGGTCAACCCTTCATCTCACATTAGCTGGAAGAATTAACACTGTTAAGATGAATATTCTTCCTAAGCTCCTTTTTTTATTTCAAAACATTCCAATATACATTAATAAATAATTCTTTAGGCAATTAGATTCAACAATAACCTCATTTATTTGGAAATAGCAGAATACCCGCGCTTCGCAGCGGAGAAGTAGTGTGTTAAAGAAGGTAAGAAAAAGAAAAGGAAAAATTTTTAAAATAACGTAACATGATTGTTAATGTAATTGTTTTGTCATTGTTATGAGTGTCGCTGTGATATATATATATATATATATAACAAAATACCTGCGCTTCGCAGCGATGTCGTGTGTTAAAGAAGTTATGAAAAAGAAAAGGAAACATTTAAAAAATAATGTAACATGATTGTCAAAGTAATTGTTTTGTGTATTTGGTGGCAGCGTCACGAAGTTGTTTTCGTCTAGCTGCATCAGAAAATGTA
>JANRMT010062791.1:193850833-193875649 GCA_026402145.1 Polypterus bichir lapradei
AGCACACGTCCTCCGGAGAGAGGACTGGGAAGTGTGGGGAGGCCGGCCGTCAGGTGCTGTCTAGACTTGTCGAGATAAAGGCTGTAACATGCCTGGGCTTGTTTTTCGGGAGAGGGGGGCTGGGAAGTGGGTGGAAGCGGTGGTGGGTTCAAGGACGGGTCAGACATCCATCAAACAGCTCTTGACAGTTTCCTTAACCAATCAGATGCAGGGGGGCGGGTAAAAGGAGGAGTCTGGGTGGGGACAGGGCGTCATTCACCAATCCGGGCCAGGTCACGTGAAGGGTATTGGGCTTAAGAGGCGGAACTTCCGGTATGACATCATTAACGGGCGGGACTTAAGGTCATTAATCCTTTTGATTGATAGTTTGACAGATGCCGCATGCCTAATACTACTCACTTGTATTAATGAGAAATTACACTTTCTGAAAACATCTTTTCACTTTGTCATTATGGGTTATTCAGTGTTAATGGAGAAATGTCAAATGTATCTATTTAAAATTAAATCTGTAGCATAGTAAAATTTGCAGAAAGGGATGGAGTCAGAATACTTTCTCAGCTCAGCTCAGAAAGTCAGAACTTCAGAGAAGACCACTATGTCAGTCCCACTCCTCAGTTTGGCACTTAATTCCTTGATTGTCAAAGTGTCACTCTGCCCACACATTTGTTTTCTGTTCCACTATGGCCAACGAGAACTAAATCCACCCCAACCCTTGCCAGCACACTGTTCACCTTTACAGCTAGGTGTCCCAACTGTCCATCAGGTAGATAGCACACCATACAAGAGTCTGACCACAAAAGAACACAAAACTAAATCTCAATCCCTTGGATAACTGAGTCCTGTACTCTCACTGCTTTTGTCTTTCTGGGATGACTGGTTTTCAAGTGACCCTTTGGGGCTCCTCCACCACAGAATTGTCAGAGTCACTGTCAAGCTCCACAAAGACCTTAAAATGGTTGGTACCTTCCACCTCTGGGTTGGAGCCCTTGGCCAGTGTGCACCTGTAGCCTTGTGTGTACTGCATGTCCAACAATGACACACCTGTTTCTTCCTGTCTGCTGGAAGTCTCCTCCCGGGTGCACGCTATCCCCCTGAAAGACACCTGGGCAAGATCTGTAATCTCCTTCTGGACTACAGTTTAGCCATCTCTTGAAGTTCAGTGACCCTGACTGCAAGGTGCTAATCACCTGGCATCTCCGAAACATCAAAGTCAGCCTCCAGTAAGTCTATTCTTTTTTTTTCTTTCTCACAAGTTCTCTTTATCACTTTCAGGCCTCCATGAGACACACAGAGGTGGTGTGTCTGAATCCACAAAAACTCTGGAGGATCAGGCGTCTCCTGGAGATCCACGCACCAGAGCTGTGGGCTTTGAGACTCGATACACAGAGCTGTTGGTCATTGATCAGTACAGAAGGACCTACAGTGAGAGGCTCCATGAACTTGAGAAGTCAGGGAGAGAACATGCTGAGCTGATAGAGGAGCGGACAAAAGAGAAATGTGAGCGAATCTGGACTGAGCAGCTTTTTAGGAGAAGTCCTGGAAGTGAGACAGACTCTAACATTGTAGTGGTCAGTGGGGTGGCTGGAATTGGGAAGACCACCCTGGTCCAGAAGATCATGTTTGATTGGGCCAGAGGCACTCAGTTCCAGAGGTTTGCATTTGTATTCTTGTTTAAATTCAGGGAGCTCAACCTACTAGACACAGAGACAGAGCCACAGATGCCTCTGACCAGGCTGATTGTAAGACACTATAAATATCTCAATGACCCGAGACTGAGAGAAATCCTAAAGAAACCTGAATCTCTCCTCTTTATATTTGATGGTCTGGATGAGTACAAACACAAACTGGACTTCACACAGCAGCAGCTCCCCTCAGACCCAGAGGAGGAGTACTTTCCTGTCCACACCCTGGTCACCAGCCTGGTCAGAAGGACATTACTGAGGGGCTGTACAGTTTTGATCACAAGCAGACCAACAGCCCTGGAGTCCCTGGTAATGGAGAGAGTTGATCGATTTGCGGAGATCTTAGGGTTCTTCCCTGAACAAAGGCTGATGTACTTTAAGAAGTTCTTTGGTGATGCCGATCAAGGCAGTGAGGCCTTTCAGTATGTGGAGGAGAACACCATCCTGTACACCATGTGCTTCAACCCCTCATACTGCTGGATTATCTGCTCTGTGCTGATGTGCCACTTCATGACACCTGAAGAAGAGCGAGGAGCTGCTCCCAGAACTGTCACTGAGCTCTTTGTGATGTTCCTACACAACATCTTCACCAATCACAAGCGAGAAGCCAAAGACCAGCAAGAGATTCTGGTCAAACTAGGAAAGATGGCTTATTATGGGGTGGCCAACAGAATTCTTGTGTTTTATGACAAGTTTGAGATGTCCACCTTTGGTCTCCGGCCAGTTCTGTCCTCTCCGTTCCTCTCAGGGTTCATCAAAGAAATCCTTCAAAGAGAAAGCACTCTGGAGCACACGACGTACACATTCTACCACCTCACCCTGCAGGAGTTTATAGCTGCCTGCTCCTTCTATCTTGATCCATCAGGGGGCACTGAGGAGCTCCTAGAGAAGCTGGATTCGTGTAAAGATGGCCGGTTTGAGATTCTTACTCGATTCCTGGCAGGACTGGCCAGGCCTACTGTGTTTAAAACACTGGGGGGAGTCATGGGGGAGTTTGAGAGGAAGACAGCAAAGCAGATACTGGAGTGGGTGAAGAAGAAAGCTGAACAGGCACTACGGAGACAAGATAAAAGTGAAGTTCTGCGAGTGTGTCAGTGGCTTTATGAGACTCAGAATAAGAAATTAATCAGAGACGCCATTGGGAAGGATTTAAAGATGGACTTTAGTGAGATGACTTTAACTCCTCTGGACTGTGCTGTGCTGGGCTCTGTCATCAGCTGCTGTGGAGAACTTGAGGAGCTCAACCTGACAAACACAGACCTCACCTCAGAATGCATCATGAGACTGACACCGGGGCTCATCTGCTGCAGACATGTCAAGTGAGTAATAAAACCTTCATGAGTTTAGTTTGACTGTCAATGGACACTGAGGGTGACATTAGTGTGTCCATCCGGGGGTGTCAGGCCTACAAATAGACGAGGGTCCATGTCAGAACATACACTGCTGTGTGTCACAATGGCACCTGAAAGCCACGACAGGAGTAAAATAACAACAGAAATCAAATAATAATTTATACTTGGTTTGTTTGAATGAATCTTTCAGCACATAAATTCACAATTAGACCCTCTTTGTTGAGAAATGAGAAAAGCCTTTTTTTGTAATTTTTGGAGTATGTTATTTTTAAAACAATTTTTATTAATAGCTGCAGGAATCAATAGCTTTAATCACATTAAGTAAGTTACAAACCTGTAAAATGTTCACTTTTGTCTAAAGAAGCTTACAGGTAATAATGAGATTCTCCTTCATCATGGAGTATGTGAAAAATCAAATGCACCTTAGTGTCCACAGAACAGTGAAAAGTGATGGGGACACAACCTGTGTGGGGTCTTCATCAATAAATAAACTGCGGTGTGTGGTGTAGCAGGAGGTAAGCAAGGAAAACATTCCTTAGCCCCCCCTAGTAGACGTCATCAGGCAGGTGACAGGGTCAGACACTGGTCAGAGATGGCACAGTTATGAATTAGGACAAATGTAGCAACAGACACATTGCACTCAAAAATAAAGAAAATGTTCATCACAGGAAAACAAAAAGATAGCAAAACACCAAAGCAAAGAATGAATATTCACCTGTTGCACTCGTTCAAATCGATAATTTGAAAAAAAAAGCATAAAATAAATAAACAAATAAAGCTCTAAGAGCCCAGCAGCCATCAGCTGACTAAATTGGCTCCCAATGGTGAGACAAACCACAGCCGTCTAACCTGAGCGCTCCGTCCACTAAACCTGAGCCGCTTCTCCCAAATCAGTTCCCCTCCTGAACTGAAAATCCCCCCTCAGTCTGCTTTCACAGGGTTTGTAAATGAACCAGCTGTCTGTAACTCTAAATTAACATGTGACCATCTTGTTATGCATTCTGGGAGTCCCCCATTAATAAGAATAACACGGTTAGCGCTAATAAACTCCTCTAAGAACTACAGGGACAACAAACCAACTTCCTCCGGCCGGTCGTCTCTCCCCGATTGCTGAGTTTGTTTTATTTCCCCTCATCACTCGTCAATCACAAATCACCAGCAGCCTCATATTGGCGTCCAACGGCAGCAGCTGCGTCCTTCACAGGCACCGCGGGTGTAGTCAGGAATGTGGAGCCCCCCAGCCAAATCAAATCACAGTGACGCACCACTTACATCATTCTGACTAATTAGGACAACAAAGTAAATACTTTCAAAAATAAGGAAAAGAAAGAACTCGCTACTAACTCAAGGTGGTCTCGTTATTTGTGGTTGATAAAACATTTTAAGTACAAGTGGGGCTGCAGCCTCTCACACCTAAACACTGAAACGTCTTTGTATGGAAAAAAAGATTCAAAATGTAATATTTTCAAAGGAAACACAAGTTCCATAATATCTTTGTTATCAATTTTTCTGAAATTAAAACACTTTTTTTAATAAAGTCTTTATAAAACACACTATGGCTCATCTAATAATTGAAGTGCCAGTCTAAGGGGGCTGCCATTGTGCCAGTGCCCTCCACAGAAGAGTCGTCGTCTATCGCTGACATCACGTGTGCTGCAGAGTGTAAAGTAATCATACATTAGTGCTCAGTTATTTCACGTGTGCTGCGGTCATATTAATACTTTTTTTAAAGCAATTTATATCCTGTGCCCAGTATGTCATGAAAGTGTAAAGTAAAATCTTTATAAATTAAAATGCTGATTATAAAGAGCGTAGAGTTGGCGGATAATAAACAGCCTGTAGCAGAATCTTTGTGGAGAGCAGTCGGTGATGAAGGAGTCCGTGATGAGCATGAAGAGGCGCCATGAAGAGACAGCACTGACCCTCAAACACTTCAGAGACCCTTCTGTGCTGTAAAGTCCGTCAGTCCAAGTGCTCGGCCGCCCGCCCGCCGGTGAGTGGAGGTGAAGGTCCAGCCTTGGAGTGTCGCCCAGAGCTGAGCGGAGTACAATACAATAGCATACAGTGTGTGTGTGTATAGCGCCCTCTACTGAGCGCAGGGACAGACTCTCAGGTGAGTATTGATGATCATAAATATACAATTAGCACAAGTAAAGAAACAGATTTGTAAAACTCACAGAAAACAACGGAGAGAGTGAGCTACAGGAATGGAAAACAACAAAATCTGTCAACTAATTGATTGTTGAACTCTGGTCTGGTTATTCAAAAAAATGAAAAAAGCAGACTTTTATGCCAGTTAGTTTTCAGTTTAGTTTTTATTTTTCACTCTTTTACTTTCACTTTTATTTTGTTTAACATGACACTTTTTAACACTTCAGTTGCAGTTTTCATTAACAATCCAAACCTCTGAACTCCGGCTGTCCGCACTCATACTGTAGAAATATGGAGTTCACCTCTGGAACTCGTTTTAGTCCAAGTGATCCTTCACGGGGGGCAGCACAGAGGTGAGCACTGCTACCCCACATCTCCAGGCCGCAGGGTCAAATCCCACCCTCTTCACTGACTACTTAAGGTCTTTAGGGTGTAAAGCAGTTCAGAAGTAAACCCCCCGATGATCGTCACGTAGCTGACTGGCCTGTCCATACGACAGCAGGACATTAGCAGCAGATTTGTGATGGAGTCACACCTGAGAGTCGATACCATCAGGACTGGCAGCCCTCACAGTATGTGGTGTGCCAGCTTTGTGTGGTCAGCAGTGACATGAGAAGGTCATCAGTCTGACCACTTCATGGGCTCACATGTAACATGTCACTTTATATTTACTAACTGACTGAATGTCTTGACTGAATTCCAGTAATCGACTGACTGCCACCTCTAATCTGACAGCCATATTTAAAATGTCTCTAAATTCACAAACCAAATCCTCAGTAGATGGACAGCACTGCTGACTTGTCTTGTCATTGTGAATGTCCATTCAGGTGGCTTCTCATCAAGCAGTGACATCAAATGACTAATAGGAGCTGAATTTTACAATCAGGATTTGGCTGACAATCACACGTCCTTTGTTAATTCAAACATCCCCTCCATCTTTAGGGTCTCCAATAAAACAACTCAAATGAGGACTGGCTGGTCCTTTACGTGACTCCCACCATCTACAGACCACCAGCACCTTGATTTATGTGAGCACTTGAAGTAGAAAGATCAGTTAGAGTTTGTCACAAAGTAGTTGTGACTTGTGTCATTGGGGTCTTTAAATCTTTAACCTCTCCCTGGAGGGGATTCATATCTTTATAAACCCGTCTTCTCTCACTATGCCACTCTTTTTAAATGATCCGAGTTTATTTCAGGTCTACAAAAAAAAACAGCAGAAAGAAAAGGAACTGAGTGAAAGATGGGAATTGAGAGCCAGAAGAGGAGATCAGAACTGGAAGATCAAAAAGCCGAGTGTCAGAACTGAAAGTGAAATCGAAACTCACAGTTAAAACACAAAGCACCAGTTGTGACGTCTGACTTTTAAACACACGTCTGCTTATTCTTTATGTCACATCCACAAATTCAGATAACGCAGAAGTCCAATGGACTGAACTTTGTACTCCTTGATCTCTGACCAAACACTTAGTGTGACGCTGATTGTCACTTTGTAGCAACTCCTAAATGGCCTCCTGTCAATCATTTCAATTGTGTCCTCACCCTGAGTCCTGAATGATGGACAGAAATCTGAGTTTGTCACTCGGCTGTCACCAACTCATAGAAGTGCATCTGTACACTCAAGTGGAGGACAAGGTCAGTCCTGCTGTGTGACATTCCTGTCCAGTGTGACAGTGATGTCCTCTCATCACTCAGGGTAACCTGACAGACAGAAGATGCTTCAGGTATATAGCGCCTTGAAGGGCAGCATTGGTGTGGAGTTCAAATTGTGTTTCAGTTCAAATGCTAGCAGCAGCCTGCTGTTCAGTAACACACCTGAGCATCCAGCTCTGCTTCTAGTCATCATGTCACTTATTGAGACCACCGATGGTCTGTCTGTCTGTCCTCATGTCCTCACTTCTCTCTCTTCTTCTCCACAGCTTGTCTCATTGTCATCTCAACTCCACATGTTGCTCAGCTCTCTCCTCAGCTTTTTCTGCTCCACACTCACGACTGACTGAACTGAACCTGAGCAACAACAACAAAATGGATGACTCAGGAGTGAATCAGCTGTGTGAGGGGCTGAGGAGTGAAAACTGCAAATTAGAGAAACTGAAGTAAGTGAACAACAAGTGTGTGTGTGTGTGTGTGTGACTATGTGTTGAATTTTATTTTTTCTGACTTTATGCATCTTTATGTTCCACATCCACCATATAAACATTTTCTTTAATCAGGACAGACGTCAGTGTCACACATGGGCAGATAGATTTCTCTTTAATTGTTAAATTCTTAAAGACAGCATTGTGGCCCTAAGCCCCTCGCCCATGGTGGTCCCTTTCATCCTCTCGTTGTCCTTTCTATTCAGCCTGTTGTTTTTGTTCTTGTCCCACAATCCCACATTGTCCATTCTTTATTTTGGTCTCGACCTTCTCCTCATTCTCTTGTTATGAAATAGAGAGTCCCAAATATGTAAGTCCCAAATAATAGATCAGTTAGAGTTTGTCACAAAGTAGCTGTGACTGTGTCATCAGGGTCTTTAAATCTTTAACCTCTCCCTGGAGGTTCTTCTTCATATCTTTATAAACCCGTCTTCTCTCACTGATTCACTCATTTTTAATGATCTGACTATAAATCAGGACTACAATAACTGGGAGAAAGAAAAGGGACCAAGAGAAAGATGGGAATCGACTGTCAGAAGAGGAGATCAGAACTGGAAGATCGAAAAGCCAAGTGTCAAGACTAAAAGTGAAATTCAAACTCAGAGTGGAAATGCAAAAGCACAAGTTGTGACGTCTGACTTTTAAACACATGTCTGCTTATTCTTTATGTCACATCCACAAACTCGGATAACACAGAAGTCCAATGGACTCAACTTTGCACTTCATGATCTTTGACCAAACGCTTAGTGTGACCCTGATTGTCACTTTGTAGCAACTCCTTTACGACAGACACACAGAATAGTGACACACAAGAACTGAAATTGGCATCACAGAAAAACATAAAATATCATCAACTACCTCAAAGTGTAAAGAATTCAGAAGAAGTAATAACAGAAATAACTCAAAAAACAAACACAATATTTTCAGTATTAAAATAATAAAAAAGTAAACGCATATCATTACAATAACAGAGCGTGACAAACATGGGGTACAAGACCACTGAGTAGCTCACCTTGGTCTTGGAGCTTTGGAAATGTCTGACTCCCCCCAAGTCCTGTGGTTTACGGCCTGACGAAGGCCTGAAATGCGTCACTGACTTACTTGCTGACCTTTTCTTTGGCTCATCTTCTCATCGACCATTAAGAAGATTTCAATTGTTAGTCGAGAACAGAAACTCAACTTAGTGTGTCGTCCTTGTTGTAGATCTGCAGCACTTTAGAGTTTGTCCAATGACATTTGATTTGTGGCCCTTGTCACTTGTATGTCGCTCTCATTTGTACACATTTTACTTTAGAAGTTTATTGTCACCACATCCTTGAGTACTTGACTTAAAAATGTGAAGTCAGCCAACACCCCTGAAGTCTTATCAGCATAAAAATGAAAAAAGAATCCGCATCAAGATCCGAGAGCTCAGTGGTGTGTTCCCTGATGTGTGTCTAACCACTGTGCCACTGTCCTTTTCATGTTACACGTTTGAGTGTCTGTGTGTCACTTCAGCCCTCCTTAGACTTCACACTTTGACCAAATGTTTAACGACACAATAATCAAACACTTCAGTCAGTCGACATTTTTAGGTCATCTAAAGACACCAAAGCGTCCCATTTGATCAAAAGCCTGATAAATCAAATTCACTGAGATGGCCGCCTTCTCTTCACACCTTCTCTGGCTGACCGACAGCTCATGTCCCGCCTTCTCTGTCATTCTGGCCAATCCTGATTCCCAGTTCTGTGGCCCAGTGGCTGAGGTGCCGCACTTGACATCCCAGTGACGCGGGTTCAGCTCCTGCCTGTGACCCTGAGTGAGTGACTTTGGATTGAAAGGCACTATATAAAATAAAGGGGATGGCTTTGTCTCTGTTCATTTTTTTTATCTGAAATGTCTTCATTTATATTTGCACACAAATTCTAATTTGTAAACTGTGTCCATTTTTCCACTTTGTCACAAAGGCACTCAAACACATTTTTATTCTTTATTTGATTTTTATTTTTCTATCTCTTATTATTTTATCCTCTCTCTTATTTAGTATTCAGTTTTTTTAATTTGGTCCTTAAGTGGCCATGAAGAGCGGAGGACTGTCCAGGGTCCAAACTCTCGACTGACCACCAAAGCTCTTCAGTCCACTATGTCTGTGACAGCTGGTGTGTGCAGTGACACTGAGAGAGACCCTCGCTATGACACAACAAGCCCGTCACCTTGAACCCGTGTCACCAGCCGGCTGAGTGGAGTTTGTCCATTGAGCTCAGGTGGCTGATAGGCCTTAGAGAAGATGGCTGGACAGAGTGGAGTGTTACTGTGAGCAGCCGGTGACCCTCTGTGTGTCCCTCCTGGACTGGACTGTCATGTCCTCCTGTGTCCCATCACCTCTCCTGTCACCTCTCCATTGTCACTTATTTATCTTTGAGCTTGTTGTGTTTATTTGTCCTTGTGTTTGTGTTGTTAGTTTGTGACTAGCGCTCTATAAAATGAAGGCTGACTGATTTACAGCTGCTGTCACTGAACATCTGGAGAGGCTGGCATTTGTAATTGGCCTCCTGTCAATCATTTCAGTTGTGTCCTCACCCTGAGTCCTGAAGGATGGACAGAAATCTGAGTTTGTCACTCGAATGTCACCAACTCAGAGAAGTGCATCTGAACACTCAAGTGGAGGACAAGGTCAGTCCTGCTTTGTGACACTCCTGTCCAGTGTGACGGCTGACGTCCTCTCATCACTCAGGGTAACCTGACAGACAGAAGATGCTTCAGGTATATAGCGCCTTGAAGGGCAGCATTGGTGTGGAGTTCAGATTGTGTTTCAGTTCAAATGCTAGCAGCAGCCTGCTGTTCAGTGACACACCTGAGCATCCAGCTCTGCTTGTAGTCATCATGTCACTTATTGAGACCACCGACGGTCTGTCTGTCTGTCTGTCCACATGTCCTCACTTCTCTCTCTTCTTCTCCACAGCCTGTCTTCATGTCGTCTCACCTCCAGATGTTGCTCAGCTCTCTCCTCAGCTCTTTCTTCTCCACACTCACGACTGACTGAACTGAACCTGAGCAACAACAACAACATGGAGGATTCAGCAGTGGATCAGCTGTGTGAGGGGCTGAGGAGTGAAAACTGCAAATTAGAGAAACTGAGGTAAGTGAACAACAAGTGTGTCTGTGTGTGTGTGTGTGTGTGTGTGTGTGTGTGTGTTTGTTAGATTTTATTTCTTCAGGCTTTATGGCTCTTTATGTTCCACACCCACCATATTAACATTGTGTTTAATCGGACAGACATCAGTGTCACTCGTGGCCAGACAGATGGACGTGATGAGGACACAGCTGCAGATTTGTCTTTATTTTTAAAGACTGCATTGTGACTCTAAGCCCCTCGCCCACGGTGGTCCCTTTCATCCTCTCATTGTCCTTTCTATTCAGCCTGTTGTTTTTCTTCTTGTCCCACAATCCCACGTTGTCCATTCTTTATTTTGGTCTCGACCTTCTCCTGATTCTCTTGTTATGAAATAGAGAGTCCCAAGTATGTAAGTCCCAAATAATAGATTAGTTATACTTTGTCACAAAGTAGTTGTCACTTGTGTCATTGGAGTCTTTAAATATTTAACCTCTCCCTGGAGGTCTGTCATATCTTTATAAACCCGTCTTCTCTCACTGATTCACTCATTTTTAATGATCTGACTATAAATCAGGACTACAATAACTGGAAGAAAGAAAAGGGACCAAGAGAAAGATGGGAATCGACTGTCAGAAGAGGAGATCAGAACTGGAAGATCAAAAAGCCGAGTGTCAAGACTAAAAGTGAAATTCAAACTCAGAGTGGAAATGCAAAAGCACAAGTTGTGACGTCTGACTTTTAAACACACGTCTGCTTATTCTTTATGTCACATCCACAAACTCGGATAATGCAGAAGTACAATGGACTGAACTTTGTATTTCTTGACCTTTGACAAAACGCTTAGTGTGACGCTGATTGTCACTTTGTAGCAACTCCTAAATGGCCTTCTGTCAATCATTTCAGTTGTGTCCTCACCCTGAGTCCTGAATGATGGACAAAAATCTGACTTTGTCACTTGGCTGTCACCAACTCAGAGAAGAGCATCTGTACACTCAAATGGAGGACAAGGTCAGTCCTGCTGTGTGACACTCCTGTCCAGTGTGACAGCTGATGTCCTCTCATCACTCAGGGTAACCTGACAGACAGAAGATGCTTCAGGTGTATAGCGCCTTGAAGGGCAGCATTGGTTTGGAGTTCAAATTGTGTTTCAGTTCAAATGGTTGGTCTGTCTGTCTGTCTCTCCTCATGTTCTCACTTCTCTCTCTTCTTCTCCACAGCCTGTTTTGTTGTCATCTCACCTCCAGATGTTGCTCAGCTCTCTCCTCAGCTCTTTCTTCTCCACACTCACGACTGACTGAACTCGACCTGAGTGACAACAGCATAGAGGATTCAGGAGTGGCTCAGCTGTGTGAGGGACTGAGGAGTGAAAACTGCAAATTAGAGACACTGGAGTAAGTGAACAACAAGTGTGTGTGTGTGTGTGCGTGTGTCTCTGTGTGTGTGAGTGTGTGTGTGATTTTTTTTTTCTGACTTTATGGCTCTTTATGTTCCACATCCACCATATAAACATTGTTTTTAATCAGCACAGACGTCATTGTCACACGTGTGCAGACAGATGGACGTGACGAGGACACATCTGCAGATTTCTTTTTAATTGTTGAATTCTTAAAGACAACATTGTGACCCTGAGCCCCTCGCCCACAGTGGTCTCTTTCATCCTCTCGCTGTCCTTTCTGTTCAGCCTGTTGCTTTATTTCTTGTCCCACAATCCCATGTTGTCCATTCTTTATTTTGGTCTCGACTTTCTCCTCATTCTCTTGTTATGACCTGGAGAGTCTTCAAACATGTAAGTCCCAAATAATAGAAATCAAATTGCCCACAAGAGGGGGAACCATCAAAACCTAGCTAGTCACCAAAAAGGGCAATGAATAATCTTTAGAAATGCAAAGGCTTATTTAAAAAAAAAATGCTCTAAGGCACATAATAAACTCCAAAGAGCACAAGAAGAGTTGCTGAAACAACAAAGGGAATCCAAGGCCAACAACGTCACAACACACAAAGTGAAAGAATGTAAAAAAATTAAAACTCCTGCAATGATGAAAGCACAAGAATAGTCACAAATGTGACTAAACATCACAGCACAGCAGGAGGAGAGTCAGAAGGATTAGAAATTCCAAGAGTGTGGACAGTAAGGTGAGACACAGGAGGTAACCACAGGTAGACAGACAGCTCTGCAGGTGTCCATCACCTAAATTTCCTAAATTAAATTTCAGTGCAGCACTGGTTACCTTTCCTAACAGTGACGAAATATCTATCAGTGTAGCATGATCTTTAACTACCGAACAGACCTCAGAATCGCCTGGAGAATGTGGTGCAGTGGAGAATAATGAAAGGAAACACCCTTTCTCTTTTCCCTTCCTTTCATCCCTCTCTTTGTCCTCACACTCACATTCCCACTCTTTATCTGAGCACTCATCTGTCTCATGTAAGTCACCCATCCATGATTTAGGGTTCCAGTCCAATCCAGTTACTACTGCCCTAACTTTCACCACGGGCGGTTTATACTGTCTTCCCCTGCTTTTACTGCTTTCAGCTGTGCCAGTGTGTGTTCTACATGTTAACACTTCACATTCTTCACACCAACTGTTACATCTTTCAAAAATTAGACATTCATACATCTTTTCATTTTCACTTTTAGTCACTTTGCTATTTTCTTTCTCATACTGATCTTCCTTATTACCAATAATACAAGATAGTAAACCTCTTAACAGCAGCAGTCTTCTTTAAATCTGCTTTCTGTTTTCCTTATTTTAATCCTTCCAGCTCCCTTCCATTTTGTGGCACACTCAGCTCAGCTTCTGCTTTCCATTTCCTAGCTTTAGCCTGCTTGCCTCTGCCATTCCTCAAGGACGAGTACATGAAATTGTTTTGTGAATCATAATGAATTAGTGAACTTAACTGATAAAGTAATACTTAAAAAAGACTCTCTTTGTGTCAGATCACATTGTACTACTTTATGCAAATACAGGAAACAGAAATATAGAGCCACCATCCACATTGTCTATAATTAATAAGATATTCCATAAATTATTCACTGATTTTTTAATTTCATTTAATTGTACAATCAGTTAAAAAATAATAAAAAAAACAACAATACATATGTATATTATTAATGCTCTCCAATGGACAATTTAAAGTCTACAGAATAGCAGTTTCCTACACTTATAACCAACTGGCATTAATATTACACTCCAATAATTCAACTTCAGTACCTGAACTACAAGTTTCCATTTCCTAGCTTTAGCCTGCTTGCCTCTGCCATTCCATTGGAAAATTGCTGCTTTTAATGTGAATTTAGGCATTTCTAACCCCACAATGCAACCCTAATACAATTTGCAAAATTCGTTATGGGTTGGCCTACTTTTGCCCCTATAAGTAAACATACACGTACATACACAATGATCCTAAACGAATAAGTGCTGTATGAATGACGCATGCATGTCCCACCACTGCTTAGCACTTTAATTAGGGACTCACTACTGCCAGCACTAACAAACATGTGGGTTTCCTCGTGACACGCATGAAGTCTCTACACTTTGTTGGTTATATTCCATTCAGCAACCAAACAATGTTTTACTTCTGCTGCATTTGTACACTGGGTGACCTAAAATTCACATACATAAACACACATGTACATCAACAGTATTTGCAAACTGGGTGCAAAACATGGTTACCCCAAAATCATGCTGGACTATGCCAAATGTTTTATCTTGGTAGAGTAATATATTGCTCTATTTTCCCTTTTTCTATTATTAATGTGTAGCCTTTGTCAGAATGCCTCAAATCTCACAGACTTACCACTGTTTATAAGGTACTGTACTCTATAACTTCTCCCGATCTTCAATTCTACATCTATAACCTCAGGCAATTAGGTGTAGTTAAAGACAAGCAGGAGTTAAGTTACAATTTAAACAATGTATTATTGATAATATTGATAAATAATAACAATATGCAAAGTACAAATGAATATTAGCAACCATACAACCTGATAAATGGTGATGTGTAGTTTCAGGCAGCACACAGACTTGTTAGTTACTTTAAGTGTCTCTAGTTAAGTCCTTATTTGTGGTCAGCTTTCTTCAGAACAGACCGCATGACTGTCTCAATATGGCTGCTGAGCTGTGCTCTTCATTATTTTGTCCTTTTCAGTTCATGGTGTGTGAGATGCTCTGTCATCAGTTGGTAAGAGAGAGAGGAGTAAAGCAAGCAAATTTATAGATTTTTCTGTCCAAACCCTACAGCCAATAGGGCATCGTGGTACTTAAAGGCTTCTGATACAAGCCAATTGCAAACAGCCACACTTCAGACCAATGGGGCACAGAATACCTTCACACCTACCACCCCCCAAACCATCTGTTGAGCTGATGTTTATTTGATAGGCAGTCTGGCTTTCCTGTTGGGGTTGACTGAGAGGGTCCTGTGGAGAATCACCGGCCAAACTTGTTTTAGGCATTTCTCCCAACCTAGTCGTAAAATTCACTATCCTGACTTAGTCCTGGGGCTAAACATGAATGCTTCTCACTAATGACTTACTAATATTACTAATATTACATTCCTTTGGCCAAGTTACAAATAAAGACATACAAAATATTTATCAACTTGTATGTAAAATTTCACATCACAACAATCAGTGTGTATAATAAAAGGACACACAGCACCTTCAAGACAATGATGACAATCTTTAAACAGTCAAAGGTTTCTTGAGCTTCAGGATTTCACACAAATGTCAAGGAGTTTATTAGTGGACTGGTAATTGGAGAGATAACAGCACTGAAGATGTTCATGAAGTGACGATGAGAATTCATTACGTCGACAAATTGTAGGATTTTTAAACAAAAAGTAACAAGCAGGTGTGTCTTCAGAAAACTACCATGAGAAAAAGCCATAATTAAATTAAATAAAAAAAATTAAATGTGTAGTTTTAGACAGTTATATTGAAATAAAATGTTACATTTCACTACAGTCTTATGTTATTTAAAAACTGAACTTGTTATATCTTGTACATAGTGAGTTTATATGTAAAAGTCAAAGTGGTGGAGGTTCATGCAAAAAGATAAAATGTTGAAAATAAGTTTTGGTGATGTGAGCTTCGCTTATTTCAAAAGTGTGAAACTATCCCTGACAGCCAGATTTGACACCAACAATAACTCATAGATAGATAAATACAACAAACAAATGAACTCACTTACTTACTTACACCTACACCCCCCAAGGGAGGAAATTTAGCTTTGTACAGAAGCTCTTAAATAAATGAATACATAAACAGATAAATGAATATATGTGCACAAACACACTGTGGTCTAAACACACACAAGAATGAGTTAAAAAGCAAGAAAATGAAAAAGAAAGAAAACTTCTGAATTGTCAGCCCCACAGACGTGCTGCTGTTGGTATTAAGGACCCCCGTCTTGTTTCTTCACACACTTCTGTTCAATGATTCATTGGCTGAAAGTCCTCAGTGTTGGTGTGTCACAGAGAGGATGTCTACTAATTTAAACAAACAAAGTGCTAACACCAACACTGGCTTTCTCACAGCTGCTTTGACATTTTAGCTGTCATGATTTTGCCCAGTGGTGTCCTTATGTACCCGCCATGACGTGACCTGAGTGAGTTGTGCCCTCTTCAGTATTCACTTTAAAGCTGCACACTGTACTTAAGCACTCAATTATTATGTGGCGAGAAGCTGATAAAATTGGCTCCTTGTTCCCTCAAGGACGAGTAAATGAAATTGTTTTGTGAATCAAAATGAATTGGTGAACTTAACTGATAAAGTAATACTTAAAAAAAGACTCTCATGGTGTCAGATCACATTGTACTACTTTATGCAGATACAGGAAACAGAAATATAGAGCCACCATCCACATTGTCTATAATTAATAAGATATTCCATAAATTATTCACTGATTTTTTTATTTAATTTAATTGTACAATCAGTTAAAAAATAATAAAAAAACAATAATACATATCTATATTATTAATGCTTTCCAATAGACAATTTAAAGTCTACAGAATAGCAGTTTCCTACACTTATAACCAACTGGCATTAATATTACACTCCAATAATTCAATTTCAGTATCACACACTAAAATGACAAATACAAATGTGAGAGTCCGTGTTCTACTGAGGAATGCTCTGGACATTCTGTTACATTTCAATTCTTTCTTCTGAGTCACATAAAGAACTAATAATTAGGACAGCTAAGAGGTGATACAAGACACACACTGCAGTTCAGTTTAAGACAGAATAACAGATGCGCAGTAATTTTCCAACAACTTACAAAGTTAAAATATATCACTGCTCAGAGCTGACTCTCATACACAAAGCTAGAATATTCACTTCATAAGTCAGCTGTACTTTCATTGGTCTTTGCAGCTCTCGATCAGATTTTAGTGTTCCTGTAACAACACAAATATTTACCTCTGCTTGTAGAAAAGCTGTCACCTCTTTTATCAGCACTCATACAAGGTACAGCAGGACCATAAAGTCCAGACTCAGAGACACTCATGTGACCCTCTCAGACCATTAGATCTCACTTGAACCCGAGTCTGTATTGTCCAGTTAACCAGCAGCTTTTATGGCTGAGGTCACGCTAGCTTTTCAGTAGTTGGTCTTATAAGATCGATTGACAATACACAGACGTTAATAATGAGTCTTAAATATAGTTTTTAATAACTGTAAAATCATGTCAGTTTCTCATTAGGTTCTCTCAGTAAAAGACCAAAAAACCTTTTTTTAAGAACTTCCTTTTTCCTTCTAAAGTCCCACCCACTAACCTTCTACAGGAAATTACCAACAACAGGAATATCAATCAACATCAATATAAATTTAACTTGCTACTGAACATACAAATACACAACAGGTCTCTTAAGAATCAACCACAATATCTTGTGTGTACAACATATGGATATTATGATTGGCGCAATATACAACTTGTACTCTCCAGATATTACGAGTGCCCATAAAATGTTGTTTACACAAAACTGAAAAGACTTCAGGGCCTCCATAGAACACAGCATAAGAAGAGAAAACAACGCTTATCTCAACAGGCTTCTTTAAATTTAAAGGTGAATTCTTGAGAGCAGAGATTTCTTTAGATGCTGGTAGACACAGAAGGCACTACATTTTATAAGAATCACCTTTGAATTTTACATCTTTGAGTGAAGTGTTCAAATACGACTCTGGGGAAAATGCACCTCGAGTTTCCATCTCTTAACAGTGAGTGGGAAAGCATGGAAACGAAAGAGCAGAGAAAGGTGCTATAGTGAATTTATTTGAATGTTATACGACACACCTGATTGGTCTCCTTTATGAATTTATATTAATAACATTTTAGTCTGGGTAACGAGTAGCGAGGACTTGCTGGAGAATGTAACCAAATAAAAAGTACACCATTTGACCTAAAATGTAGTAGGGTAAAAATAAAATTAGCTATGAAAGAAATTTACTAAAGTAAAAGTAAAATACAAACAGCTGTAAAATGTACTTAAGTAAAGTAATAAAGTACTCGTACTTCATGATTTTACATGGAACTGACTGAACCTCAATTGGAAAACAAGGCCTCTTCAAATGTAGAAGGAAAATTTTTATATTAGCATAGAGAATAGCAAATTAACATAAAGAGCCATAGAAAGTAATTAAAAGCTTCTAAAACATTAGATTAAGCATAAATTGGAATGTTAAGTAAATAAGATAGGTCAGGCAAATAGTTAACTAAAAAAATCAGTTATATTGCATTATTTTTTAAACTTACAGCAAACTTTCTAGTCTGTGAAAGAACAGAAATTGATGTACAGAAACCATCTTAGAACAGGATAAGGAGATTGAGAACACCTGTGTTCAAGGCTGAGAAGCTAAAAGAACAATACCACAGATAGAAGATGGCTCTGGTAGGCACGTAACAAAACCAGCTGGACTGGGAAATCAACAGAAAGGAAACGAAAGGCTTTTGCTGTAAGCAAGGTCACACTGTAATGCATGAAGAGAAAATCTTAGTAAATTCAGGCATTTGAAAAAATATTAGAAGAATATATTAGAAATTAGCTTTAGTGTAGAAATTAAGACAAATCAAATATGCCAAGCAATGATTAAATTAAAGCATTTACTATATTTCTTTTTAATTAAAGCTTAGCTTTAGGCCACTATTATAGTATAGCTTGAAAGGCTAGAGGAGGAAGTGACACCATGAAAGACCAAATATGGAATAGAGGACATCTGCCCAGTTGAAGAACCAATCAGGAATAAGAAAAACAGAAACTGGAATAAACAACAGACAGTATGGCCACAGGTGCAGAATGAGCTCATTGAACAAGGTTAAAATGATAAGAAATTGTTATAAAAACTTTGATAATGGCAATGTTCAGGGCTCAATCTCATTTGGCCGAATTGGGTTCAGTCTGTGTTGTTGATTTATTGCAATAAAGCCTTAAAACTCTGTCTGTCTATCCCGTGTCCTAATAGCCTTTATTTTCAGGTAAAAAGCGTTCTGATGATGAATTTTTTGCCATGACACAAGTAAGGTGTCATCAGCCAAATCTCACTTTCACAAACACTCTTTGTGGAAAACCACCCTGCAGGTCTGACTGATGGTTTGTTGGCAGATACTCAGGGGTCTTATAAGATGTCCTTGATAAACATTCTTGATGTGTCATTTTGGAAAGAACGTCCTCAATCACAGAGCCAAGAGTAATAATAATAATAATAATAATAATAATTACTGACATGACAGCCCCCTCACGTTGTGACTGTGCTGTTCCTCCACACTCAGGCCACTCTCGTTCTTCATTTGTCTCCTGTCTTTGTCAAATAGGGCAGTGTGGTGGCTCTGAGGTTAGGAATCTGTGCTGGCAATCAGAAGGTTGCTGCTTCAGATCCCATAAATGCTAAAGGTGATTCCATTTCATTAGGCCCATGAGTAAGGCCCTTAACCTGTAATTGCCCCATCCTGCGTATGATGTTATTCTGCATTGGAAACGTGGTGGTTGGTGGCATGATAGGCACTCCAGCCACTGTAAAAAAACCTCTCACTGTTCAATCCCAAATGAACTAATATGGTGCTGAGGTGCCCTGCACTCATATCCTAATCGGGGATCCTGAGGTGGTGGATGTGGAAACTCGCTGTATCAGCGCATGATCTTAAACCCCCTCTTTTTGTCAAATGTGTGAATTCTCCATGACTGATGGCCATTGGTGTACACTCACAATTTAAACCCATGTCTATTGATTTAATGTTTTTTAACATTTTTTCTGAATATTTATGATATTGTTTGTAAAGGTTTATAAAGGCCCTACCATCTTTAGTCCTCCCTCTTTCTGTCCACTGGCCTGACCTGCCTGATTTACCAAAAAAGAGACATCAGAGAAAACAGAAAGGTCAGTCCTGAAGAAATGATCAGCTGCTGTGAGAAATACAAAGAGTGAAGACACAAAGATGGCAGTCATGTGATGCCCCACCAACATCCTGTCTAGTCATGTGATGAAGTGCTGTGTATTTCCAGTCCCTGCCAGCAGATGGCAATGTCAGCATGTCACCCATTCATTTGGTCAAATCTCTTCAACTGAATGTGCAGAGCTGGGAATGGGCAGCAGTGTTCAGCAGTCATGGGCGTCACTTCACAGTCTACTCAGACAAAAAGACTCTCACACAATCTCTGTGCTGGGCTTTGGGATGCTGACCATCTGTAGAAAGAGTAAGAAAATTGAGCTCAACACCACTGAGGCCTTTATTTGACAGAGGTCAGCTTGTCAATGCCACCAGTCAGTATGTGAGGTCTGAATGGCTGAGGACAGAAGTGTCTCATGTCAGTTGTGTTCTCACTGTCAATTATGTCATTGATCTGAAGAGTAGGTCTACTCTTAACTAGTCTAGTCTAGTCTAATCAAGGTGTCACAATAGACCTGATAGAGTGTCCTCATTGTCTAATATGTTGTCGACCAACTGTCACAACTCCATCTGGGCACTCATGTGGAGAACAATGTTAGTTTAGGAGACCACCTTTCACCAGTCAAGATGACCTGTAGAACAAAAGACATACCCAGGCATGCTGAGCCTTTATGGGCAGCATTGGTCTTGGGGTCAAATTGGGTTTCAGTTCAACACACTTGAGTGTCCAGCTCTGCTTGTAGTTGTCATGTCACTTACTGAGACCCCAGGCTATATGTGTGTCTGTCTTTGCATTTATAGAGAACTGAAAGACAAACAGACAAATTTAGATTAAATCTTGATGAGACTGACCTGAGACAGAGGTGACAAGAGACTGAATGGGGATTTTAATGAGGTGATAGTGATGAATATAAAGTGAGGGATTGTGGGAGAAGTGATGACAATGAATGTGGACTGAGGTGACAGGTTCAGAGTGTGACATTGACTGTTGTGACTTTATTAAACAGGCCTTTCTGGTCACTCATCGTCCTCACATGGTGACAGTTGCTCCTCATGTTGTCCTAACAACAGTCCAGTCAAATTGTTACTGACATCTCTGACCAACAGGCCACATGTAGACATGATAAAAAGGAATGGATTGAAAAAGACAGACAGACATGAAATCCCTGCGTGTGTCTTGTCTTCACACCACATGACGTCTGTCCCTCTGTGGTTTTCTTGTCTTCTTCTCCTTACAATCCCAGTTTCGTCTTATTATGTTTCTTCTCTAAATGTGTCTCACTACAGAGGAGACTCCAGCAGCTCTCATGCATTTTGTTTTTCTGCTTTCTCTTTGGGTTTTTATTACATTCCCAAGATTCTCTTTCATCTTGTTGCTGGTCTTCCTACTCGCTGTTTCCAGTTTCTTGTTCTCTCTGTCATCATTGTGATGAGCCTCTCCTCTCCCATCCTGCATGTGTGACCTGAGAGACCCAACGTGTGTTCCTGTCTTTATTTCCACAGCCTGTTTAATTGTGGTCTCACCTCCACATGTTGCTCAGCTCTTTCCTCGTCTCTTTCATCTTCAAACTCACGACTGACTGAACTGAAGCTGAGCAGAAACAACATGGAGGACACAGGAGTGATTCAGCTGTGTGAGGGGCTGAGGAGTGAAAACTGCAAATTACAGAAACTGAGGTGAGTGAACAGCAAGTGTGTGAGTGTGTGTGTCTGTGTGTTGAACTGCCGATGTTCAAACTTTATGGCTGTTACCGTTTTACTCAAACAATATAAACACTGTGTTTAGTCAGGAGAGAGACTGCAGTGTCAGGTTTGGACAGACAGACAGATGAACGTGAGGTGGACTCACATTAAATAAATGAACACAGCATTGTGACCCTGAACCCCTCCCACACAGTGGCCAATGTCACCATTCTCTCCATCCAGTCTTTAACTTTCTTTTTTGTCCAACAACGCCACACTTAATCTTGTCCCCCATCCTCCATTGTCACTTTCCTCCCTCACACTCCTCTGATGTCCTCACTAAAGTTTGTTAAAAGTCACTAAAACAGAATTAGTAGGAGAAACACTGTGAGTGGAGGCAGAAGAGCTGACCAGAGTGTCTGGGGACAAACTGGAGCAGGACTGAGGTGACAGACAGGAACAATGAGTGTAGGACATCAGAGAGAAGGAGAGACAAGAGAAGGAGAGAAAGAGAGAGAAGTCAAAAGAGAAGAAAAGGGAGAAATAAAATAAGAGGCTTACAAGAAGGAGTGAGAGCTGATCATTCAAAGGAACAGGAAGAAAGGCCGACAGCAGAACTAGGAGTTACCAGCCAGTCACAGCATGGAGTCTACATGTCCTCCCAATGTTTGTATGGGTCTGTGTGTGTGTGTGTGTGAGTGTGTGTTTTCACCCTGTGATGGACTGGCCACCTGTCCAGATGTTGATCCAGCCTTGTGCCTGATGCATGCTGGGATAGGCTCCAGCTGCCCCTTGACCCTGCTCAGGATAAGCAGATTAGTAACTTAGATGGACAAATGGTGAATGATGTTGAACCTGAGTCTACAGTCAATGATCTGAGTTTACCAAACACCACAAACTTCACTCAACTGAATGAACAAACAACTGACTGATCAACAGAGACACAAGGCATTATGGGAAACAGAAGGAGTGGGAGAAAGAAAAGGAGATTGGAACTGAGGACTTTGGAAAAGATTTGTAGGAGAAGAGAAAAGAACTGAGAGCTGGAAATAAATACAAGGAGGGCAGTGACAGGGCGTCACCACTAGAGGGCAGAGCTGAGCGGGGACTTGAAGACCTGCAGATCAGGCTGATTATTATTTTTATTATCACTTCCTGTTTGACTGATGCCTTTATCAAATGTGACACACACAGCATTTGAGATACAATTGGTTCCATTTCTTTCTTGTTCCAATTGGAGTTACAGGCAGGTGAAGTGACTCATTTGTGGTCACAGAGTGTCAGTGGTAGAATTTAAACCCACAGCCTCAGAGTTTGAAGTTTGATGTGTTTGATCTGTTATCTTGGAATAAACTTCATCCATGATTCCAGGACCTCTTTATGAAAAGTAAAATGAATCATAAAGGACCCCAGTCACTCTGCATGGACATTTGTCTTCCTCCCTCCATCAGACAGGTGCTACAGAACTATGAACACCTGAACTGTGAGATTTAAGAGCAGTTTCTACACCTCAGTAATAAGGCTGCTCAACTGTTGTATGTCTGTAATGAAAGGAGTGAATCAAGTGACACAACGTCTGAAGTTCTTGTGTATGTGACGTTATGCTTAGTATTATTTACTGGGATTGTTACTAAGCTTAGATTGAAGGTTGAACTTTTTCTCCACCTGATGTTTTATGTTGAAGTTTGTTCTCCTGTTTTATGACAAATTAGTAGAAGGACTAAAATAACTCAACACCACTGAGGTTTTTAGTGGATGGAGGTCAGCTGGTCAATGGCACTGGTCAGCATATCAGGTCTGAATGGCCGAGGACAGCAGTGTCACATGTCAGTCTTGTCCTCACTGTCCATTATGTCATTGATCCTAAAGACTGGTCCGGTCAGTGTCCTTAATGTTGTCACAATAAACATACAGAGTGTCCTCATCGTCTGATTAGTGTGACATCAGGAGAGTCCATCAGGATAAACAGTCGAGTATCAAGATCTCCAGTGTCCAGCAACAACAACAACAACATTTATTTCTATAGCACATTTTCATACAAATAATCTAGCTCAAAGTGCTTTACATGATGAAGAAAAGGGAAATAAAATGCAAAGTAAGAACTAGGATAAGACAACACTAATTAACATAGAATACAAGTAATGTCCGATGGCCAGAGAGGACAGAAAAACAAAACAAAAAAAAAAAACTCCAGACAACAGGAGAGAAAAAATAAAATCTGCAGGGGTTCCAGGCCACGAGACCACCCAGCCCCCTCTGGGCATTCTACCTAACATAAATGATCAGTCCACTTTGTATTTAGTGACCCTCATGTTTCATGACATCCTACAAATCAGACAAAGTGCCTTCAATTCAATTCAGTTTTATTGTCCTAAGAGGTAAATTTAGTTTTTCATCAAGTTTTTCCTGAAGAGACCACAACATAATGTTAAGGACACATCACAAAGTACACATCCATGAAACATAAACTTAGTACAAATAAATAAAATATAACAGTGAATGTAATACATCTGGTAGAACATATTAGACATAAAAATTAAACCAACATTTAATCTTAACTCATGATTGATGCGAATGCTACTATTCATCATTTCATGATTTAAGACTGTGGGTGTTAATTAAAATTTAATTTATTTAGAAAATTAATAGCAGTTAGAATGAAACAAAATTTGAACTGGTTGTTTATTTCCTCTGAACCTTCAACCTGTAACCTGATGGTGAAACCTAAAATTGTGAATGTAGTGGACAAGTCGTGTCTGACAGAAGACCCTCTGATTTTGTAACACTTGTTTGTTAAACAGGTCTGTGAGACTGAACTGTTCAATCCGTGTTATTTTACTACTCCATTATACAGTTTGATTTTTTCTGTTTTTGTTTTTGACATTAAGATTTCCAAACCAGGCTAGCAGCCCATAAATACAAAGAGACTCAATACAAGATTTATAAAAGAGTGTCATTATGGTAGAACTCACATTACAAAGACTCAGATTCCTTTAATAGTGTGATGTGTGGCCTCAGCCATTACTCGGCTGGTAGGACCGGGGAAAAGAGCAACTGTGAGGCACTACCTCCTCGGGGCACTACGGATTACTGCAGGGCACAATGGAACTTGGAGTTTGGTGAATCCCTGTTGGGTTCCGCTGGGGGACACTAGGGGGAGCTGCAGAGCCCAACAGAGGACTTCCACCACACCTGGGAGTGATTTCAGGTAATAGTGATGATCCACCAGGAGCACACCCAGGAGGTGAATCAAAGGAACTGCCTAATTCTAATTTAGGGATCCAGACTTGGGAGAAAGAAAGAAAGAAAGAAAGAAAGAAAGAAAGAAAGAAAGAAAGA
>JANRMT010062791.1:193876234-193915619 GCA_026402145.1 Polypterus bichir lapradei
AGAAAGAAAGAAAGAAAGAAAGAAAGAAAGAAAGAAAGAAAGAAAGAAAGAAAGAAAGAAAGAAAGAAAGAAAAGGACTGTGTTTTTGTCTTGGGGACATTGTGTTCTCCTAGTGAACGTAGAAAGTGCTTCCCCACCTACAAATAAAGGTGTGCTGTGTGGCAGTTTGTGCCCGGCATGTCTGCGTTGGGGTCAGGACGGCTGTACACACCCCTGTGATCCACAACAGTTGAGCTGCTGCTGTCCCTTTTGCTGATGGCTTCTGTGCTTCACTTAAAAGTCAGTATTAATTCCTTAGTTTTTATAACATTGAGGTTTAGAAAAGACTCATCACACCAGTTCACAAAGTCATCTCCTGTGGATGAGGACAACATAGCAGGCAGACAGCCTTTGACTTTCACTCTTCAAGTCCCGTCTCTTAAAAAGTCAATCAGCCATCCTACCAAACTGAAGTGGAAATTAAATTCTTTAATAAGTCTCTGTGTAAGAAGGTGAGGCTGAATGGTGTTAAAGGCTGAAGAGAAGTCTACAAACAGGAGCCTCACATGAGTCTTGGTGCTCTACAAGGGGTCATACAAGAGATGAAGCAAAGTGACATAAGAACAGAAGACATTTAACAAATGAGAGGAGACCATTCAGTCCATCAAGGTTGTCAGTTTAGCTAATAGCTAAACTGCCCCAATGTCTCATTCAGATTCTTCTTAAAGGTTGTGAAGGTTTCTGCTTCAACTCCATGTCTCGGTAGTTTGTTTCAGAGTCCCACAACTCTTTGTATAAAGAAGTGCTTCCTGTCTTCGGCTTTAAATGCACTTCCCCTTAATTTCCACGGATATTCTCAAATATGTGATTCTCCCTTAAGCTGAAAGAATTCTGCAGGATCTACTATATCAATGCCTTTGAGTATTTTAAACACCTGAATGAGGTCCTCACACAGTCTCCTCTGTTCAGACTAAACATGTTTAATTCTCTGAGTCTGTCACAGTAGGACATGTCCCATGATGCACTTGGTTGTTCTCCTTTGCACAGCTTCAAGTGCTGCTATGTCTTTCTTGTACTGTGTTGTCCGGAACTGCGCACAACACTCCAGATGTGATCTCAGTAGTCCACTGATGACCTCACTCCATTCTTCTCTTATTTGTACTCTTTGTCTTCTGCCAGTTAACCAGTTAGAGATCCAGTTTTGTAGATGGCCGCTGATGCCTACAGCTTCTAGTTTCTGAATTAATGTTTGGTGTAGGATGACTGAGTCAAAGGCTTATTGAAGGTCTATGTAAATTATGTTGTAGGATTTGTTTTTGTCAATTATTCCAATTGCTTATTCTAAAAAATCTAAAGAACTTTGGCAGAATCTTCCTCTCATAAATCCATGCTGGTTGTTGTTTAGTATATTATTTTTGATTCAGTAATTTTTTTATTTAATTGCTATTATGGTTTCCATAATTTTTCATGGAAAGTAAGAAGAAGCAAGATTAACTTCTCTGTAATTAACTAGGATTAATTTTGTCGCCCTTCTTGAAGATTGGAGTCACATTTGCAACTTTCCAGTCCTCCGGTGTTTCTCCTTCCTGAAGTGACTGCTCAGATCTAAGGGTTTATAGATGAAGTCTTTCATGTCTTTCAGTACAATTGGTGAAATCCCATCAGGTCCAGGGCTTTTATTAGTCTTCAACGTGTTGAGGGCTTGAAACACATCTGAGTCTTTGATATTAAAATCTCTGAACTCAGAGTGTGTTTTTAATTCTGCATGAGTCATTCCACTTGCTTCTTTCTTTATACATATATGGGTAAAATATTTGTTCAGTTCATTTGCTATTTCCTTCTCATTTTCAATGATTTCTCTATTCGTGTCCCTAAGGTTTCTTCAATTCTCTTTCGTTGTCTGTTTACTGGAGTATTAAAGAAAAAATTGCTTGCTATTCATTTTATTTCAGTTTCTTCATTTTTGACCTTTCAAATGCTGTTCTTGATCACTTGCTGTAGTTTCAGGTATTCCACTCTGTCACAGTTATGTGGATGTTTTAAATTTTCTTGTACAGTGATCTTTTCAGTTTTACTTTTTCAGTAGTGCTTTTATTTCTCCTTTTCAACTGATTTCAAGTCCTTTTGTTTTATTGGTTTTCGAAATGAACTCTTTTTGAGTCTGAATCAGAAGATCTCTGAAGTGACGTCAACTCTCATTTAGAGTTGCTGAGGTGTTGTTTTCCCATTTGATATTTTGTAGATTCTACCTCATCCCTTTAAAGTCTGCTTTCCTCAGGTTAGAAGTTTTCTTTTTATCATACATCTGTGTGTTTTCTTGTTCCTCTGTCTTTATTGTTTGAGAAGATGAGAACTCAACAGGCGTCACTACAAACTGGGCACACTGGGTGAACAAACAATCATTTGCCATCTGCACCATTTCAGTTTCCTCTTTTGTATTCCTGACAGTTAATGTCTGGAAAGTTCACATGCCCCATGACCATGACATCCTCTTTGTGGCACATCGGCCTTATTTGATTAAATAATATGTTATTATCTAACATACCAGAATATGGCGGCCTGTTGTAAATTCCAATGTCCAGATCTTTGCCTTTCTTCCTCACTAGCTTAACCCCCAGTGATTCTGATGAGTTTTCTTTTTCCATCTTGAAGATGTCAGCCTGAATATTATTATTCACATACAGCGCCACATCTCTTCCTTTCCTTCCTTGTCTGTCTCTCCTGAAGCAAGTGTAGACACTAATATGATATTCCTCTTGGTCACTCTCTTTCGGCCATGACACTGTAATTCCTACAATATCCTGTTATAGTCCCAAGTCAATCCTCTCACCTCTCATTCATGCATTTTATCCATCCATTGATTATCCAACCCGCTATATCCTAACTACAGGGTCATGAGGGTCTGCTGGAGCCAATCCCAGCCAACATCATCAAGTCAGGAAACAAACCCCGGGCAGGGCGTCAACCCACCGCAGATTCATGCATTTTATTTATACAGTAATTCTTTTCACATTAAGTAGTAAACATTTTGAACAAGTAAAGTTACTTTTGTGTTTTCAGTTGAGTTCTCTTTAGGTCAGTTGACATTTTTTTTTGTATCTTCCTCAGTTTAAACATCTTCTCACTTCCCTGAAGATTCTCGCTCCTATAATGTTTCTCCCTTTCTCTTGTAGATGTGGTCCATCTCGTCAGTAAATTAAATGTTTACAGTGACAGGCATTGTAGTGACCGAGAAAAGTCAAACCTTCTTGTTCACACCAGGCCTTCATCTACACATTTTGTCAGAATATTAAATTCTACTCATGTCGTCATTTTCTTGTTGCTGGAAGGACTTCAGTGTAAATGTCTGATTTTGATTTGTCCTTTAGCTCTTCTCCAAGTCCCCTAAATGTGTTCTGCACAGAATATGCTCTTGGCGTCCTCTGTCCTTCTCTAGTAGACTGGTAGTCAAACTGAAATGAATCTCATAACTCAGAGTTTTCTCTCTCAGGTTCCTCTTTAGAAGTTTTGTATTCATAGCCAGTGACATCAGAGTCACTGGTCTGAAGTCTTTTAGGTTTTTAGGATTTTTGTTTTTAGCTAATGGTATTCCTGTCACCTGTTTCCACAGCTTTGAGACCTTCCACTGTTTTAATGATAACTTTGAAAATAATAAATACACCTGAGCTGCGCTGCAGATGTTCTCAAGAGTCCACCACTAACATGGTCTGGTCCAGGACTTTTATTTAGTTTTAATTTTATAAAAATGTTCTCTACATTCTTCTGGACATAAACATCTCTCTCCTTTATCTGAAACCATCTTCTTCAAGCCTAGTCCTCACTCAGTCAAATCAATCTGCTCACATCTCCAGTCATGTTCATTAAACCCGTTAGCTCAATTAGAGTGGCACTTTAAACCACAAACCCTTACGTGGTTTCTGTTTTTTGACTGATGATGTCCAGCTAAAAATTTAATGTCTGACCACATCGATCTCAAATTTTGTGTAGGTAAATTCTGTTCAGTTTTATCCTTATAATTAACTTTATTTTCTTGAATACCAAGTTTTAATCCTCCTTTGATCAGCTTGTGCCTCCTTAGTATTTCCTCATCTGAAGACACTTTTTCTTTTGATATAATAATGACATTATAGATTTGATGACCCAGGGTTTGTTGATCAGATAGACCTTCACACTTTTAGCTGAGATCAGCACGTCTTCACAAACAGAAACAGAGCTGCTGATCACATCACAAAGCTCAACTAAAACAGTGCAGGAGTCCATCAAAAGATCTCAGCCTGGACAATGAAAGCAGCCTTGGAGACTTTGGTTTGACTCTTCACTCCAGAGCTTCACTGTCTTCTTGTGGACTTTTAAATTCCTACAGAAAGTGCTGAATATAAGACATATTGTGGAGTATTTAACAAGAGTGCTGCAGAATTACAAACAAAGTGCAAATCAGAAAATGTGTTTGTGCTTTTGGTGCCTTTGTTTAAGGCCTGGTGACAAAGGTTAGGCTTCTGATGCTTTGGTCTGAGTGTTCACTTTCAGTTTGTCGACTAAAGCTGTGATAATCGTCTCTGTTGGCATCGATGGGTGAGCCTTAGGATGAATGCAAACAATTCTGACAAATGTCTGTGGAAATTCTCTGGACGAGTAGAGTGGTCTGAGTGACACGCTGAGCAGCTCAATGTCCACAGAGCTCACTGCTTTTCTGACTGTTACTGATTGAGACCACCATTTATATACAGATGGGCAGACACCACTGGGCCCTTTACCTGTGATGATGGCTTCTCAATGATGAGCTCTGTGACACAGATGGACTCAGAGAGCCACGTCTCCATAATGCAGGCTTCTCTGTATTCTGTCTGAACACAAGCTTTAATTTGCAATTCATCAAGCTGATTATGTAAGGACTGCACAGTCGCCATTATTACAGTCGAAGTGGAATGTGTTAGGTTGCTTGATACCTCAAATGAGCCCCTCCACATCTACCCATTTCAGTGTGCTCTGCTTGCCACTTTCAACAAACTCATCCTGTCTCTTCAAAGAGGAAAGTTCTGGAAGCAGCTCTGGTCTGTGTCTGCACTCGGCAGGTAACGTCACAGTAGAAACTCCTGTCTGTACTGAATCACTCAGGTGAATAGAAGACGCATCAGGACAACAACAAGAAAAGTGAAAAAGTATCACCAAAATAATACAAACAAATAAAAGAGGAGACTCCATAACACTTCAGGGACACATATATTCCTTTATTCCTGTTCAGAAAATAAACCCATGATTAAAAATTAATCACAACATATAAACAAACTTTGACAAAGACAGAGACAAACAGACCTGCTGCTGGTCACCACTAGAGCTGCCAGTCCTGAGTGGTAAATGACAGACAAGAATTCCAGTTTGTCATCCTCACGCCATGGTCACCTGTGACAAGTCCATCTGGTCACCTAAGTACAGGATTCCGTCAGTCTCATGTCTGTGACGTTCTTATCCAGTGTTGATGTCCACATGTCAGTCTGAATGACTTGGCACCAGTCAGTCCAGTGTGAATGCAGGAGACCCTGTCAGGTATATAGCGCCTTACTTTATAACAGGGGTCTCTAAAGTACGATCACATCCAGCCCGCTATATGATTTTATCCAGCCCGCGGATGAATTCTGTGAAAATGCGCAAATTGGACTAATTTTCCAATGAGAATCCACAAAAAAAAACACGGGGTGTTGATATATTTCAAATGCATTAATTAAAATTGTGTTCAAAATATATTGATATTCCATATTATGCTAATATTAATATTATTCACAACTTCATTTATTACTGAATTGTAATTGTATACTTCGTGGTGTTTCTTTGTACTTGTTCGGCCTCGATCGACAGGGTCAACTTGCGGCATTGTAGGTAGCTCTGGCGCTGTGACTAATCTTTAAATTGAATCTGGAAGTTTGTTACTAGTCGTTATGGTTAATTGCCCATAAGAACAGTTGCAGTAGTGCAGTGTAATACTCAACCTGTAATTGCATAAATTTATATTTAAGTTGCGTATTCACTTATTTACATATTTGCTTGTACGGAGTTTTCATGATTTTAATAATTTAATAATTATTTATAAATTTATTCTCTTTTATAGTTTTAACATGGATGGGAGAAAGAAATGAATGTCATGTGTTTAATGAAGAACGGGGCGTACAATACAATCGAAGTCAAAGGATAAAGCCGTATGTCTCATTTGTAAATACACTGTTGCTGTGTTGAAAGAATACAATATACGCCGCCATTATGAAATAAAACATGCTTCTACATTTTCGCAATTTAAAACTGATGTTTGTAAGACCTCGCAACTCATAATATTTTTTGTAGCATCAATGATGAACTTAATGTCACACAGGAATTATTGTCACTTCACAGCATGCATGTAACTACAACAGGAGAGGATATTTTCAAAGAAATTCAAAAAACACTAACAGAATATAATTTAGATGGAATCGTCTGCAGTGTGTGACATCTAATGAAGGAAAAACATGTCTGGTATAAAGATGGGTTTGGCTGGATAAATCACAAAAGCTTGTGAGGATGCAGGAATATCAAAACCAATGTTTCTTCACTGTGTTATCCACCAACAATCAGAGAATACGCTGATATGAGCTGTGTCTTGAAACCTGTTATTTCGATGGTAAATTTCATTCGCTCTCATGCACTTAATCATCGCCAGTTTCGGTCTTTTCTCAAGAAATATGATTCCAAGTATGTTGACTTGACATATTATACTGCAGTTCGATGGCTTAGCCGTAGAAAGGTTCTTTCACGCTTCTTTCATCTCAGGAATGAAACTGATATATTTCTTACAGAGAAAAACCATTATGAATCACTTTTATCAGATACTGAGTGGCTTTGGAAATTGCCATTTTTTGCAGATCTGGTGAACCACATGAACAATTTGAATTTAAAGTTGCAGGGTGAAAATAACTTAATTTGTGATTTATTAACTCATATCAATGAATTCAGAGCCAATTTGATACTTTTGGAAGGCCAGGTGAAAGATTGTAACTTTGCTCATATGCATACTGTGCAGAATTGCGTAAAAAGGGTGAAGTGGAATTTCTTGTCTCGTTCGCAAATTTAGTCATTTCAGATCTTAAACATCAATTTCAGAAGCGATTTGCTGATTTGGATGCCAATGCCAGGGTAATTAGATTGTTTCAAAACCCACTTGACTGTGATGTTGCTGATGTCTCAAGTCAAATTCAAATGGAAATTATTGAACTTCAGGAAAATTAACATATTAAACATAAATACAAGGAAGGAAACTTGATTGATTTTTATAAATTTTTTAACTCTGAGCAGTTTTCCAGATTTGAAGAAATTTGCTTGTAAATTTAACTCCATTTTTGGGAGAACGTATCTTTGTGAACAAACTTTTTCTCAAATGAAAAATATCAAGTCAAAATACAGGGCAAATTTAACTGAGGAACATTTGAAATTCCATCCATCCATTATCTAACCCGCTGAATCTGAATACAGGGTCACGGGGGTCCGCTGGAGCCAATCCCAGCCAACACAGGGCACAAGGCAGGAACCAATCCTGGGCAGGGTACCAACCCACCGCAGGGCACACACAAACACACCCACACACCAAGCACACACTAGGACCAATTTAGAATCGCCAATCCACCTAACCTGCATGTCTTTAGATTGTGGGAGGAAACAGGAGCGCCCGGAGGAGACCCACGCAGACACGGGGAGAACATGCACACATTTGAAATTGCTACTTATAATTAACATTTCAAAATTTGAACCTGTTTAATAAGATTTTAAAAACACAAAAATAGTTCCATCATTCATATTAATGGTTTTATTATAATTTGTGATGAAAATATTAGAATTTGCTGGTAGTGTTCGTTGTCATTAATGTAGAATAATTTAATCTCACAAACTCTGTAATTAGATTATAAAATTTTCTGCTTTCAATAAAACTCATATATGTAGAGTTATTTAACTTTCTTTTTTTTTTTTTTTACTATGGCCCACTGAAAAGTGCTGAAGTACCCAATGTGACCCTCATGTTTGGAGACCCCTGCTTTATAAGACTAGCAGTGGTCTCGTGTTCACACTGCATTTCAGTGAAGTCAGAATACAAGTGGCCATTGAACCTTTGTGTTGTTTGTCCTTCTGTCTGTCTGTCTGTCTGTCTCTTTTCTTGTCCTCACTTCTCTCTCTTCTTCTCCTCAGCCTCAGGTATTGTGGTCTCTCCTCCAGATGTTGCTCAGCTCTCTCCTCAGCTCTTTCTGCTCCACACTCACGACTAACTGAACTGAACCTGCACAGAAACAACAACATGGAGGATTCAGGAGTGGATCAGCTGTGTGAGGGGCTGAGGAGTGAAAACTGCAAATTAGAGAAACTGAGGTAAGTGAGCAACAAGTGCGAGTGTGTGAGTGTGTGTGTGTCTCATGAATTTTAATCAGGACAGACTGCTGTGTCCCTTATGGACAGACAGGTGGACATGAGGTGACACACCTGCAGATTTCTCTTTTAATAATTCATAAAGACAGCATTGTGACCCTGAACCCCTCCACCATACTGGTCACTCTCCTCATCCTCTCTGTCCAGACTGTTATTTTATTTCTTGTCCCACAAGCCCACGCAGTCCATTCTTTATTTTAATCTCCTTCTTGTTCCTGTCCTCCATTGTCACTTTCCCCCTTACACTCCTCTGATGTCCTCACTAAAGTTTGTTAAAAATCACTAAAATAGAATAAGGAGGAGAAACAAAGTCAGTGTGAGGAGAAGAGCTGACTAAAGTGACAGAAGACAAAGAGGAGTGGACAGCTAGAGCTGAACTGGAGTGACAGATAAGGACAAAGAGAATAGAATAGCAAAGATAAGGAGAGACAAGAGAAGGAGATTAACAGAAAGAAGAAAAGGACGAATAAAAGAGGAGGACAAAGCAGAGGATAAGGAGGAGGCGAGAGAGGAGGACAGACAGAGGAACAGAAGGAAAGGTGGACAGCAGCAGTAGAAATGACCAGCCAGCCATACACAGAAAGAGAAGGTCACAGGGAGGAGAGGATTAGGACTGTAGGCAGTGTGGACAGTAAGGTGGGAGACACAGGAAGTGACCGCCATTATAGCAAAGTGGACTGAACAGGCCGACATCATTCTACAAGACATAACCCCCAGGTCTACACAGCACATCGACATATATCTGTCAGTGGGCTTAGTGACCGACAGGTGGACACACACATCATGTGCAGTAGATGACCAGAGACACTGAGAGGATTCTGGGAAGGTGGCCTCAGTGGGCGTGTCAGTGAGATACTCCAGTGTGAGGAGTGGCGCCCTCTTGTGTTTGTAACTCACACTTGTATCTCTTATGGGACATTAAAACAAGAATCTCACCACATGATCAGTGTAGGCTGTCACACGACTTTCTCAGTAATCCAGTATATAGCGCCTTTCTGATATTTTTATACACACATGGTCTTCACTGATGTCATCACAGGTCCAGACCCTCTGCCTCACAAATCCTTCTTTTATCATTTCAGTCAGTCAGGGTCTTCCTCAATGGCCGCAGACAATCCAATGGTCGACTGGATATGTGAATAATTTGACGTCACTAAGGACACCTGTCACACTAGTCCTGTGCCCCACTGGTCACTCTGTTCACTGCGTGATTCTCTTTACTACTAAATACAAAGCTGTGTGGTGACACATGTCAGGGGTCAGTGGTTGTGTGCAGGTTTTTAAATTAAAATGGTGAACTCAGAGGGGCGTAGGTGGATGTGGTAGTGTGGGGGAGCAGAGCAGCCCTGGAGTGTTGGTGGTGAATTGGCGGAGCGCACTTTACACCTGCAGACTCGTGTGGTTCAGCCAGTGTCCTCATTAGCACTCTGGGGTATGGAATTAGGCATTAGCAACAACAGCAACATTTTTTTTCTATAGCATATTTTCATACAAATGATGTAACTCAAAATGCCTTACGAGATGAAAAAAGAAATGTTTATACAAAATAGAAATATAAAAATAAGTTTAGGCTAAATACTAATTAATAAATAATAAAGTAAGTTCCAAAGGCCAGAGAGGACATTAAAAATAAACAAAAAAACTCCAGGGGCTAGAGAAAAAAAAAACAAACAAAATCTGCAGGGGTTCTAAGGCCACAAGACCACCTAGTCATCACTGGGCATTCTATCTAAAATAAATTATCTCAATCAGTCCTCATGGTTTTCAGGCTTGATGTGAAATAATTAGATAATGATGGTCATGTGGACTTCTGGCCTTCAATCCATCAATCTAGGGACTGCATGGTGCTTTGAACAGGTGGTGGTGGCGCAGATCAAAACCACAAAAAAACAGAAAAAGAACAGCAGAGATAGAAGGGGTTAGTATGGATTGTGGAGTCATGATAGAAATGAGAATTAAATGCAAATACAGAATATCAGGATTAAACTAAAATGAAGCTATGAGAAAGCCATGTTAAAGTAATATTTTAGCAGTTTTTTTAAAGTGCTCCACCATATCAGCCTGGTGAATTCCTATCCATCCATCCATCAATCCATCCATCGATCCTCTTCCGCTTATCCGAGGTCGGGTCGCGGGGGCAGCAGCTTGAGCAGAGATGCTCAGACTTCCCTCTCCCTGGCCACTTCTTCTAGCTCTTCCGGGAGAATCCCAAGGCGTTCCCAGGCCAGCCAGGAGACATAGTCCCTCCAGCGTGTCCTGGGTCTTCCCCGGGGCCTCCTCCCGGTTGGACGTGCCCAGAACACCTCACCAAGGAGGCGTCCAGGAGGCATCCTGATCAGATGCCCGAGCCATCTCATCTGACTCCTCTCGATGCAAAGGAGCAGCGGCTCTAATCTGAGCCCCTCCCGGATGACTGAGCTTCTCACCCTATCTTTAAGGGAAAGCACAGACACCCTGCTGAGGAAACTCATTTCAGCCACTTGTATTCGCGATCTCGTTCTTTCGGTCACTACCCATAGCTCATGACCATAGGTGAGGGTAGGAGTGTAGATCGACTGGTAAATTGAGAGCTTTGCCTTATGGCTCAGCTCTTTTTTCACCACGACAGACCGATGCAGAGCCCACATCACTGTGGATGCCGCACCGATCTGCCTGTCAATCTCACGCTCCATTCTTCCCTCACTCGTGAACAAGACCCCAAGATACTTGAACTCCTCCACTTGGGGTAGGATCTCTCCCCTAATCCTGAGAGGGCACTCCACCCTTTTTCGGCTGAGGACCATGGTCTCAGTCAGATATTCCAGATTTAAGGCTCATAACAGCAGAAGGCCACCTCACCACTTCTTTTAAGTTTAGCTCTTGGAATTCTAAGCAGACCCTCATTTGAAGATCTAAGGTTACAATTTGGAGTGTAAGGTGAGAGGCATTCTGAAATATAGGATAGGATAAAAATATAGGATATAATCCTGTTGACTAAAAACAAAAGCACAAACTTATTTTTCAGCATCTTGCAAAGTTATAAGAGTTCTAACTTTTGTTATATTCCTTAAGTGGAAAAAATGCTGTCCTAGTAATCTGATTAATATGTGATTTAAAATTTAGGTCAGAGTCAATAGTTACCCCTAAATTCTTTACCTCCATCTTTTCAGTTTTCTCCTGTTTTAGTTTGAGAAAATAACTGCTCATCCACTCAGAAACACAGTGAGACATTTGGTCAATAGTCATCAGGTGCTGTTGATAAATACAGCGCCCCTATGTGTTTAAAATGTATCTGTGCAGGATAGTGTCTGATCTAAAGAGAACATGCCAGAGAGATGAGCATAAATGGAGAAAAACTAAACTGATTACCCTCTATGAGATCTTGAAAGTTAAAATAACAGAATACAATAACATAGTCCATCTTGAAAGGCACTGCTATTTCTCTACAATTATAAATAACAATGCTAGTAATCCCAGAGTCTTATTCTCTATGATTGATCGTCTGTTAAACCCAGGTCAGTCAATGGAATACCACCGAAAACTTCCAGTGAAACTTGTGAGGCTTTTGCTATATTTTTTAATCAAAAAATTAATGATATTAGAAATATTATAGTACATCTCCACAATACTGATCCTCTTAAACCTCGGTATTCCATTTTAAACAAATTAAATTCTTTCACCAGGATAGATTTACCTGATTTATATAAAATAATTTCTCAACTGAGACCCTCCATCTGTGTCCTTGACCCAATACCAACACATTTTTTCAAAGAAGTATCGGGCATGCTTATTGATAGTATCCTGACATTGTAAACTCATCATTAGATATGGGGGTCTTCCCAGACTGTCTTAAGACTGCTGTAGTTAAACCCATGCTCAAGAAAAATAATCTCAACTCCTCTGCTTTTGAAAATTTTAGACCTATTTTTATCCCACCTTTCTTAAGTAAAATTCAAGAGAAGGCCGTCGTTTTGCAGCTAAATGACCACCACAATAAACCTGCTATTCTTGATAAATTTCAGTCGGGTTTCAGAACAAATCACAGTACAGAAACTGCACTCGTTAAAGTAGTAAATGAATTGCGGGTAAATGCAGACAGAGGCCATTTATTTGTTCTCATCCTCTTAGATCTGAGTACCGCTTTTGACACCATTGATCACAATATTCTTAGAAATCGCCTTAGTCAATGGGTAGGTCTCTCTGGCAGTGTCTTAAATTGGTTTGAATCCTACCTGGCAGGGAGAAAATTGTTAGTTGTGGTAATTATACTTCAAATACCCCTGATATTCTATATGGTGGTCCACAAGGCTTTATCCTTGGTCCGTTGCTCTTTTCAATTTATATGCTTCCGTTAAGTCAGATTATCTCGGGGCATAACGTGAGCTACCACAGCTATGCTGATGACACAAAACTGTACTTATCAATAGCACCTGATGACCCCAACTCTCTTGATTCACTGACACAATGTCTCACTTGTGTTTCTGAATAGATGAGTAGTAATTTTCTCAAACTAAATAAAAGAGAAAACTGAAATTTTAGTGATTCTCAATAATGGATATAATGAGGTTATTAGAAATAAACTTGATGCATTAGTATTAAAAGTCAAGATGGAGGTAAAGGATTTAGGGGTAACTATTGACTCAGACCTGAATTTTAAATCACATATTAATCAGATTACTAGGACAGCATTTTTTCACTTAAGAAATATATCAAAAGTTAGATCCCTTATAACATTGCAAGATGCTGAGAAATTAGTTCACGCTTTTGTTTTCAGTCGACTAGATTACTGTAACGCTCTCCTCTCAGGACCACCAAAAAAAGACATCAATCGATTACATGTAGTGCAGAATGCAGCTGCTAGAATCCTGACTAGGAAAAGAAAATCAGAGCACATCACCCCAGTTTTGATGTTGCTACACTAATTACCTGTGTCATTTAGAATTGACTTTAAAATACTGGTTATTGTTTACAAAGCGTTCAATAATATGCTCCATCTTATATTTCAGAATGTCTTTCACCTTACACTCCAAATCCTAACCTGAGATCTTCAAATGAGTGTCTGCTTAGAATCCCAAGAGCTAAACTTACAAGAAGTGGTGAGGTGGCCTTCTGCTGTTAGGCACCTCAAATCTGGAATAGCCTGTCAATAGGAATTCGCCAGACTAATACAGTAGAGCACTTTAAAAAAACTGCTAAAAACACATACTTTAACATGGCTTTCTCATAGCTTCATCTTAGTTTAATCCTGATGCTCTGTATATTCAATTAATTATCATTACTATTCATGGTTGCTCCAAAATCCGTACTAACCCCTACTTTCTCTTCTGTTCTTTTTACGGTTTTCTGGGGTGGCGATCTGAGCCATCACCACCTAATCCAAGCACCATGATGTCCCTACATTGATGGATTGAAGGCCAGAAGTCCACGTGACCATCATCATCAAATTCTTCCATGAGAACCCTGAATACCAAGAGGACTGATTGAGGTCATTTATGTTAGGCCAGTGTTTCCCAAACTCGGTCCTGGGGACCCACTGTGGCTGTAGGTTTTTGTTCCAACCAGATTCCTAATCAGTGACAACACCTGATAGCACTGAGCTCATTTAATTAGCTGGTATATTTTTTCTTTTATTCGACATTCAGAAAAGCATAGCAGCATGATTTTAACATTTATAAGACATTTATAAATATTTTTGCTTTTGCTATAGATTTAAATGCTTAACTCTCTTTTGTTGATTTCATTATACTTTGCCCTTTCTCTGTGCAGATTTTCCCCCTTCGTTGTATCTTAATAATGACAATTTAAAACGAGCAGATCACACACCCAGACACACTGAATAATCAAAGGCTGCAACTACTTTAGAGTCAGACCCACTAATTAGTAAATAATGGATTAACTAAACAATTAGAACAGCTTCAAAAGTAGAATGAAAATCAAGATGAAAATACTGTTAAAAAGAAAAAAAAATACATTATTCCTATATAATATACATTTTAATATTTTTTTAGCAAACTTAGTTTTCTAATTTCTGTATTGTTCCCTAAACACAAAACTTGGGAAATCTTATTTCACTTAATTGGCCCAGGAGTTCAATTAAAAACAGAAGCTGGTTGGAACAAAAACCTGCAGCCACAGAGGGTCCCCAGGACTGAGTTTGGGAAACACTGTGTTAGGCAGAATGCCCAGAGTTTTTTTTTTTTTTGTTTTTTCTGTCCTCCCTGGCCATAGGACCTTACTTTTATTCTGTGTTAATTAGTGTTCCCTAATTTTAATTATTTTGTCTTTTTTCTCTTTCTTCATCATGTAAAGCACTTTGAGCTACATTATTTGTATGAAAATGTGCTATATAAATAAATGTTGTTATTGTAGTGAAGAACAAAATTGAACAGGGAAGAAAAATGAAAAGATGAAGATGGAGGTTAAATGAGAAATAAACTAATGCAGAATCATGGCTGAGGTGAAGCAGTGGAGCAGAGGAAAGTGGTCCAGAAGTGGCCATGACAGGAGTGAGCACACAGTGTGCAAAAGGACGAGGTTGAAACCTGGTGAGTGCCCAAGGAGCAAGAGTAACAAATCACACTGAGTGAGCTTCTGCTGAAGGCCAAGGGATGGCAGTAGGAGAAAGGAAAAGGACTCACGAGGTACCCTGGTGAAGGCCATTGGATAGTAATGAGAACATGAGCTGAGTTTGGGGGGCCTCAGTGGTGAGCAGCTAAGATGTCTGGGGTAGAAGCTGATGTGACCGAGGAGTGGTGATGAGGAGATCTAAAATGGTAAGTAGAGGAGATGTCAGTTTTCGAAGTTGCCATAGAAGCTCTTGTTGTTTTTAATGGACTGATCATCCAGTGATTTTTGGTCATTTTTGTTTTTGGATTATTTATAGACTGCTTTTAACTTCAACCAAAGAACACTGCTTGCGTTGGGAATATTTATTTATGTATTTATGAATTCATTTATTAAAGAAGCACTGCACTTCATTTTGGTTTTGAACACTTTGTTTTGTTGTAGAATAAGACCACAGAGTATTTGGGCAGATAGCTAGATAGATAGATAGATAGATAGATTACTCATAGCAGCCAAGAATTATACCAAGTTAAATAAAAACATTCAAGTACACACCATGCAAATTGCCAATGCTGCATAAATAATACATTCACAGTACATTGGGTTTAGAATCTTACAATCCAATTCAGGTAATGTAGATGGTGCAGACAGTAATGACAGTGCAGTGGGAATTGTGCAAATAATACTACTACCACAAAGAAACAACAAAAAAAAAAAAGGTTACCAGTAGTGACCAGGGGCCTCATCTATACTAATAAAAGGCAAAGCCCTCACTCACTCACTGACTGATTGACTGACTCACTGACTGACTGACTGACTGACTGACTCATCACTTATTCTCCAACTTCCCGTGTAGGTAGAAGGCTGAAATTTGGCAGGCTCATTCCTTACAGCTTCCTTACAAAAGTTGGGCAGGTTTCATTTCGAAATTCTACGCGTAATGGTCATAACTGGAAGGTATTTTTCTCCATTTACTGTAATGGAGTTGAGCTCCAAAGCCGTGGGGGGGCGGAGTTTCGTGTGACATCATCACGCCTCCCACGTAATCACGTGAACTGACTGTCAACGCAGTGCGTAGAAAACCAGGAAGACCTCCAAAAAGCGCTGAAGAAAACATGCATTATATAATTGAGAAGGCAGCGAAACAATAAGAAGCGAGCGAGTGACATATACTACCATATTCATGAGTGCTGCTACTTCGGAAAGAAAGCACGGTGTAAACCTAAACTTTAAATTAAGTACATAGACAGGCTGCCGCTGGCGTTTCTCATGCCCACGGGTAATGCGGGATACAAGTTTAATGAGAGGACGCAGGATATAAATGAGAGTTTTGATCACTTTGTAACTAAGTTAAAATTGCAGGTGAAGGGGTGTGCTTATGCAAATTCTGAGAGACTGTGTTTGTGGGGGATTGTCAGTTACGACGGGTGGGGGTGTCACGTTATCATCTCCCCTCCCATTTACCTCATTTCGCTCTGAGCTGAGCTCCGCAGCTAACGTCGTCTTTCGAAGCAACTTCATCACACTGCCACCAAATACTCACAGAAAAATCCACAAGTTAATACACACTCTGTCTCTAGAGTTTCTCCACACTGAATCCTCCAGGCACTACTTACAAAAGGTTACATTGACAATCGTGTTACGTTATTTTTAAAATCTTGCCTTTTCTTAACACAAGCACAGCTGAGAAGCTTCGATGCATGTGCTCCATAACGCATTAAAAAATAATGCTTTTAATCACAGTTTGCATTACAAGCAAAGGGGAACTTTTGTCAATGCATGATTTCCTGGTACACCGATTACATTGATCAGCGCATCCCAATTCATTTTAGCCTCGCACCACCTTGGTTTGAGATGAAGTATGAAAAAATATGAGGTTAACACAGAAAAACAGATCACCAATTCAAGCTTTATGAATAATCGATTCGCCATCAATAATTGTTTTGGTAAAGCCATACTCGGTGTAATCCTCCTTCCATTTTATAATTTTTCCGCCACTAGCCATGATTAAATGAACGGTAACAAAGTAAGAGCGAAGCGAGGGTGACTTATTTAGGCAGGCATATATATGACAGCAACACTAATCACAATGTCAATCATGTTACGTTATTATTAAAATGTTTCCTTTTCTTTTTCATTACTTCTTTAACACACTACTTCTCCGCTGCGAGGTGCGGGTATTTTGCTATATACAGTCATGGCCAAATTTATCGGCACCCCTGGAATTTTCCCAGAAAATGCACCATTTCTCCCAGAAAATTGTTGCAATTACAAATGTTTTGGTATACACATGTTTATATCTCTCCCTGTTTTCCCACTCCATCCAGCTCCTTCTCTAAGTTCTCACCAGTCACATCTGTGTTTGTTAATGACCTGCTTTGTAAGATGAGGCCAACTACTTGTGTACTGGACCCCATCCCCACCACACTACTTAAATCCTGCCTTCATGCCATAATCCCGACTGTTACAACAATAATAAACTCATCCCTTGACACTGGCTCTGTGCCGCTCACTTTTAAAATCACTTCTGTAACCCCAATGTTAAAAAAGTCTGGTCTTGATGCTGACAATCTTAACAATTTCCGGCCTATTTCCCACTTACCTTTCCTGTCAAAAGCTCTTGAGCGTGTTGTAGCCTCCCAGCTCACCAATTACTTAACCTCTAATAACTTGATGGAACCCTTTCAATCTGGTGTCAGGGCGTGGCACAGCTGTGAAACTGCTCTGCTGAGGGTAACCAATGATTTGCTTATGGCAGCAGACTCTGGACAAACCAGCAGATTAATTCTGTTAGACCTCAGTGCAGCATTTGACACTCAGGTCAGACATGACATTCTACTGTCCAGAATGGAGAACATGCTGGGTATCTCTGGCACTGCCCTCCAGTGGTTCAAGTCCTATCTGACTGATAGGCAACAGCAGATCCAGTTCAGTGCCAGTCACACAAGGAGTTCCTCAGGGCTCTGTTCTCGGCCCTCTTCTCTTCTGTATTTACATGCTTCCCCTTTGCCATATTATTCGTAGCTATGGACTGGGTTATCATCTTTATGCAGATGATACTCAACTCTACTTCAATGTTAAAAGTGAAAATTCATCAGAGCTTTCTCAGCTCACAATCTGCCTTAGTGAAATTAAAACCTGGATGGAGCAGAACTCTTTAAAATTAAATTGCAACAAAACTGAACTCCTGCAAATTGGGAATAAAATGCAACTTAATAAAATGAGCTCCTTCCTAGTCCATCTTGGCGGTGATCTCATCAGACCTCCCTCTACTGTAAAGAATCTTGGTGTCATTTTTGATTCCTCCCTCTCTTATTCCATCCACATAAATCACATTAAGAAACTTTCTTACTTTCACCTCCATAACATATCCCGTGTTCGCTCCTTCCTCTCCTTTTCTAACGCTGAGAAACTTGTCCCTGTTTTTATCACATCCCGCATTGATTATTGTAACTCGCTGGTGGCAGGTGCCCCTTCTAATCTTATATCACAGCTCCAGCTTATTCAAAACTCTGCTGTAAGAGTCCTTACTCAAACCAGCAGCAGTGAGCACATCACACCCATCCTGCTCCGTCTTCACTGGCTCCCAGTGTCTTACAGAATCGAATATAAAATCCTACTAATAACCAACAAAGCCTTAAACAACCTCATGCCAAACTACATCAGTGACCTTCTCCATCACTATGTGCCTGCCCATCCACTAAGGTCCTCTGATTCTGGTAATCTTGTTGTGCCCCACACTAATCTACACTCCATGGGTGACAGCAGGACCTTCAACTGTATAGCGAGTGCCCAGACTCTGGAATGACCTACCAAAATTAATCAGGTCAGCTGACTCCATGAATTCTTTTAAAAAACAACTCCAAACTAATCTGTTCAGGAAGGCTTTTAGCTCTATTTGACTTCATTCCCCTTCTCTCAGTTTACCTCTCTGTCAAGATGCTCATGTAACCTGTATGTGTGTGTGCGAGACCATCAATTATGTTGTCTGTTAGGCTTTTCTCTGAGTTTACTGTCTTAATCATCTTTATATATTTATTTGGTTTGTACAATGCAATATACTGTATACCCTACCGTTCTTTCTTAAATTCTGTGAAGTACCTTGAGCATGGGAAAGGCGCTATATAAATAAAATGTATTATTATTATTATTAAAGCAGTTATGGTATTTGGAATACTATGGCTATTCCCTGGACATTTATATTGTTACAAGTTAATTACAATCAGGTGCATTAAACTAATAAACAATATGCGGTTAGTTTCGGTGTATTTATAAAGCCATGTCAGGAAAATAAAGAGTAACCACACAGGAACAGTAGCGCTGCTTTGATGCTGGGTGCCGCCAGTCTGCAAAACCGAGCGGAGAACTTGCGTACGACAAGGTATGAGGTACCGTGGAAAAGTGCGTGGCTTTACGGTTTTATAAATCACGATTTGAACGTGGAAAAGTTCTTATGCAACATTTCTGTGCGTACGCACCGTTCATACATGAGGCCCCAGGTAGTGAGATATCATATGCGGTGCACAGCTAATTCAGATAATACAGCTTATGAGCAGAGAAGGAGCATCAGGCCCAGAACTCAACCACCGCCCACCCTGTTATTAAGAGTTAAAGAGTCTAATAGATAGATAGAATGGCTCTGAGGACTAAAGATCTCTTGTATCTGTCCGCATTGCAGTTCTATGATAGCAGCCTACCCCTAAACACACTTCTTTCCCTTATGATGGTGGTGTGCACTGGGTGATGTTCATTCTCCATAATAGATAGCAGTTTGCATAGTGTCCTCCTTTCTTCCACTGTCCCCAGAGAGTCAATTTCCATGCCAACCACAGATTTTGCTCTCCTATTCAGCTTGTCAATACACTCAGCATCTCTCTTCTTCAAGCTACCCCCTGTGGAAAAAAATTTTTTAAACAGAGACCCCCACTAGAATGCCCTGATTTAAACAATAAAACACAGGTGGAGAAAGAATCATTATTCTTTATCTAAATCTTGCAAGAGGCAACGGCATATTAGTAAGTGTTTGCAAAGAAAAAGAGGGTCCTCTGCGCTCTATTTATACAATACGTTGATTAGGTCACTACTCAGAAAAGAATTCATTACATAATCAGAAAACTTTTAACCTGATTGGTTAAACCCAGTTGCTAACGGGACATGACAAACGATGATACCTTAAATAACCACAATTTAACCCCATCCACTAGGTGGATTGATAGTCCTGTTAACTTACAGTAGGACGCACGTGCCTTTTTAAAGGTATTCATTTTATTCTTATTTTAAGAGACGTGTGAGTTTCTGCACATTCATCCTGTTTTCTTAAAAAGGAACAATGGTCTAATTTATACTCTAGCCGGGTACATCAACAAAAAACTTAGTACTAAGCAAAATATAGAAAAATGATTATACCACAAAATATAACATTGTCTTTTAAGGGTTATATAAAATCACAAAAAATGCATTTATCATAGTGAAATATAAAATAACAGCATCAGCTTTTAAGCATAAGCTCAGAAGGATATGAGACTCAGACACATGCTAGGTGCGCAATGGACCAGGGTTTAAATTCAGCTCTTACACCCCCAACAACACACCACAGCATAGAAGAGAGTACTGGCAACCACTGACTGAGAGAAAATCAGAAGGAGTTTCTTACACATGTTAAAGGAGCCCAGACTCGTCAGAAAACAGAGCCAGATTTGTCCCTTCCTGCACAGAGCCTTTGTATTTTCTCACCAGTCCAGCCTGTCATCCAACTGCACTCCAAGGAATTTATAGGTCTTGACCCACTCCACAGGTTGTTTAGTGTGTGATTCACTTGTGGTCTGAGGAGTGTGGAAGTTGACCCAGACACAGACAGGCAGACACGTTCATGTCACCCACAAACACCCTTTATTTACAATATTTACAAATGTACGTTACGTGCACCCCCAGTGCCTCCAGCACCGATTCCCCAATGTCCAGGCCTCACAGTCCTTTTGCCTTTCTCCTGGCCGCCTCCAGTCCTCTCTCCAGCTCTGTCCTTCTTCCACCCAACTTCCGCTACTGAATGAAGGGAGGTGGCCCCTTATATATGAACCCGGATGGGCTCCAGCTGCTTCCCGACACTCCTCTGCAGACACGTTCCAGTGTGGCGGAAGTGCCGGCTGCGCACCCGGAAGCCCTCCGGATGTCCCCTGTCTTCTTCCCCCCAGCACTTCCTGGTGTGGCGGAAGTGCTGGGCTCCAGGGTTGTTCAGGCACTGGGGCACCGCCTGGCGGTGGCCACGGGTCCCTACAGGGCTGGGCTTCCAAGCCCTTTACCTGTGGCCCCCAACATAACCAGGGCGGACGCCCCCTCGCGGTCTGGAGGAGGTACAAGCCCTCCTCCGGTCCTCCTTGGCGTCAGGAGATAAAGAAGTAGTTGCTCCAGTGTCTTCATGATATGGGAAATAGAGGCCACAGGCCTGAAGTCATTGAATTCACTGGATTTCTCTTTTTTGGGAACCGAGATGAGACATGAGGTCTTCCACATATCTTGCCAGGTGTTACTGACAATGAGCTGTACAGAGATGGAGAGCAGAACAGACTGTCTGGTTGTGATAACAAGAAGAACCCTCCTCAGTCACAGGCTCAGGTTGAAGATCTGCTGAAGGAGTTCTGCCAATTCAGCAGTGCAGGCCCTTTGAAGTCTTGGGCACACCTTATCTGGGCCAGTTGTCTTCCTAGGATGCAGCCTCCTCAGTTCTCCTTTAAACTCATCAGCAGTGATGGTGTGAGAAATAGGGGGCAGAGAAGCAGGGGAGCTATTAGCATCTTCTGACATGGTGTTTGTTGGTGGGGTGAGAGGGATGCATAATCTATACCAGCAGCTTGGAGGTGGGGTGGGTGAGTGGCTGTGAGGGAGGGGGTGGTGTCAGGTGAGTTTGCGACAGGTAAAGCAGGAGCAGGGAAGTCAAACTGGTTTTAGAAGAGAATGAACTCATTTGCTATCTCCACATGGTCCTCTGCAGTACAGCTAATCCTTTGCTTATAAACTGTGATGGTCTTCATACCATCCCACACCTCAATGATGTAATTTTGCTGAAACTTATGCTCTACGTTCTTCCTGTAGGGCTCCATAGCCTCCCTTAGTTGAACCTTAAGTTCCTTCTGTACACTCCTTAGCTCTGCCTGCTCCTTGTTTTTGTAGGCCCTTTTTTCTTGTTAAGAAGGTGCTTAACATCACTGGTAACTCAGGGCTTATTATTAGCAAAGCAACATGCAGTTTTTACAGGAACAACAGTGTCACTCATACAGAATTAAATGTATGTAATCCCCTCAATATCCTCTCCATGTGTCAGTTGACTCATTACAGTCCCAAAGTGCAGTTTCAGCTTCAGGAGACCATTTTCTGGAGGAGTGTGTAGTTGTGGGTTGTCTTTGAACCTTTGGCTTGTACTGAGGCTGTAGGTACACCAGATTGTGGTCAGATTTACCCCTTGAGAGGAGAGTCACTTGGTAAGCATCCCTCACATTTTAATACAGAATGTCAATTGTCCTGTTCTTTCTGGTGGGACAATCAACGTACTGAAAGAAGGAAGTCAGAGTCGAGTCCAGTGTAGTATGATTGAAAACACCAAAGATTTTAATGAAAGTTTCTGGGTGTTGCATCTGAAGTCTTGCGATGATTGAGAGTATGATGTTACACACCTTCCCTGCATCCACCTGTGGAGCAATGTAAACCACAACTATGATAGCATGAGAAACTCCCTGGGCGTGTAGTATGGATGGACACTCACTGCTGACAGTTCAATGTCCCAACAACAGATTGTTTCCTCAACTGTTACATGCCCCGGGTAACACCATCTGATATTAATAAATACTGCGAGTCCCCCACCTTTGCTTTTTTCACAGCGTTTAGCATCCCCATTGGTTCTTATGGTTGTGAACCCTGAAATGTCCAAGCTCGCATTGGGAATGTTGTCAGTTAGTTACGTCTCTGTCAGACACAACAAACAGCACTCTAGATAAACCTAATGGTTTTTAACTATTGCTGCTAGCTTGTCTGTCTTGTTGACCAGCAAGTTTACATTTCCCATTATCACAGATGGAATAGGGAAAGAGAGGTTAGGAGCAGGCGCTGATACAGCGCATTGCCGCACCCACCACATGACAATTCAACTCAGGATCACAGATTAGGACCTAAGTACAGCCATGCAACGGGTGACACCTCAGCAATTAAGGTGGAATGGAACAGTGTGAGGTTTTTTATGGTGGCTGGAGTGCCAATTCTGCCACCAACCCCCAGGTTTTTGCCTGCATGTTGGAGTGCCTACATGCATGGCTGGATGCAGATTAACGTCATTTAACAATGATGAAGCAATTGCATGTTAAGGGCCTTGATCAGTGGCCCAACAGAGTAGAGTCACTTCTGGCATTTACGGAATTTGAACTGGCAACCTTCCGATTACCAGTGCAGATCCTTACCTTAGAGCCACCAGATGGTTTATATTTGGTTTATATTTTTTGTGTTTGTTCTCAAGCTTCACTTTTACCTCAGTGTTGTCCCTGCATCCCCAATACCTACGCCTCAGGTTCTTTTGGAATGAGCTGCACCTCGCCAGGGTGTCTCTTAATTCAGAGTGCAAGTATAGTAGCTATTCCTTTGTGTAAACAAAGTCCTGCCACGTGTTGTAAAAAGATCCATATCTATAATATACTCAAACAAAAGAACTGCACATGTATTGGGCAAACAGTCAAGAAAAAAACTCTACGCAATAAGTAAGAAAAAGAAAGAAAAAGAAAAGAAAAATGCTGTAATACAGACGTAGCTACTGATTAGGCTGCCACTCAAGTCAGCACCTTGCTCGTTTCTGTCCTTATTGCCTGGCTCATCCTTGGACATGACTATTGACGTTCCAGTTTCAAGGGAGTGTGACAGCTGCGGGCAACCAAGGTCATCGCAAACTGGTTAAGGTGGGCAGCTTGTTCCACCAACTAGGGACTCCACATGAAAAGTGTTTAAATTGAGATTTGATACAGAGGGGGCATCACCAGATGCTGTTCATTGACAGACCTGAGTAGGTGAGAAGGAGCAGAGAACCTCCCCAGTGTCTCCATATACTCAGGTTTTGACCCATTGACTACTCTGAACTCAATGTATGCTGCTATACAGAGGAAAAGAAGGAATCTGAAGTGTGGAGTGACTTTTGCCTGTCTTGGCTGGTTGAAGACTGGCAGGGATAACAAGAAGCTCCACTGTTGCCAGGTTGAGCTGTAGATGGTGCTCCTTCATTCCAGTTGAAATGCAGAGACTCTAGTCAATACCATGTTGTCCTCATAAGACAATGACCTGTGCATAGTCAGCAGAACACAGATAAGAGGAACCATTGGATTGGATGATGGGGTCAAGTGAGGGGGTATAGAGAGAGAAGAGTAGAGGACTCAGCATTGATCCTTGAGGCAGCTTGGTGCATGTCTGATGCACCCTTTACATCTCTTCTTGTCAGGCAGATGGTGAGATCTGTCCAGGATGTAGGACTCAGTCCATCTGAGAGCAGTCCTGGTGCTGCCAAGTTCAGAGAGGGGTGTACAAAGAATCTCATGGTTGACTGTGTCAAAGGCAGAGTAAAGATCTAGAAGGATCAGGACTGATGACATGTTGGCAACTCTAGTTGTCCGAAGCTGGTTGACCACAATCAGTAGAGTTGTCTCAGTAGAGCGGTTACTTTTGAAGCCAGACTGTTTGGTATTGAGCAAACAAGGAAAGAAGAGACTTGGTTAGACACACAGCATGGTCAAGTGTTTTGGAAGGAAATGAAATGAGAGAGACAGGTCTGTAATGGCTAACTTAGAATAGATTGAGTGTTGTTTTATGAGGAGTGGGGTTATCAGAGCCGGTCTGAACATCATAGGAAAGGTACTTGAGCTGAGTGAGGTGTTAATGATGTATGTAATTTCAGAAATGAGTGAGGAGAGATATTCTGAAGGAGAGGTGAGGAGATGGGGTTGAGTGGACAGGTAGTGGGAAGACTGGAGAGGAGGACAGAAACATCAGCGGCAAAGAGTAGAGAGAATGTGAAGAATGTTGCGTGATGCTTGGAATGAAGAATGATGACTGGCAGTGATCGTGAGAACTGACTGCTGATAGCAGCCACCCTTTGACCCAGTCAAGAAGGTTGGAGGAGGAAGTGTTGGACGGTTAAGATGGGAAGTGAAAACAGAGAACAGAGAGTGTGTGTCAATAGTGCTGTCAATTCTGGTCTGATAGAAACATACCTTAGTATTGGTAGTGGCAGAAGAAAAGAGTGATAGAAGGGATTATACATATCCAGATATTCCTGAGCATTTGACTTTCTCCATTTCCTTTCAGCCCATCAGCACAGAAGTGCTTCAAAAAGCCATTGGCAGGAGGGTCTTTCATGTGCTGGCCTAGAAGAGAGAGGACAGACATTGTCAAGATAGGAGGACAAAGCTGAGCATAGCGAGTCTGTGGTAACATTGTTATCGAGATTGAAGAAATAGTCAGGAGGAGAGAGAGCAGAGGTGACCAGGGAAGAGAAACTGGTGGGAGAGATGGAGTGGTTGTGATGGCAGAAGGCTATAGTGAGGGCTGTAAAAAAAGTGAGATGAGAGAAGAAGCAGAAAGAACTGAATGAAAAAGTGGTCAGATGTGTGTAGGGGAGTGGTAGTTGCATTTGAGGGAGTGCAGTTGTGTGACAGAACAACGTTGAGCAGATTCAATTGGTGAGTTGGTGTGTTACAGTATGTTGAAGGAGAAAGAAGAGAAGAGAAAGTCTGCAAACTGTCCAAGTGGATGTTCAGGTCTCTGATATTTAGAAGTGGGCTGTTGTCATATGAGAGGGAAGAGAGCAGTTCATCCAGCTCATTGAGGATGTTCTTGAGCAAAACTGGAGGGTAATAAATAACAACACTGTTAATGTTAATGGTAGGAGACAGTAATCACATTGTACTCAAAGGTTGTGTAGTTGCATACATTAGCCAGGGTGGTAAATCTTCAATTCTTTGACGCATGGATACTTGTCCCTCCTCATAGGCCAGTGGAATGACAGGTATGGGTGAAGTTGAAACAGGAGGGAAGTGCTTGCAGACACCTTTAGATCGTGAAAGCTGGGATAAAGTCTACTTTGTTGACTGCAGACTGACACTCCACAAGCCAAATGAGAAGATGGTGTCTGAAGAGGTGGCTTGACGAATCAGATGAAGATTGTCATATTTTCTCCCTCTTCTGCTAGCGTGGTGAGAGAAACATACTCTCCACTATCACCCATATTCCCCTACCAACCACCCTATTCTCAGATTTCAGTTTACCAGCTGAAAATAATATCTCAGAGCTTATAACAAAATCTAATTCTTCCACATGCCAATTAGATCCAATACCTACAAGCTTTGTTAAGTCTTGTCTGTCACATATTTCTCCTTTGATAACTGCTATAATTAACTCCTCCCCTACAACAGGCACGGTACCCCTCTCACTAAAAACAGCCTCAATTACTGAAATTCCGAAAAAACCTGGCTTAGACCCAAATATCCTTAACAATTATCAGCCTATTTTAAATGTTCCATTTATATCTAAAGTTCTCGAAAAGATAGTTGCCTCCCAACTCCAGTCCCATCTTTCAAAAAATAACTTTTTTGAACAGTTTCAATCTGGGTTTCGCCATAAAGCACAGAAACTGCCCTGGTCAAAATCACAAATGATCTTCTTCAGGCAGCTGACATGGGACTTTTATCAATTCTTGTGCTTCTTGACATCAGTTCTGCATTTGACACCATATCCCATCAGATACTTTTGAAACGCCTAGCTAGTTTTGGAGCCTGTGCCCTTGTCCTCCAGTGGTTTTCTTCCTACCTCACTGATAGGAAGCAATTTGTTCAAATTAAGGGCTTTAAATCTGAGAACGCAGTCGTTACTCAGGGAGTTCCGCAGGGTTCTGTTTTGGGGCAGCTTCTTTTTTTCATTTATATCTTCCCAATAGGTAATATCTTCTGGCACCATGGTATTAAGTTTCATTGCTATGCTGATGACACACAGCTATATCTATCCACTAAATCCACTTCTGCTTTCCCTCCAGATGCCCTTATGGCATGTCTCCAAGACATAAAGACATGGATGACTCACATTTTCCTCCAACTAAACAGCAATAAAACTGAGGTGCTCCTCATTGGCTCTAAATCTACACTTGCTAAGGTTAACCATTCTTCTATTTTAATCAACAATATTAACACAAACATCTCTTCCCAAGTTAAGAGCCTGGGCGTTATTCTTGACAGTACTCTCTCTTTTTCTTACCATATAAATAACATTTCTCAGACAGCCTTCTTCCATCTCCGAAACATTTCTAGACTTTGTCCTGTTCTTACGCCACACAGTACTGAAGTATTGGTTAATGCCCGAGTCACCTCACATATAGATTACTGTAATGCTATTCTATTTGGCATCCCACAAAAACGTATCCATCACTTACAACTTATTCAAAATTCTGCTGCCAGGATAATAACCTGCTGTTCTAAATCCACTGAACATATCACGCCGACTCTCTCTCAACTCCACTGGCTCCCTGTTAACTACAGAATACAAGAGCACACCTTAAAACTACCCTCAAAACTTATCTTTTCAAGCTGGTCATATCAATTGTGAATTCTACACTGTTACTGCCTGTCATATTTGTTTGTTTGCTAATTTATTGCTTTGTGATTATCATTCTCTTGTTTTTATTTTACTAATTGTTGTTCAACTTTATTGTTGGGTGATCTTGAGTGATAAGAAAGGTGCCTATTAAATAAAATGTATTATTATTATTATTATTATTATTATTATTATTATTATTATTATTAAACGTCTAATGTGAACAACAGGAATATTTTGTAGACACATGCTGAGGAAGAGAAAACTGTACCTTTGTGAAGAATGAGTGTCTGTTACCATTTCTGGTGTCCTTGCTTGGTGGTCTCTCACAGGTAGACCTGCAGTCTTTATACGGTAGTACTGAACTCGAGGGCTGACACTTGTGTGACGGTGCTTTAAGTCTCTTTAAGAAAGGAGCAGCTGATTGAGCCCAGCTGTGAGTCTCAATTAAACAGATTAAAACTAAATTACTGGTCTGAGAAGGCTATGGGTTCAGGAAAGAAACTCTTGAGGTGTCTGTTAGTTTTAGTTTGAATTGACCTAAAGCGTTTACCAGAGGGGAGTTTCTAGAATAAGTCATGAACTGGTAAGATGAGTCCGTGGTGATCCTTTTGACGTGGTTAGTGACACAAGATGTCTACAGGTCTGCCACAGATGGAAGGGCACAGACAATTATTTTCTCAGTAGACCTCACAACACGCTGTAATTTATTTTGAGAGTGTGCTGTTGCTGAATCAAACCAGACAACAATGGAGAGTGTGATTACACTTTCAATTATAGTTTTGTAAAATTGAACTAGGATTGGCTGGAAAATATTTAATTTCTTAAGTTGGTGTAAGAAGTACAATCACTGCTGTGTTTTTTAGTGATGGAAGTGGTGTTAATGTCCCAGCTGAGAGTGTTTGTGATATTTGTGCCCATAAATTTGAAGAATTTTACCATATTGACTGCAGAATCATTCATTTCTAGGGGGAGAGGAGGTAATTGCTGTTTGTGAAAGTCAATGACCATTTTCACTGTCTTGGTGGTATTGAGAGCTCGGTTGTTGGTAGCACACAAAGATACAAGACAAGACACCTTTTCTCTATAAGCTGTTTCAATGCTATAAGTAATTAGACCAATAATGGTGGTGTCATCAGCGAACCTAATGATTTTAACTGAAGAATCAGTGGACCTCCAGTCATTGGTGTACAAAGTGATAAATTAGGGAGAAAGTACACAGCCTTGAGGGGCACCTGTGCTAATACAGAGACAGTCTGAGAAGTGGGAGCCTACACAAACGTAATGCTTCTGGTTTATCAGAAAACTGTAAATCTATTTACAAATGGAAGCACTCAGTTCAGTATGCAGAAGTTTATTTCAGGAACAATGGCGTTAAAACAAACAGGATTCTGGGCTAAGTTCCTTTACAGTTGTGAAGGCCCATATTGATGGCATCACCCACAGATCTATTTGCTTGATATGTCAAGAAGAGTAGCAGTAACGCACTTCAGATGGGTTAGAACAAGTCATTTCATTAGAACTGATGTGAGAGCAGTAGGCCTGTAATCATTGAGGCAGATTATTTTAACACTTTTGGGAACAGGAACAATAACCCATCCCAATCTGTACAGTCCAGACAATCTAGTAATTATTCAACTGACTCATCATTCCATGAACACATACATTTTTTTTACTGGTTTAGCTAATTTTAGCCTTTGTTTATAAGTGTAAAGCAACTGTAGCATAATGTGGTAAGAATTACCGAGCAACACACAAGGTAAACCCGGTATGTGTCCTTTATGGCGCAGTAGCAGTAATCCAAAGTCTTCCCATCCCTGGTGGGCCATTTACAGCTGTTTATATCTGGGAAGATTGATGGTTAGGTTGGTGCTGTTAAAGTCACTCATCACTATAATCAGGGAGTGGGCATGACTGTTCTCCAAACTAGTGATGTAATCTGCCAACTTCTGCAGGACGCTGTCAGTCTCATTTCTTTGAGTTTCATGTCCAATATTAATATATGTGTGTCTGTTTCAATGTCTTCTCACCTGTCAGTACAGCATGAGGGCAGGAGACCCTCTAAGGTGTTTGGTGCCTTACTTATAAGAACAGTGGTGGTCTCGGGTTCAAACAGGCTCAATAAAAGTAAAAATGCCAACAGTCATGGAGCCTTTGAGCTCTGTGGCCTGTTGTCTGTCTGTCTGTCTGTCCCTCCTCATGTCCTCACTTCTCTTTTTTTATCTCCACAGCCTGGACTCATGTAGTGTCACATCTGGATGTTCCTTGTCTCTCTCCTCAGTCCTCTCTTCTCCACACTCACAGCTGACTGAGCTGCACCTGAGCTTCAACAAACTGGGAGATTCAGGAGCTCGTCAGCTGTGTGACGGTCTGCGGACCCAAAACTGTAAATTAAAGACACTGTGGTGAGTAAACAGGTGAGGTGTGTGGGGTTATGAAGACACAGATGATGGCCTGATGGATGGACTGATCACAGTACACCACATGGACCTACTGAAGGAAGGAGAAGGACAGGCAGTGAGACAAGAAGGACAAAGAGCAGTGGACAAGTAGAGCTGGACGGAGGTGACAGACAGGGAGGACAACAAAGATAATGAGAGATGACAGAAGGAGAACAACAAAGAGGAGGAGAGCAGAAAAGGTGGACAGGCAGAGGGACAAGGACACAGGGAGGAGAGGTGACAGGATCAGGACAGCAGGCAGAGTGAACAGGAGGAGAGGGTGGACAGGGTTATGGGGGTCACTTGGAACTAACAAGACAGAGAGGAGCCAATGTCAGTGGACAGGGTGGTGAGGGGACAACAAGAAGAAACAAGAGGACAGAAATGAGAGAAGACAGGAGAGCGAGGAGGAGTGGGAAAGAAAATAATAAAGAGAGAGACTGAAGATTCATTAGAGGGGTCAACACCATGTCACCTTGACAGACCACCTTCTGTTGTGATTGCTCTAACAGTACAATATAACAAAGGGGTGAGGCCTCTAGAAGAGCCCACCAAACAAATGTCTCCCCCAGGCAGGCCCACCCCAAGCAAACAGGAGGCTTCAGAAAGGAGCTCAGGCTTTTAAATTCAAAATAAAATCAAAAAGAGTCTCAGAGGCGTGAAGTGAGTCTGTCCAGAGGGAGAACCGTGAAAACTCCAGCTGGAACAGATACAAGTCCTCAAGTGGTCTTCATAAAAGACGAGGTTTATTAACAAAAGAGCCAAAGGGGCTGCCAAAGGCAATCCAAAGCTAACACCATTCAAAAAGCACAAACTGTAAGAGAATCTGAACTCAAAAACCAAAGGTTCAAAGACAATAATCAGAATTAAAAACAAAAGAGCAAAATACTCACAAAGACCACCAATCACCAGAGCGCAGTCAAATGAGCCGCAGCCTTTAGAGAGTTGGGGGTAGGTGGTCATGCATCTTTTCACACTTCTGCCATCTAAGAGAAGATACTGCAGCATCACAGCCAGATCTGCCAGACTGCAGGAGAGTTTTTAACCCCAAGCTGTCAGGCTCCTTAACATTATGCTGCCCCTTGGGGACTTCCACACACCCTCAACCACCTCTAAAAACAGAACTTTTATAAATGCCAGCCACTTTCCTGCAAAGACGAGTGTGCAGGTAGAAAAGAACTGAAAATCTCATACTGACCTTTAAGGATTTTGACACTCCTGATATCCTTCTGCTGTGAAACATTCTGACCTGTCATTGTTTACGAAACTATTAAAGAACTATTATCATACACTGATCATTTCTCTATTATATATCTATTATTCATTTATTATATTACATATCTATTTACTATATTTATGTATCTAGATTGCAAATACTATACATTGCATCAATATTCATATTGCTAACTACACGTCAATATTGCTGCTACTTCTTTGTCTTGTCTTTGCTCAATGTCTTGTCTTGTTTGTGTTTTAATTTTAAATTTAAATTTTAATTCTATTTTTAATTTATTATTTGCACATCATGTTGTTACACTGTGGACCCTGAGCTTTGCAATTTCGTCTATCTGTATACTTGTATATGGTTGAGATGACAATAAAGTTCACTTTGACTTTGAAAATACAAGGAGCATGAGAGGACTGTAAGAAACACACATAGATACAAAATAATAACAAAATAGAAAAAACTTAAAAAAATTTCAAAAAACATATAAATTAACAAAACAATGTTATAAAAATGATGTAAAAGAATGAAGGAATAATAAAAAAATAAAACTGTCAGCAGGATCCACGGAGGACCCCCAGCCTGACTAGAACACTTTCACTGAGATGAGATGAAACCAAAAGGCCATCAGAGGACTGCGACCTGACTAGACAGTAAACTGAGTGACCGACAGGCCAACGCATGCATCATGTGATTTAGGGACACTGAGGAGAATTCTGGGAAGCTGACCTGAGAGGGCGTGTCACTGTGATAGTACAGTGTGTGAGGCGGGGTCCTCTTATGTTTGTAACTCACACTTGTGTCCTTCACAGGCTGTGGAGTAATGAGATCAGTGAGAGTGAGAAGAAGAACCTGAGGTCACTAGAGCAGGAGCTGAACAGGACTGGACAGAAGGTGGATATCTACACATGAGAAGACTGAACATGCTGATCAACTGAGTCCAGTGCCGGTGCCCCCTATCCACTCCCTCTAAATTCTTCATTTTATTCTTTTATAACCTCTCATCCACATTTAATAAACTCTCCATGTCTTTTCTCAGCCTGTGTGCTTCTTCTTTAAAATCACTTCTGTTTCTCCACCGTCACTCTGAACTAATAATAATAATAATAATAATAATAATAATAATAATAATAATACATTTTATTTAATAGGCACCTTTCTTAACACTCAAGGTCACCTTACAATGAAATTAAACAACAATAATAAGATATAAAAACAAACAGGATGATAAAATCAAATAGCAAAAAGGTACAGAGGTACTAGCAAACATACAAAGATAGCAGGCAGTGACAGAGTTAAATTCACAATTGGTATGCCAGTTTGAAGTGATAAGTTTTAAAGGCAGTTTTAAATTGCATTATTGAATCAAGTTGACGGATTTGAGAGAGAATCAATCAATCAATCAATCAACATTTATTTATATAGCACATTTTCATACAAAAAAAATGTAGCTCAAAGTGCTTTACAAAATGAATAGAAAAATAAAAGACACAATAAAAAATAAACATAAGTCAACATTAATTAACATAGGATAAGTAAGGTCCGATGGCCAGGGTGGACAGAAAAAACAAAAAAAAAAACTCCAAGAGCTGGAGAAAAAAAAAAAGAAAATCTGTAGGGGTTCCAGACCAAGAGACCGCCCAGTCCCCTCTGGCAATCTACCTAACATAAATCAAACAGTCCTCTTTGTATTTAGGGTTTTCAAGGAAGGACCTGATGATGATGGTCACGTAGACTTCTGGCTTTCAGTCCATCAATGTTGGCGCGTCATGATGCTTTGGGTAGGTGGTGGTGGCGCAGGCCGCCACCATGAAGAAACCGGAAAAAGAAGCAGAAGAGAGAGTAGGGGTCAGTATGGATTTTGGATCCACTGTAAATAGTTATTATGAAGAATTGAACATACAGAGTATCAGTATTACGTTAAAGTGAAGTTATAAAAAGGCCATGTTAAAGTAATGTGTTTTCAGCAGTTTTTTAAAGTTCTCTACTGTATTAGACTGGCGAATTCCTATTGGCAGGCTATTCCAGATTTTAGGTGCATAACAGCAGAAGGTCGCCTCACCACTTCTTTTAAGTTTAGCTTTTGGAATTATAAGGAGACACTCATTTGAAGATCTAAGGTTACGATTTGGAATATAACGTGTCAGACATTCCGATATATAAGATGGAGCGAGATTATTTAAGGCTTTATAAACCATAAGCAGTATTTTAAAGTCAATCCTGAATGACACAGGTAACCAGTGTAGTGACATCAAAACTGGAGAAATGTGCTCGGATTTTCTTTTCCTAGTTAGGATTCTAGCAGCTGCATTCTGCACTTGTTGCAAGTGATTTATGTCTTTATTGGGTAGTCCTGAGAGGAATTCCTAAGTTGAGGAGCACAATGAGAGGCGCTCGAGCTCCCATAGCACTGAGTCTGACGTGTGGTACAGAAAGTCTAGCTGCAAATTAGGATCTGAGTGAGTGAGAGGAGTGTCAGTCTGTAGGAGATCAGTGAGGTTATGGAGAGCTTTAAATGTTCAGAGCAGTGTTTAGTATTGTATTCTGTAGTAAACAGGGAGCCAGTGAATATAGGAGAGAATAGGTGTGATATGTTCAGTGGATTTAGAACAGGATATTATCCCAGTAGCAGAATTTTGAATAAGTTGTAAGCGATGGATAGGTTTTTGTGGGATGCCAGATAGAATAGCATTACAGAAATCTATACGTGAGGTGACTCGGGCATTAACCAATACTTCAGTACTGTGTTGTGTAAGAACAGGACGAAGTCTAGAAATGTTTCGGAAATGGAAGAAGGAAGTCTGAGAAACCTTACTTATATAGTTTTGTTGTGTTCTTCAGGTTGTTGTCATGTTGAAAGGTGAACATTCTGCCCATCTTCAACTTTCTGGCAGAGGGTAGCAGGTTTTCCTCAAGAATTTGATGGTATTTTGCCTCATCCATTTTTCCTTCTACCCTAATGAGAGCCCCAGACCCCCCACAATAGGATGCTGCCCCCTCCATGCTTTACTGTAGGTATGGTGTGTTGTGGATGGTGAGCCGCATTGGTGTATCGTTTGGTGTGGAGGCCAAAGAGTTTGATTTTGGTCTCATCTGACCATAAGACCTTTTTCCACATGGCATCAGAATCTTCAAGGTGCATTCCGGCAAAGCTCAAACAAGCCTTAATGTGGCCTTTCTTGACAAGTGCGACCCTCCTGAATAAGCCACAATTGTGGAGTGTTTGTGAAATTGTTGTCACACTCACACAATGACCAGTCTTGGCCATAAAACCCTGTAACTCCTTCAAAGTGGTCATTGGCTTCTTGGTAGCCTCTCTTACCAGTTTCCTCCTTGCTCTTCCATCCAGTTTGGAGGGTCCTAGTAGTACCAAACACTTTATTATTATGGACTGTACTGGGCTTCTTGGGATTGATAAAGCCTTTGAGATGGTTTTGTCTCCATCTCCTGCCTAATGTCTGTCCACAACTCTACCCCTGAGAATTCTCTTGAAAGTGGCTTGCCACCTACAGTCAGTTGTTTGCGGTCAGTTGAACTACCAAGCAAGGGAATGAATGCTCCAGGCACAGCTTTACTAATCACACTCATTACAACTATTCACAGGTGGAAGGAAGCCAGTAACCACAATGGAAATGGTGGGCACTTACACCTGATTGAGTTTAGGAGGGGGTAATCCTTTATTCATGTCAGGATTTCTGGTTTTTGATGTTTTAATTTTTTTCTGAACTGTAGCTGTGATACAGTGATCACTTGGATGTTATAGATTGCATTAAGTAAAGCTGGAAAAAAAATATTGGTTTGTGTGTTTACATTTAAAACTGTAAAGCAAAAAAAAATGGGAATATTTAATTGGGGGGGGATTCTTTTCTATACCCACTGTATATATTTATACACAGTTCAATACCACAAAGGACACACAAAAACAGTAATGAAATGGAGCCCAAAAATGAAAACTATATACAGTATTTACAGTGCAGACTGAAAGTCCCAAATGAAAAAGAAAAATGCACACAAACTAATACAACCCATATATACACAAATCAGAAAGAAGCAGTCTTCCTCCACAGTAATCCAACTTAGGAAGCAGCTCCTCCAAACAATGTAATATACAGAGTTTATCAAGAAAAAATATTCAAAATACAGAAAAAATGTGTATATACAAAAAATAAACAGTGCATCATTAACCACAACTTAATAAATACCTCAACCAAAACTAATCCAGAGATATTTATACAAGAAGAAAAAATATTTAAGGCACAGTGCTTTGTAAACTCAAGACAATGTTCTACCAAGTACCACCCCCTCTCCCTCTCTCTCTCTCTCTCTCTCTGCACAATCTACCCAGAAGACTCCCTCTAGAGGCTGGAAATTTCTTTTTGTATTCGGCACTGTGTTGCTGACCAGTAGCGACAGGCTTGTTTATACTTCATGCTGAGAATGCGTACGTGCACGCATCATGGCTGCCACGCATTCCCAGTGTTAATTCGACGCATCTTCTGAGCAGGTCATCAGAAATTAAAGCAATGCAGGGGGCGCAGTGTGATAAAAGTCGGAATGTGACATCAGAGTCTCTGTTTACTATATACATGTGACAGAAAGCTGCTTTGCTGATCCTTCGGGATTGATGTGTGCGCTTCGATGTTTGATAAATGGTGCGATGTGGTAAAGCAAAATGGCGACATACAGATGCATTTGTGCTGCTTTTATATTCAAGCATTGCATATTTCCCAATGTAGTGACACGATACATTTTAAAAGTCTCACATACCATCTTCTGTACTGTCTTTTTTTTTTTTTGCACCTTCACAACAGCATCAGAATGTACGGCAGCGTATTTGTGCCACAGAGAAAAAATATTAGGGATATAGTGAAAAGCTGTATATTGTGGTTAAAGTGGAAATGTCGACTTTAATCTCGAAATGTTCACTTTAACCTTAGTTTGCAATTTCTACATTGACTCCAAAACACAGAAACTGGGAAATGATGACGACTCACTTAATTAGGCTAAGAGTCCAATGAAAAATGGAAGTTGGTTGGAACAAAAACCCTGCAGCCACAGTGGGTCTCCAGGACCGAGTTTGGGAACCACTGCATTAAAGTATGTATGTTACGCTTTACAGATAAGTCGTTAACTTAATTTAAATAATGAATACTGATAATAATTACACATGTGGTGGCAGTAGCAGTGCTGCCTCACAGGGAGTTGCATCCCTGCTGTTCTCTGTCTGGAGTTTGCATGTTTTTCTGGTGGGTTTCCACAGTGTGCTCTGGTTTTCTACCAAAGACATGAAGGCTTGGGGATTTGGTGACGCTTAAATAACCCCAGCCAGTGTATGTGTGTATGTGAGTCCTTGTGTTCGTTCACCTTGCCATGAGCTGTTGCCCCGCCCAGGGATTTTGTGTCATCCTCGCGGCCAGTGCTAGCTAGAATGGACACATCCCTGGATTGATGGATGTAATCATTAAACATCTGTCTTTTTCAGAGGTATTGTGGCAGGGTGTCCTCGAAATTTATTTGATGTTTCAGGCAATTCACAACACAGCAAAGCCAAACTTTTTCTCACTGTGATGATATCTCGCACTGCCACCTGGTGGAATCTTCCAGATTTAAGTAAAGTACGCGTTCAGGTATAAACAGTACAACACTGGCGTGGTTGGAGCACGTGTCACGTCATGTGACGTATAAGCCTGGCCTAACAGTGACGTCTCCTGCGAGCGGCCGAAGTGCGCGCATAGCTATGCCAGCATTTCAGACGTTTTCTGTGTTTCCTCCAAAAGTGAAAGTAAGCCGTTTTTTTCTTCCCTTCCCCGAGCTACTGCCCAGACACCTGCCAATACAGGTTTCCTTTTCTAAGCCACGTCAAGCCGATATTCTTCTAGTGCTACGAGGTCGCGGAAAGCATGCGCATAAGTGGGAGACAGACAATGAAATTCCGGCCGTTTGAATGGCAGAACCGTCTTTCCACTGCTACACGAAACCCACCGCGATGCTCCCCAGAAGCCACTCACATAGCCAGCGAAAACATCCTCCTGCACATTATAAATGGTCAAAAAGGCAAGCTTTATTTCTTTACACGTTGTTTGTCATTTTTTCACCTAAAACAACTGCCACTCTTTTAATACTGCAGAGGACACTAAACTAACTTTATTTCATGGTTGGTAACGCCAGTAAGGCACATTACCAAAGGCATCAGCATAACCATGAAATTTAATACCATGGTGTCGAAAGAGATCACCTATTGGGAAGAATGAGAAAAGGCAGGGGCCCCAAAGCAGAACCCTGCAGAACTCCCTGAGTAACGACTGCATTCTCAGATTTAAAGCTCCTTTACTTGAACAAATTGCCTCCTGCCAATGAGGTAGAAAGAAAACCATTGATGGACAAGGCCACAGACTCCAAGCTAGCTAGTCGTTTCAAAAGTATCTGATGAGTTATGGTGTCAAATGAAGAGCTGAGGTCAAAACTCAGATTGAAACTGTTCAGAAAGGTTATTTTTTGAAAGATGGGACTGAAGTTGGGAGGCATCTAACTTTTGAAGAACTTTAGATATGAATGAAACATTTGAGATAGGCCAATAACTGTTAAGGATATTCGGGTCTAAGCCTGGTCTTTTCAGAATTAAGGCCATTTTTAGTGAGAGGGGGACTGTGCCTGTAGTAAAGGAAGAGGAAACTATAGTAGGGGGGAAATGTGACAGACAGGACTTAACAAAGCTTGTAGGTGTTGGATCTAACTGGCACGAGGAAGAATTAAATGTTGTTAAGCTCCGAGATATCATTTTCCGGTTGTAAACTGAACTCTGAGAATAAAGTGGTTAGTAAGGGAATGTGGGTCTTAGTGGAAAGTACGCCATTTTCTGCAGAGATAGAGGAAGTATGTTTCTGGTGGATTTCTTTAAATTTTTGAGCTGAAGAAATCTCAAAAAGTACAGCAGCATTTAACAGAAAGGTTATGGTAAGCAACATTTTCTGGTGGTGTAATTAGCCTTCCATTTTATCTGAGAACTTGACATGTTGCTTTGTGCCTGCACTTTAAACAGCGTTATACAAAAATGAACCAAATTAACCTAAATCTTCCAAATAATCCACAAAATCACTTTATTCTTTTCCCAGGCCGGTAACAGCAAACTTAAACTAATTAAAAGTGTCTCATTCTTTAAGGGATTTATGGAAAGTTTACTTAGTTTTCTTTTTCTTTTCTTGTCATTTTGAAATCCACCATCATCTCCTGATGTCTTTTGAATAGTTGATCAGTTGAGGTAGAAACATTTTTTTTCCTTCTCAACTTATAGGATGAGGTGTATTTACAAAACACATTTTTATCTGTCAATTATTTATATTCTGGGCTCGTGGAAACATGCTACCATTTTCGCCATCAACAAGGAGAAGAGAGACCGTGGCAACACTCACATTATCTCACTGCCAGATGTTGCTGGGAAAATCTTTGGCTGTGTCATGCTTCTCTGGCTGCTTCATCACATTTTAGACAGATTACTTCTGGTCACAGGCTGGCTTTTGTCCCAAGCTTAACACAATTCACATGATCTTCATGATCCGCCAACTCTTAGAAAAGGCTCAGGAACACCAGCGAGACATCAGCTTTGCATTCATCGACCTGCTGAAAGCATTTGACGCTGTTAACCATGAGATGCTTTGGGAAGTAGTCCGCAAGTTTGGATGTTCCCCAAAATTCCTCACTATGCTCAGTCTCTTCCATGACAGAATGTGGGTGAAGGTCCTAATTGGTGGGGAAACATCTGCTCCCTTTAAAATCACTGTTGTTGTCAAGTAAAGCTATGTCTTGGCTCCGGTGCTTTTCAACATTTACCTTGTCACGGTCACTCTTCTCTCTAAAAGTGCGTTGGACAGCACTGATGGAGTGCGAATTTGGTACAGACTGGATGGCAATTTGTTCACCCTTTGAAGATTATCAGTCCACTCGGAAACCTCCTCAGTAATCATTTACAAGCTCCAGTAAGCTGATGATGCTTCCGGCATAGCTCTTCACTTGGAAAACTCTTCAGAGGACCGTTGAGTCTTTACACTCAGACTATTCTTGGGTGGGCAAAGAAATCAGCATCTCCAAGACACTGACCCTTCAGACGACCTTCCAGTGGACATCAAGATTGACAACAAGACACTGGGGAACACACAAT
>JANRMT010062791.1:193920619-193946507 GCA_026402145.1 Polypterus bichir lapradei
ACATTAGGAGATTTAATGCATATCTGAAATTTTGATGCAGAACAAAGGGGTCTGAATGAGTTACATCTGAACCAAAGGGGCACTAATGTAAGCTTAATTTTCATTACATGTAAATTAATAGAATCAACTCTTAAGGAAATTATTCTGAAATAAATGTAAAGAGCAGGAGTGTTAATGAGGGGGAATTCCATGTTTTACTAAGATTCAGGAATTCTATGAGGAATCCTAAAAAGCAGACAAGCAAAAAGGCATAAAACATTCTGGAGGTCAGTCTGTCAGGATTGCTCTTCTTTGCTCATGTGTTTTTCCTCGACTGTCACCTCAGCTCAGTTCATCGGTATCTTAATTGGACTGTTGAGTGACATGTATTTTTCCAAATTTTTCTGAACTGATGGTTTGGACCTGCTGTGTATAGTAGTTTAAAACACACATCGATGGCACTGAATGTTTTAATTTAATATAAAGAGTCCATGCTGAGTAAATTTGTTTGTTAAAGTTTAAGTGAAAGTTTCTTCCTCTGCTGTATAAAAACATTCTCAAAAATTCCTTGGCAAGAAGCAACCCTGGATAGTGTGCCAGTCAAATAAATACAGGGCCACACAGACCCATAATCACAATCATAATGGACCAATTTAGATTCACTGCCAATTAAACTCCTCAGATCACCCAGAGGAAAACCCACAAACAATTCACATGGACAAAGAATAGAGGACACTGGATATGTGAGGCAGCTAAACTGACCAGGGACATGGACTCATCCATCCATCCATCCATTCATTGTCCAACCTGCTATATCCTAACTACAGGGTCACGGGGGGTCTGCCGGATCCAAACCCAACCAACACAGGGCACAAGGCAGGAAACAAACCCCTGGCAGGGTTCCAGCCACCCACAGGACATGGACTCAGCAAGCCATTATTACATCCTAGCCAACAGTACCATTTTAAAGCAGAATTGTAGATAATAGTTTTACCAGGGAAACTGTGATAGTTTTCGAATCTTTGTGGTTCGGAATGTAAAGAAAACTTTGTAAGACTTAAAAAAATGTGACCACTGTCTTCCACCCTAAAGAAGAGCCTGAGTCCAAGGGCTTCAAGAAAACCAACTTTATTCCAATACAAACAAGAACATCAAGGTTATTTATTCAAACAGGAGCTACCACTTCCTTACATAGGGATACAGCAAACAAGCAGGGATGGGGCCAGGTTATAATGTTCCCTGCATTGCCAATCAGGCAATGGACATGTTACATTTGAAGGCTACACATTTACAATTGCCTCAGAAACACTGCAAACCTGTGGTTGCCTCAGGGATGGACAAGCAACCTTCAACATACAAGTCAATTACATTTTGGCATGCAGCCCTGTTGGGGAGAGTCTAAACAAGAGCTCAGAAACCTAACACCCCCAATAGCTTTGGCCATAAAGTGACTGCCCAAGCTGGGCTCGGCCAGGTGGGAGAGAATGTCAGCATTGACCTGTGCAGCCCAAACATCACTGGCTAACATCAAAAGCCAATGGCTGCAAGTTCATTTACCACTGAGTGAGCCAGGCATTCACATCCTTCTGTCTGTAGAGCCACTGAAGCGGGGCGTGGTCCATCACCAGGGTAAAGCGCCAACCCATAAGTAGTACTGCAGGGCCTCCACTGCCCAATTAATTGCTAGACATTCTTTCTCAATGGTTAAGTAGTTAGTTGCATTCTCTGTGAAGCAGTTTCCTGCTGAGAAACGTGACGGGGATGTTCCTCCCCTTCTAAACAATAAGAAAGCACCGGCCCAAACCAAAATTACTTCTCTCTGCAGAACAAATTTCTTCAAAAAGTCCAGATTCTGTAAAACCGGGAATGAGGATAAAGCAGCCTTTAAGTCTGAGAAGGCCATGTCACAGGAATCAGTCCAAACAATACCACGGTTCCTTCTGCCTTTTGTCAAGTCAGTGAGAGGGGCGGCCCAATGTGCAAAATTCAGAATAAACTGCCTCTAGTAACCAAGGAAGCCCAAACCTGCCTCTGCTTTTTGGGATGGGGACACACAAGCACCTCCCCCACCTTGTCCATCTGTGGCTTGATCAAGTCATTCCCCATGGAATATCCCAAATAATAAGTTTCCAACATACTCAATCTTCACTTCTTAGAGTTAGCAGTTAACTTTTCCAGCCTCAAACTGTTAAGCACTGCTTAAAGGCAGTCGAGATGAGACCTCTACTGAAAATGACCACATCATCGAGATATGCTCCCACATATGCAGAATGAGGACACACAATCTGGTTCATCATTCACTCAAAAGTCAACTGAGCCCCACGGAGACTGAAAGGGAGCCTGGTGACTTTGAACAGTCTGTCTTATGTAGCAAATGTTATTTTTACACAACTGGACTCCTCTAGGGGCATCTGCCAGTACCCTATTGAGATCCAGGGTGGAGATATGAAGTTTGCCCGAGTTTTTCCAAAAAGTCATCTATACACAGCATTGGGTATGCATCAGATTTGGAAATCTTACTCAACCGCCTAAAATTCATACAGAAAAAAACTCAGATCTGTCCAGTTTTGAGACTAGAAAAACTGGGCTTTTCCAGTCACTTTTGCTTTTGTGGATTACTCCCAGCTGGATCATTTGCTTCACCTCCTTGTGTATCACCATCCTTCTGGCCTCTGGAAGGCAATGCAAGGTCATATGTACTATAAAACCAGTCTCTGTACAATCTTGTGTTCCACAGTTTCTGTTTGGCCAGGTAAGGTCAAAAAGACATCAGAGGTCCTTCCAATCAGTGCTAACAACTCTGCCTTCTGGGCATTCATCAAATCATCACCATTAGTGGGACTGCTGCGGATGTGACCAGTGCCTCATGCGGGTCATACAACTCTTTCAAAAGATTGATATACAAATACCGCATGGGCTTCTGCCGACCAGTAATTCTGACTTCATAATTCACTCGACTAATGTGTTCTTCCACCACTTCCGGACCCAATCATTTCATCTGAAATTTATGTGGATTCAAAGTGATCAACACCAGCTCTCACTCCCCCTTCTTAAACAGAGTTTGCTTTCTAGTCAGAATTATATTTTTGCACCTCCTGTTTGCACTGCATGTGTTCTACCGAAACAGAAGACAACGTTGAGATCTGGTCTCAGAGTGAAACAACAAAATCCACAAATCTCCACACACGAGGTGTATCACAAACCCCTGTCCATTCTGCCTGAAAAATGTCTAAAACCCTGCATGGTCAATGGCCAAATAGCAGTTTGCAAGGAGTCAACCCAGTGGATGATTAGAGGGATTCCCAAAAAGCAAACAGGAGAGAAGGCAACATGGTAACCCAGGAGGTCAGGTCATCATGGGTCACCCGCTGTATCATGTGTTTCAACATTTTATTAAACCGTTCAAATCATGGCATTCATCTGTAGATGATAAACAGTGGTACTCAATTGCTACATTGCCAGGCTCTCACACAGCTGCTTTATGATGCAAGAGATGAAGGGTACCCTGATCAGTTAAAATATTGTGCAGGATGCCAATACATGTGAATATTTCTGAGAGAGCTACAGTCTGTGTATTCGCCCTCCATAGAGTGGCAACGTCAGGGTATCCTGTTAGCATAATCAACCAACACTTATACTCATAGGGGACATCCAAAATAGGCATCGGTAAGAGGGGAACCTTAGTGAGTCTATGAGCGGAAAGAACCTGTCAGTTTGGACATGCCATACAAAACTGCTCTACGTCTTGGCCCATATTCAGCCAATAAATGTGTTTTGAAATGCTTCCCATCATCTTGGTCCCCTAAGACGTGGGTGTGAGCAATTTTTAAAACTGTCTCTAAGTCCATTTGGCACCACCAACTGTTTGATCCATCTATCCCCCATGCAAGCAGAAATCACCCGATACAAGAAACTATCCTTAATTAAAAAGTGTGCTGTTTTAAAGTTTGAGTCCTTCCTCTCCATGTAGTAAGAGTCATCCACAACATGGGTTTGCTTGAGTACAAAGTCTATGCTGCTGTTGGCTTGTTGCAGGCAGGTGTCTCTGTCTGAGTAGCAGTTTCTGCTTCCTCTGCACCTGATGCAGCATTGTGCTCTCCCTCCATTATGGTTTCGCCAGGGGCCGTAGCAGTTGTCCAGTTTGGAGAGGTTGATGGCACAAGTGACTGGGTGGTAAAGTCTGCCAGCTGTCCCAGGTCCTCACTTGAGGATCCATCTCCCACCTCGCTGGACAACTAAGGTTCAATTTCAGCCCGGCTCCTTGATTGACATTATGAGCCCCTCTCTATCCATTACAGAGGGAGGTGATCTGTAGGTGGCCAAGACCTGTGGGAAGAGGACATTCCTCTTCCCTATTAAAAGAAGCCAGGGTGAAGTGTCTGAAATGGCAGTCCAAACGTTAAAGTTTTTCCCTTTAAAATTTCAGAGGGAGTAAGATAGTCTTATATAGTTTAACACACATGGACACAGCGGATATTCACCAGGTCTGTGGCCTTGTAAGAGGTCGTCTGGATCAAATCTCAACAGACTATACAGAGGTTGCTACCAGAGGCCAACAGTGCTGGGATTTCACATCTGGCCAACTTAATAGAGACTTTAAACTTGTCTCTCTCTAACATCTTGGGGGAAACATGCGAGCCACATACCTGGGCCGGACTGATGTCCATGGTTTTCCAGGTGGGAGTCAGCACTCCCGAGCCAGATGTCCTGGTTAATCACAGTGAAAGCACCTGTGCTTGGACCCGACTATAGAGTTCCTATGATGTCTTCTTCCACCGGTGGTATCGGGTTGTGTCGAAGTTGGAGCCAAGTTTGGGTAGCCCCTCTGCTTCCAGGTGGCTTAGGCACCCTCCAGTCTGCGAGTCAGGTCTAGTAGCAAGTGGACTTCATTCTGGAGTAATTCATCACAAAGGTCCTCGTTTATTCCTGACAGGAATGTGTCAATAGCGAGCTTCTCCACAATGCACACGAACATGTCTCTGCAGAACCAGCTTTGAGTCGGGTAAACCTAATTCTGGATCTGTCCTCATATAGGGCATTCCAGGTCAATACGCCACAGATCAAACTGGCATCCCTTGGCTACAGGGCTCATGGACATAAGGAGGAGGATCTGTTGCTTCACGAAGTCATAATCATTGAATCTTTAGGAAGAGAGATCTTGCATAACCCGTATTGCCTCTCTGGTCAAAAACTGGGCCAACATAGCTGTCCAGCTTCCCCTGTCCCAGTACATCAGCGTTGCCATGCTTTTGAAACAAAATACAGAAGGTAACATTCAGGGTCATCTGCTGGAGCCATCTTCACCAGCACTCCCCCAGGACGAACAAAGGCAGGAGGGCCAACAGGAGCCTCCTCTTACTTCCCTGGTAGTGTGATATTGTGTGCCTCTTGGGGATTCATTGGTGTAAGACCCCATCTCTGGTACTATATGACACGTGAGCCACTGTCTTGCACCATAAAGAAGAGGCCTAGTCTAAGGGCTTCAAGAAAACCAGCTTTATTCCAATACAAACAAGAACAGCAAGGTCACTTATTCAAACAGGAGCTACCACTTCCTTACACAGGGATACAGCAAACAAGCAGGGATGGGGCCAGGTTATAATGTTCCCTGCGTCACCAATCAGGTGACAGATGCATTAAACGGGGAGGCTGTGAACTTGTAATTGCATCGATGGCGTTGTGAAACTGCGGTTGCCTCATCATCGGACAAGCAGCCCCGATGGAGAGGATCTCAAAAGCCTCACAATGTCTAAAGAAAAGCAATCACAACTATCAAAACTGCACTCACTCAACCAGTGGAAAACCTAAAGATAAGGAGGACTTGAAAATCAACAAGAAAAGTCCAGCAAGGAACATTGTGCCCACTGAGCAAATTCAGAACATCAGTGCCAACCTGCAGATTGAGTTCATGTTAGGGGGATGAAAATGAAAGTGTGGCTGAAAATGCAAAGGACATCGGGGTCATACTGTTTGAACCACAAATAAAACATGGAGGACAGTGACATGCTGTGAAGGGCACAATAAAACATCTTCTGTCCAAACGCATTTTCCTGTCCCTAAACGTCATTACTAGTGAAGCTCTGCCTGCTCTTCTATTTTTAATTTATTTCTCCTCTCATTGATATGAAGTGTCTTCTTAATTCTGCTCACCTTCATCTGCTCCGTCGGCCCTCCTCATCTCCTTCAGTGTCTTCTCTTTCTCCTCAATTCTCCTCCTGATTTCACTCAGTGTTGCCTCCAGCTGTTTCTGTTTGGACACATAAGAGGACACATGGGGGTCTTATCAGAAATCACTTTCAGTTTCACTTACTGTCTGAAGAGCTCAGATAAACCTGACAGAAAATCAAATGAGCAACCAGTGGAAATATCAAAAAAAGAAAAACACGTTATAACTGAAGCCCAGAGAAAGTGAACACCTTTAAAAACTTAATTCAAGAAATAAGAAAACAACTGAAAGTTAACTAACTCAAATTTCAGTTATGACTCAATGGTGGGCTGCTTTAGGTAGTGAGAGGGGACCACATTAAGCCTCGATTACTAGAGCTGGCCAAAGTGACGACTGTGAAAACACTGAGGACTGAACAGGCGACTGAGACCACCAGTAAAGATGGCTATAAGCAAGGGTTCAAATCAGCCAGTGGTATACAAACTGGTCATGAAAGAGTGATAAGAGAGTGTGCTACAGATGTGGAGGAGAGCTCAGCGTAGCAGAAGGTCAGATCATAAATCAAAAATGACATTCTACAGCGGTGGACCCCATGTGTCAGTGGGCTACAACAGGGTACATTGACACACAGGTGTGCTCCAGTGACAGATGTGGTGTGTTGTTCTCTTGATTCAAAGCAGGATTTCCATCTTGTACACGTGGATAGACTGCTGATCAGAGTTTTGGTGGATCCAGTTTTCATTTTAGATGTCTGAACAAGTGGCAACAGTAAATGCAGGTAGACAAAGGTGCAAGAACAGTGTGAAGATTGAGAAGCTAAGATTAGGGGCAGAGCAGACAAGGTGGGTTTATCGGAGGTGATGTCTACACATGCCAGTCCTGGTAAGGCTGTGGAGTTTAGGAAGTTTAACATGAAGCTCAAATTTAAAATAGCAGGAGAGAAGAAGAGGAACATACGGTACAAGAAGAAAACTCCAGAAAAATATGACGAATCAAAAGTATTGGAGAAACAAAATCAAATAAATAAGACAATGAAGATACTGAGTCAATACCATAATATCAAAAACAGAGTTACACACTAAAAATAACATGCTGACCAAAGGGCTACAGTATATACCAAACAAAACCCCAAATCCAAAACATTCAACCAAATATTACATTTAATAAGTAGACAAAGTACTAAAGTGTATAAATAACTGGAAATTCAACATGGCTGGACACAACCCTCAATGAGACACAAAGACGGACTCTTAGACCTGTTCAGTTTGTCACTAAGACTCCATAAAGCGTCACTGAGCAAACTCTCTTCACCTAATGAATACAGACCATTGGCACTTACGTTTCACATCATCAAACCTTTTTCAATTACAGGTCCTGGACTATATGAATGTAGGGGACCACCTGAACCCCCACAGCAGTTTGTCTAATGGACAAAGATTGGAGTCAAGGATGCAATTATCAATCTACCCTACAAGGCTTTTTTACCAGGCAGGAGGATTACAGGTATATGTTTTGATTTCTCCGGTGCCTTCAGAACCATCCAGGTGGATGAGCCTATGGTGTCCTGAATGATGGACTATCTGTCGAGCAGACCACAGTTTGTGAGATTAAAGGACCGAGTTGTGTAGGCAACACTGGAGCACCACAAGGAACAGTCCTGTCTACTTTGTTCTTTACTTTGTACAACTTTAATTATAAATAAAACAGCAGATCATGTCACTTGCAGAAATTCTCAGATGATTCTGCACTTAGGGGATGTACTGATAAAGGGGATGAGACAGAGGAGAGGAGTCAGGGAGAGACTTTGTTTCTTGGTGCAAAGAGTATTGTCTGCACCTTAACATTAGCAAGGACAAGCAACTGGTGATTGATTTTCACCCACTATGGAGTCTCCGTCCACTATTCAAGGAGTGGATGAAGAGGTGGTCCACTCCTACAAGTACTTGGGGGTTCACATCAATGACAGGTTGGACTGGACTCGGAACACAAAAGGATTATAGAAGAAAATGCAGAGCAGACTTCTCCTTCCTTAGTATATTGTGTTCCTTTAATGAGGGAAGTGACATCCTTCATATGTTCTATAACTCTGTGATGGCCAGTCTGATATGCTGAGTGGTAACATCACTTCAAGAGAGGCCCACTGAATCAACAAACTGATTAAGAAGGCAGGCTTAGATATGGGACACACACTGGAGACCCTTGAGCTAGTAGGGGTGGAGAGAATGAAGATACAACTGAGTGCCATTATGGACAATACTGCACTGTGACATGTCAGCTGAAGGGCGTCAAGAGGCTCCTTTATACTAACCAAACCAACCAGCCAACCAACCAACCAGCATGATACACATTTATAGTGCCTTGCTGGGTCTGCTCTCTCATCATTAGCCGTTTTTTGTAATTCTTGTGTCTGTGTGTCTTATTTCTCTTTTGTTAGATTTCTATTTTTTTGTTTTTGAGTTTGTCTAAATACTAAATTTCCCATTAGAACATGTGAAGTGCTACCTACTTACCTACCGACCTACCTACTATCTGTTAAATAATGCCTTTCGTATCTGTCTGTCTGTCCGTCCATGTCTTTCACATCTCTCTCTATGAAGGAGTCCACCTTATCCATAGTTATACGTAAACCTTCAAATTGTACATTATGCACAACTCTGACTTTCCAAAGTTTTCCTGGGTAAAAACTCTAATGATGACATCATGTCTTGTGCCCTGTCTCACCAGGATAGGCTCCAATTCCCTACCATCATAGACAAGAACATTTAAACTCCTCAGATGGACACCTGAATGTCTCTAATCAAACTACTTTTAGAGACTTCTTCACTCTTGTTATTTCCTTTGTTTTCATTAAGCACTAAACCCCACTCACCTGTTTTTCCCCTCTTTCTGTCTCCAGCTCCACCATGTTATGCCCACTGTGCTCATTCACCACACACATCACACAGGTGCAGGTCTCATCAGTTTTACAGAATATCTCCAGACTCTTCTGATGTTCTGCACAGATCTCCTCCTTCAGATTTCTAACTGGATCAGTCAGCTTGTGGTCCTTCCAGGCTGCTATTTCAAAGTGGGGCTGCAGGTGAGTCTGACAGAAGGATATCATGCAGGACTTCACTGCTCTGAACTTCTTCCCAGTACAGGTGTCACACTCCATATCTCCAGGGCTGGCATAACTTTGAGATGGACGAGGACTGAGTCTCGGCTTCTTTATTTTTTTTTATGATTTCATTCAGCACAGTGTTTCTGTGAGGTTCAGGCTTTGTGGTAAAGGTCCTTCTGCACTGAGGACAACTGCACTCTTGGTTTTGATCCCAGTAGTCAGTGAGGCACTTCAGACAGAAACTGTGACCACAGAGGATCAAGACTGGGTCACTCAGGGTGTCCAGACACACCGAGCAGGTGATCTCATCCTATAATCCAAACACCTTGGCTTCGGCCATCATCTGTCAGAGGAGACGTAGGCAGAGAGAATCAGTCAGCGAAACGAGGAGATTTAAAGTGAGACCTGAGAGCAGACAAGAGAGAACATCTGAGGAGACAACAGTTATTAGTTGAGTTAACTTAGTTTTATGAGACGTGCATTGTGACAGCACCATTGCGGGATCTACCACTCCGCTATACACAGACACAGAAAATTGGCAGAGTCGGGGTCAGGTCAGCGCCCATGATATACTGTTCCCTGAATTTATAACGTTCCTGGCATCACCCATCGGTGACAGAGCTTATAGCACAATCTCAATCAGCTCATAGTTGTGCCACGGTGCTGCGAACTTGAGGTTGCCTCGGTGACAGACAAGCAGCCCTCCACAGATGCAGCAATCGCGCTTTGGCGTGTCGTCCCATTGGGGGCCACAAAATACTTCAGGACCTCACAATATTTAATTCTTTCCTTAAGATATTAAGAACAGTTTTGTTCTAATGCAGCAGTGTTAAGGGTAATAAAGTCTGGAATTCCTTTTTACCTTTACAGCTTTAAATGTTCCCTAGTGGGTAATACTTGTAAAGCCAGCTAATAAACTTCTAAACCCGACCAGCAACAGTTCTGAGGGCATCATGTAAAATCTGCCACTTGTGGATATTCTTCACTCCACACTCCTCACCGCTTACCTCACTGCTGCCCTTGATGTGGACCTGAGGACTCCACCATCATAACCTGATTTCCCAGCCAGTGCTTCAACATCCATATCCATATTTAGAGGTCGTACATCTACAGCTACAGTTTGGGGGGTCAATGCCCACCAGCTTGTCTTCTACAGCCAGGAACGGCTTAGTGGCTCAGGAGATTCATAATTCCCACTAAACCTTTTGTTTATTTTATAGTCTTTTGTTTTCTCAGTGTTTCTTTTTCTCATTTTATGTATTTGTTTCTATTTTTTACCAATCATGCCTTATGGCCTCACTCCCATTCTCATCTTTCTTCTCCTATTTACAGTAAAATGTGGTGTCTTAGGAAGAGGAAAGTGAAATAGGAAAAGAAAAATAAGAGAGTGAGTGAAACAGAGAAAAAACAGTGGAAAACAACAAGAGCACAAAACAAAAGAAAAAAAGGAAAAGACAAAGGAAAGTAGGTCAGCACTTGTGTGCCACACACACACATGGTCACACCAGCAAGAGTCACAAAGTGTCAAAGACAATCATCACTATGATCAAATAAATAACATCACAAATTTACGAGTACAAACTCCTCACCACTCAGACATTCACAAGACTGCAGGATAAAAACTGAACCTTTAGGACCTAAATACAAAAGAGAGACATGGCTGCTGGTAAGAAGGCCTTGCCAACCTCAGATCTGTTCACTAAATATCAAAACTGTGTGTCCAAATGTGGCACAAAGCGACATGCAGATCATAAAATACAAAGCAGACTGCTGACCCACCACTCAGTTCCCAGCACAGGCCCTGAGACAGACTGGTGGGTCAGCTGTCATTAAAGACTTCTTTGGTGGGCTCCTCTTCACCACAGACGGTCTTCAGGTCCTCTTAATCAGAGAAGTTGGACATGAAAAGTTCAGCAGAAGAGCCCAACAACAATGAGCTGCCCAGAATGTGCCGAGTATCGTTAAAGGCTTTAGTCATCAAGTGCCTGGGGGTCACTTTGTGTTTTTGTGTCCAAGCACAACTTGTAACAGAGTTGGACTTTCCAAAGGCTTCACTCCTATGTGTTGAAATGAGCTGCAGGGTTACAGTGGCAGACATCACCACTTCTGTCACAGGGCCTGCCTTATTATGGGAGGTATTTTCTGCAAAAATGAAAATGAAAATTTAAATTATATATTATATAATATATAATTATATCTCGATATATATTACATTTCATGCTTAAATCACACTATTTTATGGTAGCCATGTTTAAATGACAATATGTAGGTGTGCTCAGTGTAATTCAAATGGCAGGTGGTTGAACATCATGGAGTTGACTGGGATGAACCATCTGCACGTGGTGAGAAGGGACTCGAGGTTCTTGAGGTCCAACTACCAGGAGAACTCACAGCAGATGACCTGAATTCACACCCAGACCCCAATGTTCCCTTTCCAGATGCAGTGGCCACTTACTGTAACAGCCAAATAAATCAAATGCCAGGATGGTCTCAATATTTGTACTGAGGCTCATGCTGTACTTCATTTATCAGTTAACTTTATGGGATCATCTCACATTTCTCAGTGCTGCTCTACTACTTCATTCAGTGTGAACACTGTGATAAAAGTGATGCACTGCATTTGAGATTTCAGAAATTATTAATTCTGCATTTACAACTGCGATAACATGGCTACTGAATCAAACCTTTATAAGGCAAAAACTGGCACCAACTGTTTTAACTGGATAAGGGACGAGGCCCTGAGGGGCATATTGAGGCCTGGGCCCACCTGCAGGTGTTTCTTAATAAGCTACATCCCATTTACCAACTCTGTTTATGTGAACAGTCAGAAAAGGACAAAGCTGTACTGCTGAGGGGAACTCCAGTAAAACATCATCTGTGTTTCAGTTGCTCAGTCCACATATGACATAATGGAGGGTGTCAAAGTGCTTTATTCTGATCCATTTTCATAAAATTTGAAATTGAATCATACAATCCACAGCCAATTCAATATTCATGAATGGGGGCTGAGGTTCAACAACAGCACCATATCAAAATGACCATCTGGTCTTTCTTATCCACTTTTCCATTTCAGGTATGTGGACAAGGCAGGACTCAACCCTGGCCTGACATCAAATGACTCACTAAAACAAAGAACTCCATCATTATGGCAGCCATCTGACTGACAGGTTAGTCCTCATCTTCAGACATTCACAGTGAATTCATTTAGAAGATGAACTTCTTGAGTAAGCAATGGAGAGGCACAAAATGTCCAGTGGGAGGACAACACTCTAGTGACATCTTTGACTCTGTGCTCCTACAAATAGTCATTATTCAGGAGCTCTTGATACTTAGTCTCTATAGTGCCTTTCATTAGTGCTGCTCGGAAGGACCACACGCCTGTTCTACTTAACTGGTGACATCCGATGACATTCAGGGGCCACAACAGTTATTAGGGTGTCAGCCTGAAGGACAAGTTGTTGTGAATCAACAGTGACTCCTGCTGGTCAGACTGGTATAATGGAGACCCTCACAGTCGTACTTGCCTGTAGGGCATTCTCATCCAAAAATTCAGTCAGAGAGCTGATGCCACCCGACTCATTTTCTAAAATTAATTTTAGCCCCAAACTACAAACACAAAGAGGACCTGCGCTTGAGGGGACATTAGATGGTCAATTTTAGTCCTTGAGGACACCACATTAAGCCAAAATGCATTTAAGACTGAAGTACAATACAATACAATACAATACAGTTTATTTTTGTATAGCCCAAAATCACACAGGAAGTGCCTCAATGGGCTTTAACAGGCCCTGCCTTTTGACAGCCCCCCAGCCTTGACTCTCTGAGAAGACAGGGAAAAACTCCCAATAAAATCCTCGGGAAAGGCAGTTCAAAGAGAGACCCCTTTCCAGGTAGGTTGGGCGTGCAGTGGGTGTCATAAGAAGGGGGTCAATACAATACAATACACAGAACAGAACAATTCCTTAATACAGCATAATAATAAAAATTTTAGAAGTACGGTTTAACAGTAGATGATATGACATAATTAGGTTTGGATATTTTTATGGCCATGCCACGGCTGAAACGTTGCTCAGATGAAAGGACCCCTCTTTCCCATGATTCCTGTGATCCTCCATCAACCATAGGCAGGCAAACAACGTGTCAGGTGGGCCGTGGCACCAATTGCCACATTTGAGTACCGAGAACAGAAACAGAATAGGTGAGGGTTAGTATTCAATTATAATTATCATGTTACTTATGTTTTAGTGCTAATGACTAACAACAGAGATGCAGTATGTACAGTTAATCAGCAGCTCTAGTCAGGATATGCTAAACTGAAGTAGTGAGTCTTCAGCCGGGATTTAAAGGCTGAGACCGAAGGGGCATCTCTTATAGAAGCAGGAAGACCAGTCCACAGTTTAGGGGCCCTGTAACTAAAAGCTCGACCTCCCACTGTTATTTTATTAATCCTTGGAATCATAAGCAGACCGGCATCTTGAGATCTTAATGTGCGCTCAGGTTTATAAGTCATGATAAGTTCAGACAAGTAAGCCGGACCTTGGCCATTTAATGCTTTATATGTTAAAAGGAGGATTTTGAAATCTGCCCTAAACTTAACCGGGAGCCAGTGTAAGGATTTAAGAACTGGAGTTATGTGTTCGTATTTTCTTGTTCTTGTAATAATTCTTGCAGCCGCATTTTGGATTAACTGGGTGCTGTATAGAGAACAGTTTGAACAGCCAGTGAACACCGCATTGCAGTAGTCAATCCTACTAGAGATAAATGCATGAATTAATTTTTCACAATCCTGTTTATTTAGAAAGCGCCTTAATTTCCTAACATTTTTAAGATGGAAAGTCAAATGTGATGTTTCATTTTGCCTTAAATGTGTTTACTTTGTCTTTCATGTTTCTTTCATTTTTTATTGTTTTGTAAATAGTATTGATTTTATTGTTGTTGATGAATATTTTGTTCCTTAATCTTATGTTTATTGTATTTGGTTTGTTTTCTTGTGTGTTCCTTGTTCGCTTCATGTGGAGCCCAGGGTGTTCTTGGTCACATGACACTGCAGCCGGAGCTCCACCCCCAGGGGTATTTAAGAAGAAGCTGCCGGTGAAAGAGCTGCTCCAACACTGAGCTTTGTCCTGTCCTGTGGACTGTGCTTCATATTTTGATTTTTGGGGTCCTGTTTCAGCCCACTGCTCATATGAGGAGGTCCTGTCTTTAGTTTATGATTGTTGGATTTTACTCACTTCAGGTTTTTCATTTTTTTTTTAGAGGATTATAGCAAGTTGTGTTTGGTAACCGATGCAACTGTCACCTGTTAACCTTCTCCTGACCAGCGTGAAGATGAAGCTTAGCAGAATGCTGAGTGTTGAGAATTCATGAAACTCCAATTTGATGAGAAACACAACCTCGGAGCAGGTGCAGAGAATTTTATTTTTGCATGTGTGATGTTGCTGAATGCTCCTTTAAAAAATCTTACATGGTGATTATAAAATGGTAACACTTTATAAACTAATCTACCCTTTGAATCTTGAATCATACAAAGATTAATAATAAACAATATTTAAATAATGTCATGCATTGTCCTCATTTTTATCAGTGACAGGATTTTTTGAGTATATCTGATGTTGCTCTATTCTTTCATACACTGTTATTTAAATTAATCTTATATGTTCAGTACAAAATAGTAAAAGCTACAGTGCCGTGTAAAAAATGACAAGAATTAATATGTCACATTTAAGTTTTTATGCCATTCATCTCCATTGATCTTTTTTTAAGCAAGAAGTAAAAGGAAAAGTATTTGTAATAAAAAATATAAGCTAAAAAAGTTGTGTTCTGTAATGTTAAAGTCATCAGTTATGAGAAGTACAGGGATGTTCATAATCAAGTAATACTGCACTTCAATAAGTCCATTAAAATTATGAACAGAATCAGTGACACAGTGCGGCCATAGCGGAGTCCCACACCCACCAGGAATGAGTCGGCCTTACTGCTGCCAATGTGAGCCAAGCCTTAAAAGATTAAGGAACAAAATATTCATCAACAACAATAAAATCAATACTATTTACAAAACAATAAAAAATGAAAGAAACATGAAAGACAAAGTAAACACATTTAAGGCAAAATGAAACATCTCATTTGACTTTCCATCTTAAAAATCTTAGGAAATTATGGCGCTTTCTAAATAAACAGGATTGTGAAAAATTAATTCATGCATTTATCTGGTGGTACAGGAGCTGAAGAGACCTCAGCAGCAGGCACGGGACCCCCTACTCCTGAAGCACCCCTAAAATACCCCCTCATAGGACACAGTCACATGTCTTTTCCAAGTCCACAAATCACACGCAGACTGGTTGGGTTTACTCCTCAAGAACCCTTGTGATGATAAAATGCTGGCCCAGCGCTCCATGAAAAGGAGGAAATCCGCATTGACCCTCCTGAATCTGAAGCTCAGCCGACAGCCAAACCCTCCTTTCCTGAACCCAGGCATAGAGTCCTGTGGGTCACTTCTGTGAAAGGACATTTCCACTAATTCATGGTGTCAATTTGTGATTAAATAATTACAAAACCAACACATCAATAAGCTGTTTGTCAAGAATAAGTCATGAAAACAGGAATGTAAGAGGATCTAAATACCAACAAAAATGTCATTATGGTAGAGCCAGTGAGGGGTCAAGGAGCTTTATGACAGCAGTCTTTAAGGAATATCGATTAAGGTGTGGAAGGGAAAATTATAATATAAATATACAGAAGTAATGGGACACCATAAACCAAAAGAAAATGACATCACATGACTAGAAATAAATATAAAATAAACAGGCATAGACACACAAAAGGACTTCAGTGATCCAGCTTTAAATAGTATAAATTAACATAAAAATATGATTAATGTTACATTGATGCATGTAAATATATTCTGGATTGGTGTATGAAAGGCGCTATATACTTCAGAATGCATTTTTCAGTTCTTATGCAGCACTTTCTTCATTTCGATATCCAACACAAAGCTTCTTCACATTGAGACTACAAGCTGGAGTCCAAAGAAAGTCAAATGACAACTTCGACAATCAGAAAGCTTCAGTTTGAGATCACGGAAATCACACAAAGCTTCATCTTCTGCCACCAATTCATGGATAAGAAACCCCCAAATAACAGAATCAGCCCCTTCTGTACCCCTCACCACAGAAAGTGAAGTTCATCCCTTCTGACCTTTCATCAGGGGGTCACTTGGGACGGAGTTTGAGTTTTGTGTACATTTATATCTTGTTTTTTGTCCTCACATTATTAATTTTTCATTTCATTGACCTTCTCAAATGTGTGAGTGCACAATGCTCTGTAAAAGTATTTGCCCCCACCTGATTTCCTCTATTTTTACTTCTTCGTAACACTTCATTGTTTCTGATCTCCAGACATATTTAGTAGAACACAAAGACAACCTGAGTAAGCACAACACTCCATTTTTAAATTATTTTTTTTATTTATTGAACGTAGAAAGTACACTAACATCTATATCACCCATGTGATAAAGTAATTGCCCCTAAACTAAATACTTGGCTGTGCCCCCCTCAGCGCCATCAACTACAGTCACACAGGTCCAGTATCAGAAGGTCAGTCTCTGGCATCCCTGTGGAGAAATTGCGGGCCCCTCTTCTGTAAAGACTTGTTGTAATTCAGCCAAACTGCACTGTTTTTGACTATGAACTGCCTATTCAAGATCACACCACAACATCTCAGTGGGGTCAAGACCTTCATTTTGTGTTTAGTTAGCGCGTCAGAGGTGTACTTGGTCTTCTTATTTAAATTGTTGTTCTACCACATCACTCAGTTACAGATCACAGGCTGATGACCAGACATTCTCCTTCAGTATCTTCAGTCAGAGAGCTGAATTCAAGTTTCCCTCCATTTTGGCAGGTCATCCAGGCCTTGAAACAGCAAAGCACATCACACTACCACCACCATGATTGACAGTGTGTGTGTGTGTGATGTTCTCATTGTGGAAAGCTGTGACAGCTTCAGTCCAGATGGAACTGGACCTGTGTCTTCTATAAAGTCCCACTTTTGACTCATCACTCCACAGGACATTATCCCAGATGTTCTGGGGGTTAATCAAGGTGTCTTTTGGCAAATGCTAGATGAGCCTTCATGTTTCTGTTGTTCAGCAGTCATGTTTATCTTGCAACTCTCCCCAGATACCACTTTAGCACAGCGTCCTTCTAATGGTGGAATCATCAACACTGACATGAACTGAGGTGAGACAGTCAGACCTGCTTTGTCATGTTGAATTGTCACTATGTCACAAGCTCATTACTAATGGTGTAATGTGACCTTCACGATTTTACTGATCTGGAGATGGGCTGTGCATTAAAGTGACAATGACTAATTTTTACTTATTGTAACTAATTTTTACTTATTGTATAGCTAGGATTTAATTTATGTTCAAGTCCTCTTTAAACTGCAAAAAAAAAGAAAACTGAAAACGTCTTAGTTCTTTTATGTTGCATAATTAAATGTGAAAAAGCTACATAACTTTCTGTAAACTCAAAATAATTGTAATTCTGCTCCATACTTGTAATTTTTTTATATTGTATTGAGGATTTGTTCTGTGTATTGTATTGTATTGTATTGACCCCCTTCTTTTGACACCCACTGCACGCCCAACCTATATGGAAAGGGGTCTCTCTTTGAACTGCCTTCTCCCAAGGTTTCTTCCATTTATATTCCTACAAAGGTTTTTTTCTTAGAGAATCAAGGCTCGGGGGCTGTCAAGTGGCAGGGCCTGTTAAAGCTCATTGCAGCACTTCTTGTGTAATTCTGGGCTATATAAAAATAAATTGAATTTTATTGTATTGTATTGTAACGAGGTGACTGTCACATCACACTACAAATCCAAAAGAGCAAAACTGAAATCTTCACATCCGTTACAGTGCCAGGCATGTCTGACCACTGCTGTGCTGTCTGCCTTCTGGTGCCCTGGGGGATTTGGTGGGTCTCTGCCATTCTAGAACTCTCTGTTAAGGATGCTGCTGTACTTCTGTGATTCTAAATCAGAGTCTGACACCCCGATGTACACTCATGTAAAGTGACCAACAGGCTACCTCACCAAACAGCTGATGACTTCTTATAAGGCAGCCACTGTGAAAAAAAACTCAGCTTTGACCACTGTAACCCTGCGCATCCTCTCTTCATGTAAAACTGAAGGATCTGGAGGTTCAAACTCTGTGAAAGGTTGTGCTTGGACACCAATATGTAGAAGCCCATGGGCACACGATGGTTAAAGCCTTTAAAGACACTCAGCAGATTCTGGTTGGCTCATTCTTGTTGGGCTCTCCAGCTGAACTTCTCACCGGACGTCGCTGACTGCGAGGACCTGAAGACTGACTGTGGTGAACAGGAACAACAAAACCATAATGTGAGAGCTGTTAAGTCTTCAAAACGTCTTTAAACAACAGTGAGCCAGTGTGTCATATACCAGTGGGTATGCTGGGCACTGATTGGTACTTTAGTGGGGTTCAGTGTTTTAGGGTTTTGTGTTTTAGCTGCTTGTTAGGTGTGTGTTACATTTGAACCTGTTCTAGTAGATACTGCACAGTAAATGGACCTCATGCCATTACAAAATGCCATCTTCACAGCCCCCATTCTGCTCTTTTCATGGCCAACTACTGAAGCTCCGATTCTCCTCCTGCAGTCCTCTGAACCTCTGAGTGGTGAGGAGTTTTTACAGGCAAGTTTGTGTTCTTATTGAATTGGTGGTCCTGACGAGTATCTGTGACACTTCATATCCTCTCCTGGGGCCTCATGTGTAACACCATGTGTAGACATGACATACGGAAATAAATCAGAAATGTGCGTACAAAAAAAAGAAGAAACGGCAAACCAGATACATAAAACTGTGCGAACGACAACGTCCACGTTTTTCTGCTCCTTAAATTAGTCAGCGTGAAATGTAACACACGTGCACGCGCATGCCGCATCACACGACTCCTCCCAGAATTACTCCGCTTTGAATATGCAAATCAATATAAATAGCCTGTTGAATGAATAAACAATGGAAAAAGCACGGGGGGAAATGAGGAATTTCAGCGAATACCAAGTAGAGGCAAGACAAACGTAAAGTGTGTTGATTTAAACAGAGATAGGAACAATAAAAGGAAGTTAATCGAGTGACAGAGTGGCGGAGAAACTCGAAAGTTCAAGTTCAGAAAGTAGCACAGTGCACAGAATTAAATAAGAAGAAGTGGTCAGATATCACAGTCACCGTAGCCCACCGTCTGAGTGTCATATGGAAGGGTCTCAGGGTACAAAAAAAAAAACAGGGACACAGTGGGGGGAAAAAAAGTCAAAATGTCCACTTTAATCACGTAGCTGATGTTGACATTGAAGTAGAAGGTCATAAACATCTTAAATTGTTTCATTTTCTAGTTTCTCAACTCCCATCGTAACTAAAGCAGCTCATTAAATGTTTTGTGTTCTGTGTGTGAATCTCCACGTGCTTCTTCAACGGGCTTTCTGTGACGCCGACAGTGCACATGACACTCGTGATATTACAGCTCTGTGAACAAATGAAATACTAAGATGAATACTTGATAGGATTGTCATGAGGAGAGAATTTAAAACATGGAGGACCGCCGTTAGCAAGACCTAATATGGGGCCGATAATTTAATTTAAAAGTAATTGGCATCTGACTTGAGGGAGGAATTACAAAAATAGGAATAATAAAATGAATTGTATGTAAATAAGTAAGAAAACGACACACTTAAAATTTCATTAAAAACTTACATTTATTATTACAAAAAAATTACAATATGAGAAATACAATGCAAGAAGATACACTACAAAACTACAATACAACAAAGTGAGTTTTTAAACATTATTTGTAATTTATTTTTCAAGCTTTCTTTTCCGTGAAATCATTTATTATATCTTCAGATCCAATGGATTCACATAATTCGTTTTCTATTGACAGTTGTGCTAAACTTGACAATCTCTCCTGTCCCGGGGTGGCTCGTAGATAATTCTTAATTATTTTCAGCTTCGAAAAACTTCTCTCAGCTGTAGCTGTTGTCACAGGAATCTATACTAATAAAAGGCAAAGCCCTCACTCACTCACTCACTCACTCATCACTAATTCTCCAACTTCCCGTGTAGGTGGAAGGCTGATATTTGGCAGGCTTATTCCTTAAAGCTTACTTACAAAAGTTAAGCAGGTTTCATTTCGAAATTCTACGCTTAACGGTCATAACTGGAACCTACTTTCGTGCATATACTGTATACGGCCATAGCCTGCAGCTCGGTCGCCGTGTGAGGCGGAGTTGCGTCTCGCATCATCACGCCTCCCACGTAATTGAGTGCCTGCCCATATATGCTAAATATTCGTGGGTGAAGGACTGTGCTTAGCATATTCATAAGTGCAGCTACTGCAGAAATCAGCACGCCTCCCACTTAATTGACTGCCTGCCCATAGACACGCAGCCACTAAATATTCGCGACCACACACTTGGTATACGAACAAGCCAGTTTCACTTTCAGTTTGTACATGTTCAGTCTCTCCCTGTGCATTTCCTGTGCAGTGAGCAAGACAGAGAGAGTGAGAGAGCATGACACACACACAGGCAGTGAGAGAGAGATAGCGCGACACAAACACAGGCAGCACAAGAGAGAGAGCTCAACACACACACAGAGGCAGCGTGAAAGATGGACGCAGACACACAGGCAGCGCAAGAGAGTGCTGGAACGCATTAAGATAGGAAGGCGGTTAAAGAATGCACTGGTCTTGATTTTGTTTTCACTTCTATTTCAGCGTGCATTGTTGCAACGTTATTTTTCTTGGTGGTTTATTAAATTACGGATTTTTTCAAATGTTTATTTTTTTTCTCTGTGCTTAAAACTCATCAAAAAAAGTGCTTTTAGCCAGCGGTTGGTAGCGCTATAGCGCAAACTATTGCAGTGTTAGTTTTCTCTGTTGTTCAAGATTTTCTCAGTGTTATTCAATGTTTTTACATTTAGTTTACTATTACGCTGTGCATTCTATGGTATAATTATATTTGTGCTTAAAAACTAAAAAAATATATTTTTACATACAGTTCGTATGGTCTGGAACAGATTAATTGTATTTACATACAATCCTATGGGGGGAAATTGCTTCGGTTCACGAGCAAATCGGTTTACGACCAGAGTTTTGGAACGAATTATGGTTGTGAAGCCGAGGTTACAATGTACCGGGAATGCCTGTTAAACATTTCAGATTTACAAGTAGCGATTTGGGTGGTGAGATGTCTATTGAGGTGATCACTGTAATATTTATATGTCAGTGAAATGTATTATTATCAGGCATGGTTTAGGCACCTATGTCATCAGGAAGGCACCACAAAAAGGGACCTCAAGGCTACTATTATGGAAGTTAATTTAGACCATGGATGCAGTGAATGTCAGAGCTGTAGCAGATAAAGTTCCCCTGCATACTTTAAAAGAAAGTCTTAACATCATTTCATTTTTCACAATTTGTGAAAACAAGACATGGTGTCAGAATAGAGGACAGTCATGGATTTTGCTGCAGTTCCCTCGCCACGAATTGACTGGGATTCTCTTAACCTGCCGGGAGAATGGAAAAAGTTCTGACAGCACGTGGAGCTGATGTTTTCTGGGGCGCTAAAAGGCAAAGACGAGAGTGAGAAATGCAGCTACCTGCTCCTGTGGACTGGGGAAAAAGGAAGTCATTTTCAACACATGGACTGTCACCCAGGAGGAAGCCAAGGTACTGAAAACTTATTATGAAAGTTTTGAGGCGTATGTCATGCCTAAGACGAATATGTTATTCACGAGATACAAGTTTAGTGAGAAGACGCAGAGTATGAATGAGACTTTTGATCACTTTGTAACGGAGTTAAAATTGCTGGTGAAGGACTGTGCTTATGCAAATGTAGATGAGATGGTCAGGGATAGAATAGTGTTTGGCACAAACTCAGCGAAAGTGCAAGAGAAAGTTTTAAGTGCCGGATCTGAGCTGACATTGAATAAAGCCGTGGACATTGCAAGATCGCACGAGATAGCACAAGCACAGCTGAGAACCTTCGATGCATGTACTCCGAGAGGCTCACGTGAACTGACTGTGAATGCAGTACGCAGACAAAAAGCAAGAGCTCCAAAGAGTGCTGAACAAAAAACGCATTACACAATTGAGAAGGCAGCAAAAGAATATGAAGCGATTGACACATACAAGCATATTCAGAAGTGCAGGTACTGCGGAAATAAAGCACACGGTGGAAAAAGTCAATGTCCAGCTAAAGGAAGACAGTGTAAAAAATGTGGTAAGTTGAACCACTTCGCTAAAGTTTGCAGGACTGGGAAAGGTAAACCCGTGCATGCAGTGTGTGATGTCTCAGATAAAGAGGAAGACAAGCGGTTTATTGATGCAGTGAGAAAGGAACAACCTGAAGCTGAACAAGCCTTTGTAGACATATCAATAGGAAAGCAAGGTGTAAAGCTTAAGTTTAAATTAATTTCATAGACATGCTGCCGCTAAATATTCGCAGCAAATCCACAACTTAATACCGGGAATGCCTGTTAAACATCTTAGATTCACGAGTACCGATTTGTGTAGTGAACACTTCGATGAATGAAACCTGTTATCTTTACAACGGTTGACAAACACAGAATGTAACTTGAACACAACACATCCTCCAAATACGAACCTGATTGAAAGAAATAATGATAATCAAATCCTTGATGACAGCAACACTCATAACAGTCACAAAACAATTACATTGACAATCATGTTACGTTATTTTCAAAATGTTTCCTTTTCTTTTTCATAACTTCTTTAACACACTACTTCTCCGCTGCGAAGCGGGGGTATTTTGCTAGTAGTTAATAAAATTCACAAGTAAGAAACTACATTGTGATAAAACTCGCTGACATCTGGTAATATTTTAGGCAATTGAGGGGTTTACAATTCATCTGTGTATTCATAATACGACAGAATAATTTTATTTCTTTAATTATGATGAGCTGTACATGGAACTAAAAAGGCTCAGTATGTTTATTCAAATTCTCGTTTGCACTCCTTGGTGCTTCCCAACCACATTGGCGCCGTTATTGTCAGCTTGTCCCCTGCAGTCTTGGAGAGAGAACTCTGTATCAGCAAGATACAACTAACAGAAAAACAATAAAATATTCTTTTATTGTGATGTCATCGTTTGGAAATTCCACAATTCTTATTTAAAATGTTAACTGTTCCTCATGACTGATATCTGTTAGTGTCCAAAAGATCAGAAAATATTTACTTTTCTTAATACGCTCCTTTATTTCGGTTTTATTTTTTACCAATTAAATTGATCATTTAATTCTGAATTTCCAAACTCAAGTAATGATCCAATATTTTCTTATTCAAAACTCTTCTCAAATGCTCATCCATAGTAGGATCAAATGTTGCTATCATTTCAATAAGTCCAAGGAGTTTGCCATTTTCTATAAATAATTTGTTGCTGGAACCATGAAAGGCATCATCATGTTTTCCTAAATATTGAACACAAGATATAATTCGTCCTAAAATCGGCGCCAATGTTATTTTTCTGCATTTATTTGATGTTGCTGCGAAATTTCAATAGTTTGCTGACTTTGTAAAGTTCAGGAAATTGCATTTGTGATTTTAATGGGACAAAGATGGTTCCTGCTCCTTTATTCCTGTGCTTAAATGTCTCCAATCACAAATCCACCACTAGTCAGGGCTGATCTTAATAAATTGGGAAAACAAAAAACAGTACACTTTATTTTCCATCCATCCATCCATCCTCTTCCGCTTATCTGAGATCGGGTCGCGGGGACATCAGCTTGAACAGAGATGCCCAGACTTCCCTCTCCCCGGCCACTTCTTCTTCCGGGAGAATCCTGAGGCGTTCCCAGGCCAGCCGGGAGACATAGTCACTCCAGCGTGTCCTGGGTCTTCCCCGGGGCCTCCTCCCAATTAGACATGCCCAGAACACCTTACCAGGGAGGCATCCAGGAGGCATCCTGATCAGATGCCTGAGCCAACTCATCTGACTCCTCTCAATATGGAGGAGCAGCGGCTCTACTCTGAGCCCCTCCCGGATGACCGAGCTTCTCACCCTCTCTCTTTAAGGGAAAGCCCAGACACTGCGGAGGAAACTCATTTCAGCCGCTTGTATTTGCGATCTCGTTCTTTCGGTCACTACCCATAGCTCATGACCATAGGTGAGGGTAGGAACGTAGGAGCCTTATGGCTCAGCTCCTTTTTCACCACAACAGACCGTTGCAGATCCCGTATCACTGCGGACGCCGCACCAATCTGCCTGTCTATCTCACACTTCATTCTTCCCTCACTCGCGAACAAGACCCCGAGATACTTGAACTCCTCCACTTGGGGCAGGATCTCGCTCCCAACCCTGCCCCTTGTTATTTTTCACTGATAACCACTTGCGATGCACTTTCACTGTTCAGTAAAATGCTGTAGTAAAATGTATGGAATTTCCTTCCTTCATTATCAAGAGGTAAGTAGAAATCACTTATTTGAGTTGGCTTTTTGGGATGATGCTTGTTCGCTCAGGGCTCCCATCCAACTTCTGGGAGATCTTGAACCCAACACCATCGGTAATGTCACCGAGATGAGCCAACATATGAGGACAATTGTCTAATGAAGCCAGGGGATAATGCAATCAATGTAAAGGTGCTTTTATAAAAAAACAGCAAACAAAAACAGTTAGTGCAGTGCTCCACAGTTCTAGTAAATAAATCCATAAAAACAGTGAAAAGTTAAAATAAAAAAAATAAAGCCTTTAAAAATCTGAGGTTAAAATCAGAAGTTAAAAGGTAGTCTCTCTAATCCTTATCTGTACATTTGAGAAAACAAAATTTATAAAACTATTAGATGTAAGTTCAAACAAATGACCCAAAACTAAACAGATTGCTTACATGGCCGCAGCGAAAGACTCCACGTCCTCGGATTCAGCTCGTCTATCAATGTCAGTTCAGATTGTCGTCATTTCTATTCGGCCGCACATATAAACTACTAATAGTGATCCTGGGCATCTCTGTGTAGTTCGCCAGCCCATAACGGCTTACGACAGGACGGCGTGACGACTAATAATCTAAAAGGCTGTACTGGGGTGTGTTTTGGGATTCAGCTGGCGTTGTTGTGGAACTTTGTCTGTTTCACTCTGTGCTCTGTTTGCTCTTAGCTCCTCTCTCATGTTGGATTGGTTAAGCAATATAATTTTTAATCTAAAGGACCATACCACTGTTCTTTTAGGTTGCATCCATAAGAAGAAGTACTCTATCAGTTGATTAACTCTATCTGCCCTTTCATTAGCCACAACTGAATTAACCAGGACACTTCTCTTTATCTCAGAGTCTGTTGTAGTAAGGTCTGCCAGGGGATCTTGACATTCTGACCTTCATTGGTTGGTTTGGTATGAAAGTCAGGCCCAAACAGTCAAACCTTGTTCAGCATAAACACATCCACATTTTGGCCATTAGATGCATAATCAGCAGGAATGATTTGAGAGCTCACATACTTCCATTGAGACAACTTTGACGTTTGTAGAATAGCTGATACCTTATTAGCCACAAATGTGCAGAATCTTGTTGTCTCATTGTTAATACAGTGGTGTGAAAAACTATTTGCCCCCTTCCTGATTTCTTATTC